>CM024764.1:40447037-41037100 GCA_014218235.1 Colocasia esculenta
CTATGACGAAACTTTCTCACCAGTTGCCATGATAAAGCGATCAGAATTCTTTGCCATAGCTGCATACTTTGATTACGAGATCTGGCAGATGGATGTGAAGACCGCTTTCCTTAATGGAAACATTGAGGAGGAAGTGTATATGATACAACTGAGGGATTTACATCCAAAGAGTGTCCAGATAAAGTATGCAACTTCAAAGATCCATCTATGGTTGAAGCAAGTTCGTGTAGTTGGAAACATAAGGTTTGATGAGGCTATCAAATCTTATGACTTCATTAAGAATGAAGATGAACATGTGTGTTATAAGAAAGTCAGTGGGAGTGCTATCACTTTTCTTGTACTTTACGTTGATGACATTTACTCATGGGGAATGATGTAGGGATGTTATCATCAGTAAAGGTTTGGCTGTCAAAGAAGTTCTCCATGAAGGATTTGGGAGAAGCATCTACGTATTGGGAATAGTATCTTAGAGATAGATCTAAGAGGATGCTTGGCTTGACCCAATCCATGTACATAGATACCATTGTCAAAAGGTTTGGCATGGAAAATTCCAAGAGGGTCTCATACCATGAGACATGGGATTATTCTCTCTAAGGAGCAGTCTCCTAAGACTCCTGAAGAGAGGGCAGCCATGGATAGAGTCCCCTATGCTCGGCTATAGGGTCTATCATGTATGCCATGCTATGTACAAGACCTGATGTGGCATTTGCTCTAAGTGTTAGAAGATATCAGGCAATCCAAGTGAAACACACTGGATGCGGTGACATGTATCCTTAAGTACTTGAGAAGGACTAAGATATATTTCTGGTCTATGGAGGAGGGGACTTGAAACTACGGGCATATACTGACTCGAGTTTCCAGTCGGATCCAGATGATAGCAAGTATACATCTGGATTTGTGTTCACTTTGAACGGGGGTGCAGTGAGCTGGAAGAGTTCCAAGCAGGAAACCACTGCAGACTCGACGACAGAAGCTGTACATGCTGCAGCTGAAGCCACCAAGGAGGCAGTGTGGATGGAGAGAAGCATCACCGACCTTGGTGTGGTGCCAGGTGACTCTGATCCAATCCCATTGCTGTGTGACAACAATGGGACATTGCGCAAGCGAAAGAGCCGCGGTCTCATCAGAAGTCGAAGCACATTCTGAGGCGATTCATCGATCAGGGAGATTATCACTATAGGAGATGTACTGATGGAAAGAGTTCCTTCAGTCGACAACATTGCAGATCCATTGACGAAGCCTCTGTCTAAAATTGTGCTTGAGCGCCACCTTGAGTCCATGGGTTTGAGGCTTAAAGGTGATGGCTTTAGTCCAAGTGGGAGATTGTAGTTATGGATGTCCTCAAGCCAATCATAACTTGTGCAATCTTGTTTTGATAATAATAAGGCTTTATATTCATTATGTGTAATTCGTTTTCGTTTCATTATGAAGTCCATGATATACGCAGTGGATATTAATTATGATGAGATCATAACAATGAGATTAAATCCTTAAACGTATATTCTTAATTGTTCCTAGTCGAAGGATATTCAAGAAGGACATGAATATCCGGTTAGACTAGTATAGATTGCACCTGCTCATATGATGAGGGTGACTGGTCTCATAGTCACTTGGTGTGGAGACACTAAGGTGAATCTGTAGGTGCTCATTGGAGAATGAGTTCACTGAACTGATCCGTTATGAATCGCTGGATGGTAATGTTACCTAACTGTCAACCAGCTAGATTCATTGTCACAGTGGCGTGATTGGTCCTTAGACCTGAGACACCAAGGACACCTTGTTGGTGGACTTCTGGGTTTTGACCTTGACTTATAGATCTCTAGCCATGAGGTCTTAATCAGTTAAGTGATCGGATCTAGCGGAATACCTTCGAAGGTGATTGTGTGGTCAATATGGGATCGCTCGCTCTCGGTAATAGGAGAGTGAATGCTCTACGGAAGGATGCCTGATAGTCCCTGGCCAGGGCAAGACTACTTATCAGAAAAAGGAGTTTTCTGATATTGTTATGCGCATCTAAACCAAGTGAGTACACACATTAGGGTTTGACAGTTGACCATACCCTAAGTGCACTGGGAGCATTGTACGAGCGAAGGATTAAAGTCACGTGGTAACTGATGATACAAAAGGTTCCTTGAATGGGTTGCTGAACCCCAATGCTTTCCAGGATCAAGTGGTGTTGCTTGGCACCCAACTTGATTGGAAGCCCGGTCAATTATCGTGAGACGATAATTGATTGTGTAATTAATTAATATGAGATGTTAATTAATTACCATAAGTCAATAAAGAGTTATTGAGCTTAATGGGCTGAAAACTGGACTAGTAGTTGGGCCTAGAGGGTCACACGCATAAGAGTTCCGAGCAGACTGGGCAAGGTGTTCTTTATAGACAATGACTGGGTTTTTGTGAAAAACTGCGGTGTCTATAAATATACTGAGAGTTAAACCCTGGGCCAAGCTCCAGGCTTAACCCTGGCCGCCCCCCTCCTCTCTCTCTCCCAGGGCGCCCCCCACCCTCTCTCTCCTCTCTTCGGCACATGGTGGAGCTGAGATCCGGGAGACGCGTGGAGAACGAGGAGATCCCGTCTGCATCCGGAGCTCGCGTGGATACGTCTAGAGGCCGGACACTTGAACAGCTTGAAGCACCGGCGCCTCCTGCGCCACCACCTCCCCGGATTCGGGAGTTACGCAACCCCGCAAAGGTAAAGATGAGATCTGCCTGTGCGTGGTTTACCGTTTTATGTTCGATCTGACCGCCGGCAACGATATCTACCTGAGGGATTCGCATTTCCACTGCGCTCTATACGAAACCCAACAGGGTGGACTTGAGGATGTCGACAGTGGGAAGGCGACGACCTCCCACGTCGTATTCTTATCGCGACGGGAGGGTGCGTCGCGTTCCCATCTCCGAAGTGTTTATGAGAAGGTCGGCCAAACAGAGCTTCAGCAAGCTCTGTTCGGCCAAGAGGAGGACGTTTTGCAGATTTCTTGGGCGATTTGGCGATTTTGGGTTGTTTTTGGCGTGTTCTTTCCGCAAGGACGTCGCGCGGAGCGGGGGAAACACGGGTGATTATCGTTCTTTGCATTCTTCATGAAGGTAGGGGAATTCCGCCATGTTTTACACCATAGGTGGCATGTGATGCATGTGTAGGATGTTATTTGCGTTAAAAATGATAGATGCCATCCTAGGGCAATGAATAGAGGATGAAAAATGCATTTTTACATGGTTTTACATGGTTTGCAAGGGAGATCCGGAGATGGTAACCCAAATTAGGGTTCCTGTCTGTGAAGGCGAGGGACCTTCCTATCGCATTCTGATCACGACAGGATGACCCATCACATTCTACTTCAGAACACGGCCTGTCGGGGTGTCACGTTTTGAGGCGACAGTACTCCATGTCGCGTTAACAGTTCTGAGAGCTTAATGGTTGTGTGTGATAGTGTAACTATCAGATTATCATTGCGTATTGTGTAACGCATTGGTAAGCGGTGCATCGACACTTGTGGTAAGTGGCATTACCAAGTTTACGTGGTTTTACGTGCGAGGCTAGTCGGGTATACGACGCCGCGTGTGGTTACCTCTCGAGTCGGGTACCCCAGGTTCTTTGTGAGCCAGGCATGTAGTGCTCGGGGTTTTGTCTTGGTACTTGTGTACCGCTTCGGTCTGTGTCGTCTTCTTGGACACCCTCACTCTGTAGCTTGAGTAGTACGTCCGGCTGAGGGAAAGACGACAATGGGACAGCGACTTGTGTGTTGTGGGTGTACTTAGTCGTAAGTAGTGCGCTCTTGGTTGGGGGGACGGACACCGGTAGACGTACTGGTCCCCAGCTAGTCATTGTTTTCCAGTGCCTCACTTTAGGGTGCTCGAGCTAGAGACCATAAAGGTGCCAGGCATGGAGCTGTAGCCGTGTGAGCTACAGTTGTGGTGTGTGTTTGTCTCCACGGCTTATTGGTTCTGTGTAGTGGAGCGGTAGCTGAACCTTTCATGTAACAACCCTCTTTATACCGGTATGATTATACCAATCCATATCGGTATAGAGAACGCCATCACAGTGGGACATTGACCCAACACTAAACGATAGGTTGATATCCACATAAATAGTAAAGAGTACAGCGGAAATAAAGTAACAATTTCATTCCATTCCATCATCATCATCAATATCCACAGTCTGTATAACATAAGATGAAAGACAACACTAAAGTCCACATTTATACAACTTTCAAATGAATACATTGTCCATCTTTAACTACACAATTCCAAATTACATACTATGAAATGAAATATATAACGCAGAGATCTCCACAAAATAGCTACTCCTCGCGCTCGGAGTCGCTCCTAACCATATCCTCCTCGGATGTGGAGACACTTGTCACATCAATACACCGAAGCAAGTATGAGTCTAAATAGACTCAGCAAGCAATCCATGCACAACATCCATACACATATCATAAGCACATGCTGACTTTTAAAGATAAGGAGTAACACGTTGCATGCTTTATACAATCTAAACTACTATACATGGAAAAACTTATAGTAATAGAACACATGATACATGCTTATAACCTTAAATAGTATCACTCACATTCCTACACATGCTTACTACATATACATGTAACATGATTTAACAATTCAATATTATCCATATTATGGTACAACTCTACCTATCTAGAACATGAAATTAAGCATAAAGTGATTAGCAACCTAGCAAGGATTCTAATCATTTTCATATGCATTTAACACCAACATACATACCTTTTGCTTGCTGTTTTGACATGAATTGAACCTATTCATATGGGTTTACACTTATTCACATACTAATACATTCATTTAACAATTTCACATTCCACATCATTCACATTTCACATTTCACATTTCACATAATCATATACACATATTTACATTTTACACTTAGTTGTCGTGACACATAGTCCAAACCACCACTAGAAGGACACACATATACACATTCACATACCTATCACCTAGGCAACACAGTGATAGATCTTGGTTAACTGCGCAGAACCGGTAGAAGCACTCTCAACCCTAACTAGTGGTACTTGTCCACCTCCAGGATTTCATCCTAATTGCCCATAGGATATCACACACATTGAACCTTCCCGTAGAGACTTTACTACGGTATAGTTCCACAGCCCTCTATGATAGCAGTGTCACACACGGCACATTTTAACACATTTCACTTAAGTCACATATTTACTTACATTATTCACATGCACTAATCATTTCATGCTCATGTACTTAAATTCACACACATGCTTCAGTTTTTCCTAACATGATGCTACTGGTCACAGTACTTAACAATTCATACCACAGTCTTAATCATGCTGTAATCATTGCATTATACAAGAATTAAATTAACATGTTCACTATTAAATTAACAACCACACCTACTGTCACCCAAATAGGATGAATTATTTATCACATGTTGAAGATAGATAACACATTATATGCTCAATGTTTTAGATTTTTTGGACTTATATACTAATTATGATAATTAAAACAGATATCATGCATTTGCCATCAAGAAATTCATTAGCATGGTTTACATTCATACAGTCGGTTCTAGTAGTTCAGAAATCTAAAAACAATCATCATGCTGTCATGTAAAATTATAAAATCCTAACTCACAACCGATCTATTTATACAAGATTAAACATGGTCATTTTATGCTTACAATTCAATTACATAAATTTTAATAAATAGCACAAATCACAGAAATTCAGTACCTCCTCATGATATGACCTACTGCCTATACTAAACTCAACATAATTTCTATAGTAAACACAGACAACCACAAATCTGAATATGATCATACAGATGTGAAATTAGGGTTATGTAAAACCCAGACGAACTTGGCGTCACACATGTTGCCGCCAACAGGGGTTAACGACACCATCTGTTGCCGCCAACACAGGATCTTAATGGCAGCAAATGTTGTCGTTAAGTTCATATTCGCAGAAATGCAGACTGAACACATAAAACACAGTGAATGGGGGGTTTCAGGACACGAGATAAATTCCCAAAAATTCCTAAGACCTAGTCGACATGGGTATGGACGATGTCCAAGGGTTACTTGCCTCTTAAAAATTTTCTAAATGGAATTATTTTCCAGAGAAGCTTTCCTCGGCCAAGCAAAGAACACCCTAAATCTTCTCCCGAACCGGTTCTGTGTTGATGTAGACTGCACACCAAGATTGGGGAAGCCTTCCTCTATGTTCAGATCTCCTTCCTGTCGAAGAGGATTGCCGAAAAACACACCACAATGCAAGATCAAGCCGCCAAACTTTAGGTTTCGCACAGAGTTTTCTAGGGTTTTCTCAAAAATCCAAATGAACCTATTTCGCCCTAAACGAGTGTTTTTATAGAGTAGGGGAGTCGGGATACGCGATTAGGTAGGGATCCTACTATTGGAAGACAGTTTCCAAAATAAGAACCGAAGAAATCTCGGCCATTTCCAGATTTGAAACGCACAGATTTTTGGGAAATAGACATCCACATTCCTGGCTGTCCACTGAGAGTTGGCGTCCATCGATCTGGACGTCGACTCTCCCCTCAACGTTCATGCATGTTGACGTTAACATGCACTTCGGCCTGAACACAGAAATGCCCATAACTTACATACACTATATACATATACATGCAATACATATTGTATATCTTACACACCCTATATCCAATATGAATAAAACAATATGTACATAAATAATCAAGGATATACATATGCATAACATTATTTAAATACAATTTACAGAATAATTATACATGTAGATACATATATATATATATATATATACACACAAAATTATATACACAAAGCAACTAACATATCACATGACTAACAACTAAATAAAATGACAAAATTTGAGGGCCTTACACCATCTCCCCCTTAAAGAAAACTTTGCCCTCGAAGTTAGAACGACACTACTCAAACAATTGGGGATACTTCTTCATCATAGCATCCTCAAGCTCCCAAGTAGCCTCCTCTCTCGAGAAGTTCCGCCATAGCACCTTTACAGACGCAATGCTCTTGTTCCGGAGATGCTGAACATACGACAGATCTGGCTGGATTTCCACTGGCTCATAACTAACAACATGAGATGGATCTCGGACATATCTCCTGAGCATGGATACGTGGAAAACGGGATGAACACTAGCTAACTCCGGTGGTAAAGCTAGCTCATATGCCACGCTGCCCAAACGTCTGAGAATCTCATATGGGCCAATGAATGTAGGACTTAATTTTCTATGCCTACCAAATCTGACAACACCTCGAGTAGGCAAAATCTTCAGAAAGTCATGCTCGCCAACCTCGAACTCTAAATCCTTCCTTCTGTTGTCGGCATAACTCTTCTGTCTATCTTGCGTCGCAACAAGCCTCTTCCTGATAAGCTGGATCTTATCCGAAGTCTCCTGCACTAACTCCAGACCAATCAACTGCCTGTCACCACTCTCCTCCCAACATAAAGGAGATCTACAAGGCCGACCATACAATGCCTCAAATGGAGCCATACCAATACTTGCATGAAAGCAGTTGTTATATGGGAACTCCACAAGAGGTAAATGACGCTCCTAATCACACTTCCAATCCATCACACATGCTCTCAACATATCCTCGAGCATCTGGATAGTCCTCTCGGACTGTCCATCTGTTTGAGGATGGAACGCCGAACTAAGATTCAATTCGGAACCCAAAGCATTCTGAAGACCATTCCATAGCCTCGAAGTAAATCTCGGATCTCGATCCGAAATGATCGACTTCGGCACACCATGCAACCTAACAATGCTACTAACATACAATCTAGCCAAACTCTCAACTGACTTCTTCTTCATAGGCAGAAATGTGCAGCCTTAGAGAATCTATCTACAATCACCCAAATTGGATCATTGACCTTCATTGATCTGGGCAAACCCGTTCCAAAATCTATAGTGATGGCCTCCTACTTCCATACTTGGATCTCCATCTTCTGCATAAGACCAGATGTTCACTGACGCTCGGCCTTCACTTGCTAGCATACTAAACACCTGGATACAAAATCTGCCACATCCTTCTACATGCCAGACCACCAAATGATCTCTTTAAATCCTGGTACATCTTAGTGTTACCTAGATGAATAGAGAATCTCGACCTATGAGCTTTTGCAAGCACATGCTCATGACATCTACCATATTGGGAACACAAACTTGGTGATGAAATCTAATCACACCATCCGCATCACGAGCAATTCCCGCCTTGCCTACTAATTCCTGAAGCCTAGGATCAGCCTTCTGTTGCTCAATCACCTCATCAAGCATAGTAGATCGAATGGACAATTGAGCTACAAAAGCCTGACATAATAATGGCTCTAACTCGGTCATCGCACAAGCAGCATTCTCCAACATCTTCCAATCCTACTGAAGTAAAGACCACTTCCTGCTAAGAGCATCCGCTACGACATTCACCTTTCCTGGATAATATTGAAGATCGAAGTCGTTGTCCTTGAGGAACTCAATCCATCTCCTCTAACGCAGGTTTAATTCCTTTTGTGAGAAGAGATACCTCAAGCTCTTATGGTCAGTGAACACCTCAAATATGACACCATAAAGATAGTGTCTCCAGATCTTTAGTGCATGAACCACTGCCGCAAGCTCCAAATCATGAGTCGGATAGTTACGCTCATGCTCCTTCAACTGACGAGAAGCATACGCCACTACCCTTCCCTGCTGCATCAACACACAGGCTAAACCAATCCGAGACGCATCTGAATAAATGGCAAAACCCTATACACCACTCGGAAAAATCAACACGGTGCAGAAGTAAGCTTAGCCTTCAATAACTGAAAGCTACTCTCACACTCCTCGGACCAGACAAACTTCACACCCATCCTGGTTAGCTTAGTCAAAGGGGCGGTGATAGATGCAAATCCCTCAATGAATCATCGATAGAACCCGCTAAACCAATGAAACATTGAATCTTCGATGGGGTCCTGGGGATCTCCCAATCTAATACAGCCTGGACCTTTGCTGGATCAACTGCTACACCAGCACCGGAGATAACATGCCCAAGGAGATGAACCTCGCATATCCAAAAATCACACTTGCTGAATTTTGCATACAACTTGTGCTCTCGGAGAACTTCTAACACTACCCTCAAATGCTAACAATGTGTAGCCTCATCCGGAGAATAGACCAATACATCGTCGATGAACACTACTACAAAACTATCTAGATAAGGTCTAAACACCCTGTTCATGAGATCCATGAACGCTGCAGGGGCATTGGTTAGACCAACGGAAGAACCAAAAACTCATAATGTCCATAACGAGTCCTAAAGGCCGTCTTGGACACATCTTCACTCCTAATCCTCAATTGATGATAGCTAGACCGCAAATCAATCTTGGAAAGATCGATGCATTTTGCAGCTAGTCAAATAAATCATCAATCCGTAGTAAGGGATACCTATTCTTTATAGTTACCTGGTTGAGCTTTCTATAATCAATGCACAACCTAAGTGAACCATCCTTCTTCTTTACAAATAATATAGGTGTGCCCCAAGGGGATACACTAGGGTAAATAAATCCCTTATCTAGTAAATCCTGTAACTTCTTCCTTAACTCAGCTAACTCCGTAGGTGCCATCCGATATGGAGCCTTTGAGATAGGAGAGGTGCCTGTAAGCAACTCTATAGTAAAGTCTATCTCCTTAACTAGTGGAAATCCAGACAAATCATCGGGAAAAACATCTGGAAACTCCCGTACTACATCAATCTCCTCAAGGGTCAGTGACTTATTAGCCTTTGGTACTAATACCAGGCTGGCAAGAAAAGCGTCACATCCCTTGTTCACCATTCTCATCGCCTTCATGGCGGAGATGACAAACTTTCCCGCTAAGTTCCTTCGTAATGGATGTGAAAACTCATCCTCACAAGGAATACATAAAACGATCTTCTTCCGACGACAATCTACCAAAGCATAATGCTCCTCTAGCCAATCCAGACCAAGAATTGCATTATAGTCCTTCATCTTTAGCAAAAAGAAGCACCCATCTAAGACTCGATCCTCAATGCACACAAGTAACGACAGAATACACTTCCTAGTCGATCCCGTTCCCGCAGGTGTGTGCACAGACAAAGGGACCTCTAACTTCTCAACCTCTAATCCTGACTCTACAACTAACTGCCTAGCAAACCGCTCGGAAATGAATGAGTGAGTGGCACCCGTATCAAACAAAACCTGAGCGTGCACACCCATAAAAAGAACCGTACCTTTGGTGACATGCTTCGCCTGCTCGTTATCCTCTCGAGCTAACGCGAACACTCGAGCTTGGGCTCGAGGCCTTCCTGGTCTCCCTATAGCTGGCGCTGCTACTGCTGGGGCTGGCGCTCCATGCTGGAATCCCTGCTGAAGTCTGGGATAGTCCTGGATCTGATCTGATGCTCACTGCTCCCTCACTTTAAACACTTCCCCGCTAGCTTCCAACACTCGGTACCTCCATATGTCCTTCCACACTGAGGACACTCCTTCTTGCCGTTGGGCCTAACGCCCGGGGATCGCGGTGCAACTGCCTGCTGACTGTTCGCTGCTACGGGACGCTGTGGTGACTGGTACGCCGCCTTCTTCCTATCCTGCCACTGGAAAGAAGGTGCAGACATCTTTTGCGCTGCCTTCTTCTCCTCTAGGTACTACTCCATCTTGCTCTCCTGCTTACACGCAGAGCTAAGGGCCTCATCCAGGGTACGATGATCAAATGCCACCAGCCTCGACCTCAGTGATGGCTTAAGGACCATCACAAACTTCTTCGCTTCCCTCCGCTCATCAGCAACGATATGAGGTGCATATTTAGACAATTAAGCAAATCTGGCCTCGTACTCAAGTACGGTCATGGAGCCCTTGGTAAGAGTAAGAAACTCCTGCTCCATCTTGTCCTAGATATGCTCCGGGATGAACTTAGCCCGAAAGAGCCTCACGAACTCATCCCATGCCACCTCAATAGCGCCATCCTCAAACTGGGTACGCAGTAAGGAGGACTACCAAACATCGGCTCTCTTCTGCAACAACCATCCATAAGCACCGATCTAGACAAATCTTAACTTAATACAAATACATGCATAATTAACTAACACATACCTGTAGCATATAGGTGGCCAAGCTGACCTTGTCCTCCTCGGCACACCTAATGGCATGGAAGATCTTCTCGATCTCCCTCATCTAGCTCTCCGCTAGTAATGGCTGACTCTCCCCCTTAAAAGAGGGTGGAGCCATCCTCTTGAATCGCTCCATGATGGAAGGACCACCATGGCCATGCTCCTGGGGAAATGTAACTGGAGCCTGAGCCTGCTACAACAAGCAATATAAATAACACATAAGCACATAACAATCATACATTAATAAAAACGACTACTTCTATCTAACATTTCTAACCTGAGCCTCCAGCTGAGCCTGGAGTGCCGCCTGGGTATGCGCCTCGGTCTGCATAGCCTGCACTAGGCCTTGCATGAACACTCCATAATCCACAGGCGGTGGTGGAGGAAGAACTGTAGGACCCTGGGGTGCCGGGGCCTGCTACTCATCCCTCCCCTCTCACCTCTACTCATCCTCATGAGCATGGGCACAACGCCTACCACGAGAAGCCATAGTCTGAAAAACAAATCAATCGCAGTTAGAAACTAAGTTATTTAGCCCTAACCATGTTCTTAATTATCTTTCATTCATTATAATCATTCTACGCATGTGGACAATTTTTATAAAGACTTAGCATATTATGAGATGATGGTTTACTCATGTACAATCTCAACCTTGTCGCTCTGATACCAATCTCTGTAACGACCCTCTTTATAACGGTACAATTATACCAATCCACATCGGTATAGAGAACGCCATCACAGTAGGACATTGACCCAACACTAAACGATAGGTTGATATGTACATAAATAGTAAAGAGTACAGTGGAAATAAAGTAACAATTTCATTCCATTCCATTCATCATCATCAACATCACCGTCTGTATAACATAAGATGAAAGACAACACTAAAGTCCACATTTATACAACTTTCAAATGAATACATTGTCCATCTTTAATTACACAATTCCAAATTACATATATGAAATGAAATATATAACGTAGAGATCTCCACAAAATAGCTACTCTTCGCGCTCGGAGTCGCTCCTAACTATATCCTCTCGGATGTGGAGAACCTATCACACCTGTACGCGAAGCAAGTATGAGTCTAAATAGACTCAGCAAGCAATCCAGTACAAAATCCTACACATATCATAAGCACATGCTGACTTTTAAAGATAAGGAGTAACACATGTTGCATGCTTTATACAATCTAAACTACTATACATGGAAAAACTATAGTAATAGAACAAATGATACATGCTTAACATTAAATAGTATCACTCTCATTCCTACACATGCTTACTACGTATACATGTAACATGATTTAACAATTCAATATTATCCATATTATGGTACAACTCTACCTATCTAGAACATGGAATTAAGCATAACGTAATTAGCAACCTAGCATGGATTCTAATCATTTTCATACGCATTTAACACCAACATACATACCTTTTGCTGGCTGTTTTGACATGAATTGAACCTATTCATATGGGTTTACACTTATTCACATACTAACACATTCATTTAACAATTTCACATTCCACATCTTTCACATTTCACATATCACATAATCATATACACATATTTACATTTTACACTTAGTTGCCGTGACACATAGTCCAAACCACCACTAGAAGGACACACATATACACATTTACATACCTATCACCTAGGCAACAGAGTGATAGATCTTGGTTAACTGCACAGAACTAGGAGAAGCACTCTCCACCTAACCAGTGGTACTTGTCCACCTCCAGCATTTCATCCTAATTGCCCATAGGATATCACACACATTGAACCTTCCGTAGGACTTTACTACGGTATAGTTCACAAACCCTCTATGGTATCAGTGTCACACACGGCACATTTTAACACATTTCACTTAGTCACATATTTACTTACATTATTCACATGCACTAATCATTTCATGCTCATGTACTTAAATTCACACACATGGTTCAGTTTTCTAACATGATGCTACTGGTCACAGTACTTAACATTCATACCACAGTCTTAATTATGCTGTAATCATTGCATTATACAAGAATTAAATTAACTTGTTCACTTGGTAAATAATTACTTTTAAATTAGCAACCACACTACTATCACCCCAACATAACAAATTATTTATCACAGGTTGAAGACAGATAAACATTAAGCTAATTTTTAGATTTTTGGATTATATACTATTATGATAATTAAAATAGATATCATGCATTTCCCATCAAGAATTCATTAGCATGGTTTACATTCATACAGTCGGTTCTAGCAGTTCAGAAATATGAAAACAGTCATCATGCTATCATGTAAAAAATATAAAATCCTAACTCACAATCGATCTATTTATACAAGATTAAACATGGTCATTTTCTGCTTACAGTTCAATTACAAAATTTTTAATAAATAACACAAATCACAGAAATTTAGTACCTCCTCATGATATGACCTACTGCCTGTACTGAACTCAACATAATTTCTACAGTAAACACATACAACCACTAATTCAAATATGATCATATAGATGTGAAACTAGGGTTCTGTCAAACCAAGACGAACTTAGTGTCACAGATGTTGCCGCCAACAGGGGTTAACGGCACCATCTGTTGCCACCAACACAGGATCTTAACGGCAGCAAATGTTGCCGTTAAGTTCATATTTGCAGAAATGCAGACTGAACGCACAAAACACAGTGAATGGGGGTTCCAATACACGAGATAAATTCCAAAAAATTCCTAAGATCTACTAGACATGGGTATGGACGATGTCCAAGGGTTACTTGCCTCTTAAAAATTTTCTAAATGGAATTATTTGCTGGAGAAGCTCTCCTCGACCAAGCCAAGAAGCGCCCTAAATCTTCTCCCGAACCGGTTCTGTGTTGATGTAGACTGCACACAAGGTCGGGAAAGCCTTCCTCTATGTTTAGAGCTCCTTCCAGTCGAAGAGGATCATCGGAAAACACACCACAATGCAAGATCAAGCCGCCAAAGTTCATGTTTCGCACACAGTTTTCTAGGGTTTTCTCAAAGAGCCAAAGGAACCTATTTTGCCCTAAACGAGTGTTTTTATAGAGTAGGGGAGTCGGGATACGCAATTAGGTAGGGATCCTACAGTTGGAAAATGGTTTCCAAAACAAGATCCGAAGAAATCGCGGCCGTTTCTAGATCTGAAATGCACAAATTTTGGGGAAATTGACGTCCACATTCCTAGCCATCTACTGGGAGTTGGCGTCCAACGATCTGGACGTCGACTCACCCCTCAATGTCCATGCATGTTGATGTTAACATGCACTTCGGCTGAACAAAGAATGCCCAAAACGTACATACACTATACATATACATGCAATACATATTGTATATCTTACACACCCTATATCCAATATGAATAAAACAATATGTACCTAAATAAACAAGGATATACATAGCATACCATTATTTAAATACAATTTACAGAATAATTATACATGTAGATACATTATATATATATATATATATACATAATTATATACACAAAGCAACTAACATATCGCATGACTAATAACTAAATAAAAGGACAAAATTTGCGAGCCTTACATTTCGTCCTTGGCTACGAGGCTGAGAGGTAGACCTGTGTTGCTTCTTTGGGTCTGTAGCTGGTGTCGCGAACCAGTCTTCGTGACTCCTGTTTGGCATTACCCTTCTTTAGCTCTTACTTCTGAGCATGGTTTGTTGTTTAATTGTTTAAGTTGAGTTGTTGTTATTAGCTTAAATTTATTTAAGCAATGTGATTATTATTCCATGCTCAATTAGAATTGTTAGCTATAAATAATTATGTTCTACTCCTACTTCTCTTGTGTTTTGTGGTTTGCGGATTTTGGGGGAGTTTCCCTACTGAGCCAGTGACTCGTGAGGCTCAACCCATATTGCTTTCAGGTGAGGGAGAGCAGGAGGCTTCTCACCCATCTTCTAGTCGGAGACGCGTCATAGCGGTGTTGGGCTGACGCATCCAGCAGTGTAATTTACTTTTATGTTGTGCCCAAGGGTATGCCCAAGCTTGTGTACTTGAGTTGACTTTTGTTTAAATTGACTATGTAAATTCATGTAAATATGTGTGGGATGTGAATCTTATATATATATCAGTGTGTTCCTTTGTGTTTCACAGATTTGTGTGTGATATCCCTGGCGAGGCTTCGGCTTGTTCATGGGAGGCGGAGTCAGATCAAGCTCGTTATTAGGTTAACGGGTTTGAACGACATGGTCCTTCACATCTTTCATGCTTCCATCGCGATATGTCGGATTGTGGAGCGTGC
Organism: Colocasia esculenta; assembly: GCA_014218235.1. Taxonomy (NCBI): domain Eukaryota; kingdom Viridiplantae; phylum Streptophyta; class Magnoliopsida; order Alismatales; family Araceae; genus Colocasia; species Colocasia esculenta. The sequence goes on from CM024764.1 coordinate 40,462,439, forward strand.
AGTTTCCCAGTATTATGGCTCCGCGTGCGTTTGATGTCCTTGTTGGACCATGAGGAAGGTCTGGGTGAGACCTAGTGGTGACAACAGATGCCGTTTTCGCATGTTGAGGTTTCTCCGCGTACGTTTGGTGTCCTTGTTGGACCACGAGGAAGGTCTGGGTGAGACCTAGTGGTGACAGCATATGCCATTTTCCCATGTTGAGGTTTCTCCTCGTGCGTTTGTTGTCCTTGTTGGACCACGAGGAAGGTCTGGGTGAGACCTAGTGGTGACAGTAGATGCCATTTCACGTGTTAAGGTTTATCCACGTGCGTTTGGTGTCCTTGTCGGACCGTGAGGAAGGTCTGGGTGAGACCTAGCGGTGGTGGTGGACGTCATTTCATGTGTTGAGGATTCTCCGCGAGCGTGTTCTCGCTCTGGTTCTTGTCTCTCACGTGGCTTCTCAGTTGGGCTGGTGATCGATGCTAGCTGCTGCTAGTAGCGTGAGGCTATTCCCCTAAGTGTTGTGCTTGACTCTCAGGCATTTTTTTCAGTTGTTGTCAGCAACCGTGTACTCTGTCAGGTTTCCCTGGTGATAGAGTGAGTTGCTGACCGGCGATTCTCGTGTTGCTGTCGGCAACTATGTCCTCTGTCGGGTTTTGCTAGCGACAGAGTGGGTTGCTGGTCGGTTGGTCCCAACAACAGGGTCTATTGCTGGCTGCAGCTGTAACGTTCTTAGTTGGCATTTTTCTACTGTTCAGGTCGGTTTTGGTGTTGCTCGGCATCTGTGGGGTTGGTGTTCCATTTAGACGCCCCACGTGTGGCTGGAGTGGGCCATTGGTTTTCGGTTTTGTGCTCCAGGTGCGTTTGGAGTGTGTTGTGAGCCGTTGGGTTTTCGGTTGTGTGCTCCCCATGTGTTTGGAGCCCGTTGTGTGAGCCGTTGGTTTTCCAGCTTCGTGTGCTCCTTGCACGTTTGGCGGTGTGGTTGTTGCCACGAGGAGGTCATGATGAGACTTAGTGGCTCTTCGCACCCGCGTTTTGTGTGCTCCGTGCGGGTTTGGCAGTGTGGTTGTTGCCACGAGGAGATTGTTATGAGACTTAGTGGCTCCTCGCACCCACGTTTTATGTGCTTCATTTGCATTTGGTGGTGCGGTTGTTGCCACGAGGAAGTCGTGTTGAGAAGAAGATAAATGCTCATCATCCCATAAGAGCCTTTCTTCCGAACGGGATCTTGCAGAGAGTGACTCTCACTGAAGAAGAAGATAAATGCATTTGGGGGGCCTCCAAGGATGGGATTTGCTCTTCTAAATTGGCATATAACTTGGTTAGGAATACTGGGATCAAATGGCCAGCTCTGAAGAAGATCTGGCACCCTTCGTTCAATAGGAGAGCATCTTTATTCTGCTGGAGACTGATTAAACAGAGCTGTGGCTGTTGACCAAAGAATTGCAAAGAGTGGAATTCATCTGGCTTCCTACTGTTCATGTTGCAGAAGTCCTCATTATGAGGATCTTACCACCTCTTTATTCATGGTGATTTAGCGGCTTCTTATGGACTTGGTTTTCTCCTCTAATCACAGCCTAAGGTTCATCTTCATAGTAGTATAAACAGCTAGAGTGTGGAGCTTCCTGTCAGCTATTAAACATTTCCTCTCCTTTGGCTAGTTTCCTCTATTTCCTAATCCTTTTGCTTTGGGAATATGGAAGGGGAGAGTCTCGCGCAGATATGAGAACAAGAGGACCTCAGCTCGATGGTGATTAGCAACATAAAATTCAAATTGCCCATTCTCTATCTAAGCTGCAATTTTTTGTGGACTCCATTCCTTATGAGGTTAAGGTTCTTCACCAGCTAGAATTTTCTCCACAATGTAGATTAAACAATGCAAGTTTATTCGCTGAATCCCTCTGATATCTGATTCTCATTAATGTTGGACGGTGCTAGCAAGGAAATCCGTTGTGTGGTGGTGAGGTTGCATTCGCGATATGCATGGTTATGTTCGGTTGCTTTTGCTCATTATTATGGCTATGCAATAGCATGATTGCTGAAGTTAGAGCGCTCTGTGACGGTCTCCACTTGGCGATCTACTTGGGATGCGGCTACCTATTGTTCATTCGGATTCTCTGGCTTTGGTACCTCAATCAGGACTGGTCGCTGTCCAACTTGGCTTGCATATCGGTGGTGGAGGAGGCTTCTATAATGCTCAAGACAAGGCGTATTGGTTATGTCACATTTATAGGGAGATCAACCAAGTAGCTGATGCTCTGCTAATTATGGTTGTCAGGTTAAGGAGAACAAGGTGTTTTTGGGGATCTAGTAGCGTCCCCATAAGTGCAAGGGGCCAATTGTGTTAGATAAATTGAGCCTATGCCATGTAAGGCTGATGTAATCAGGATGAGCGCTTTCATGTATATCCAATTTCAATATATTATTTCGGCCCAAGGGTCTCTCTGGTGGAGTGAGTCCATTATCCCCCTCTGGGGGAGGGTGCACTCTCCTAGATTGATTTCCTAAGGGCCGCTTCTAAAAAAAAAAAAAAGACTTACTGGCTTATTCACACTGGTATTACGTTTGCTCCTTGTGCTTCATTTTGTGCCTCAGGATCTTTTGGGCGTGCCCTAAATTTCAAGGATGAAATTGTTTTATGGGGGGTAGAATGTAAGACCCGGCTTCCTGGCTTTCCATTCAGTGTCTTGGATGACTGGCCACTAATGCATCCAGGCTGGGCGACATATTAGTGTCACATCGTGGGTGTCTGATGGGATAGTCATCCTTGTCACGACCAGCTTGTGTGTCACATTCTTGTTGCGCCGTGCTTTCCCGTCGCGTCTTCATGTCACGCCCGGTCAATGGGTCGCGATAGTGTTCCATCGCTTCGGTCGTCTGACGCATGTCAGGGTGGTAGGTGTGTCAGTACGATCTATCGTGTTGTCGCAGGTCCCTAGGGATGTATTCTTGTCGCGGTATGTTGACCCCTCATGTTAAGGTCTTTAACGTGATGCATCGCCCTATCACGTCTTGGTGCTGAAGGCTTAAGGCCTTGCCGATGACCCCTTCTCCTTTCTTTTCCTCCTTCCCTCTCTTCCCTCCCTCTGGCGGCTCGCACCTCCTCTCTCCCCTTTGTGCATTTCAGCGAGGAGGAGGGTCGGGCTCATGTTTCCGGTGTCGTGGACTTGCGTGAGCAAGGTGGAGGGGGCCCAGGAGGTGGCCATCCGCATGAAGGGCCCTTAGGGGTTTGTTCTTCTTGAAGGGTGGGATTGCTTGTACCCTTCTCGATCGGGTGGATTGGGAGCCCCTGTTGCCCAGCTAGCTAGCCCAGAGGGGGGGGGGGTGAATGGTTTTAAATTTAGATCTTAGATTGATACTGTACACTAAAAAGATTACACAACAACTTAAACGAAGGTTAGCTAGAGGTAATGAAACAGCAAATGCACAAAACACAGCCACAAGACACAAGGATTTTATCCTGGTTCGGAACTCCTTTCCACAGAGACCTACGTCCAGTCCTGAGCAATACCTTAGGATATCACTATCAAGGGTACTATCCCCCTCACGGATCCTTACACCCAGCCTTAACTGGTCTTCCTTTAACCTAAAGGGATAACAACCACCCTGGATACCACCAGTCTTCCTTCACACAGAAGGGAATAAAACTAATAAAAGTAAGCACAAGAACAAGCTTCAGGAACTAGCTCAACAGCTATAATCTGAAGCAAACAGCCTTGAGAGAGAAAGGATTTTGACACTGGTCTCTCTCAAAGACTTCACTGGCTCTCACAGGAATTTTTTTTCACACAGAGAGCTAAGAGCTAAGATCTATTGGAATGGAGTGCTTCGCTCTTGTTTAACTACTGAAGACTTGAAGGATTGGCTATTCTCTATCACAGAATGTTGTTCTCTTCAAGAGTTATCTTCTCAGTCTTGTAGTCTTGTATTTAAGCTTCTACTTGAAATTTGAACGTTAAAGATCCTTGTCTCTCATTCTGGTGTACGTTAGACTGGTCTGCAAGGAAGCTTCTGATCTTCAGTCTTTTATCCTTTAGTACACGTCAAAGAAATGTTTTGATATCTTGTATCTTTTGTGTCCAACGTTGTACAGATAAATCTTGTTAGGTATCTGCAAGCATATCAACAATAAATAGAGACAGCTAGGGTTGTCGTTGATTGTCAGTCATAGTTGGAAAAGATATTGCTAGATTTAGCAAAGCTCCTTTCTGTCAAAATAAAGATGTAGACAGAATAGCACAATAGTGGAAGATATCGTTTGCATGCATGAGAGATACTTCAGAGTGCATTGAGTGCATAGCAGTCAAACAGACGAGATACGACTTTGACTATTCAACGTATATTAAAGAGTATTGATATAACAATGAAATCGATATAAACAAAGTCGATGCCTTATGACTTATGAAATCGTTATAAGTTGATAGGCAAATCGTTTATGACAGAGAACCATTAAATCATAATTAAATCGTTATAAGCACTTATGAAATCGTATAAACAAATCCGATGCCTTATGACGTATTAAATCGTTATAAGTTGATAGGCAAATCGTTATGACAGAGAACCATTAATCATAATAATGAAATCGTTATAAGGCACTTATGAAATCGTTATGGCGAGCAAGTTGTTGCGAGTTCTAAAGAAGTCGTTATGACACTTAAGAAATCTTTGCGACTCAAAATCGTTACGTGTATAAAGAAGTCGATGCAATGACTTGGGAAAGAGTATGAAGTGAGAGTTTTTACCTGATTGTCTTGAACTTCCTTTTACTTTATTTCCTGTCCTCAAGGCTCAAGTATTCATTAGTATGTGTTTTGTTAATCATCAAAATTAATATATAAATAAGTGAATTAATTTATATGGGGAATGTTTGGTCATCAATCTCCCCCTTTTTGATGATGACAAAATACTAAAAACAGCATAAATAACAGGCATGTTTTTCAGAGTTGCTTTAGTGTTTCTCCCCCTTTTTGTCAATAAGCAAAAAGATAGTCTTTGAGACAAAGAAGAGAGAAAGCTTTGGATTATTAGGAGCAAGATAATACAAAGGAGACAAAGAGAGACATGCTGTGAAATGACAGCCCATGCCTTGATCTCCATATCTCAAAAATCTAGTGGAAAACACCAGAGCAACTGAAAAAGAAGACCCATGGCTGAATGATCCTTTGAATGTATAGCTGTCACTGCTGTTCCAGAATTCTTCATACTGATCTTGTCCAGTATGAATCTGAAGTAGGTGCTCTTTTCCAAAACTGGCACGATGGAGAAATCTATCCAGAGAGATTGGATAGAAAATCTTCTGATCAAGAAGATCCTTCTTCAAGGCATAGAAGGCAGTATATCTGGCTGCCCACTGAACATATATCTTGAATTGGATTATGGAGTTGAGATCCAAGAAGGCTTCTGCTGATAGAATAGGCTTATGTTGACTGACTAAGGAACTGTTGATGGCTTGCAGCTGAAGTGGGTTCCTTATAGAGCTTTTCCATTCGAGGGAGAAAGCCTCTCACACTCAGAAATGAGTGGAGCCAAAACTTGGGAGGAAATGCGGCCAGAGTGGTATTCTCTGAAAATAAACCGCAAAAAGGAAGGCATCTACCCTACTTAGCTGACATTCTACCCATCTGCTTAGCAAACATATCAAAGCATGGGAGCCTGCATCTGAGTCAAACACTAAGGAGTGTAGCTTCGGCAGAAGAACTGGAGAGTCAACTTTGAGGTTTGCAAAATCCACTGTGAGGGGAAGATTTATTGATGTTCTGATCTCAGCATCACTATGGTTGAATGAAATTGGTAGAACTGGACTTCAGCAGCTTGTTCAGGTAGCAGAAATCACTGTACAACTGGAAGTTTTTGGCTATCCTGATCTCTTTCAGAATGAATGGTCCCCAAGAGGTCTTATGCTGAAGAAAGAACCACTCAGAAAGAGTGAGTTGGTGATCTCTATGAGTAAGGGTTTCTGCACGGCAGTCAAGTATTTGGAGTACAGAGACTTGTTGCCCTTGACGTTGGCCCACTGCTCTTCAGTCTTGAACTCAGTGCCCTCATAAATTTGGATTTTTGAAGGTGGGTCAACTGGTAAAGAGGAAGAACAATGTTTAGATGCTCAGAGAGGTTGAGGAAAGGAATACCATAGATAGTGGAAAGGATACATTTTTGAAGGTATTCCCTATAGAGGATCTTCTCTGAGGATCGAGGGTAAGAGAGTACCAAAGAGGAGGAAATAATGGTGAGGAGGGGATGCTGACAGAGGATGAATGTTTCCTCTTTTTCTTGGCAGGACTGGGAGGATCAGTCCTATGAACATGAGTGGCAATGGATAGAATGGAGATGAGGGTACTTCTCTCAAAGTCATCCGAAGATTAGTGTCAAACACTGTGAATATGAGGTTTTTCCGGAATGAAGGTGACAGAAGAAGGAGGAGTAGGAGGATGGAAGAGATTTTTTGGGATGAAGGATGTAGATGGGGAACTGGAGTAGTTTCAGTGAGAGGTGAAGAAGGTGAGGGTGATGATGGAGCTGAGATTTGAGAGGGAGTGGGAGAGAAGGAAGGTTGAGATGGAAAGGGAGGATGAGGTTTGGGTGCGAGGCATTGGGTGTTTGAAAGTGGGTGGTGCTGGAGGGCTGTAGAAGAAAATGAAGGTGAGGAGAGGGTTGGAGTTGCAAGAGTAGAAGTTTCAGGGGCCTGGTAGCTGCTACTGGCTCTTTCCCTTTTACTTGACCTTCTCTGGCAGCTGCAAACGGCCCAGATGGCCCTGATGCTTGCACTGATGCCCCAGATGGCCCTGACTCTTGTGCTGTTGGCCCTGGTGGCGAGGAACAGCTGCTGGTCTGCTCTGAGTATCAGAAGGAGAAAATCCACCTGTCCTCGAAATTACTGACAGCATGGACTTCATGTCTGACATTTCCTTGTTGAACCACTTATAGCATTTCGGACTTGAGATAGTTCAGTAGTGGTTGTAGCTTGACTGGCAAGAATGCTTGGACACTAGTTGAACTGATGATAATATATCTCCTTGAGCCTTTAATTTCCATAACAGGCTTCAAATTTACTTTTCTGTGGCTCTTACTTTGCCTTCTGTGAGCACTCTCTTCTTTGCCTTTTTGAGAGACTGGCGCCTCAATATTAGCAGGTTTGTACTTGGTCCTTCATTTACAGGTACTTTGGCAGGAACTTGATTCCCTGAGATGGTGCATCTGTCTCAGGAGCATTCTCCATCATAGAGTCCTCATGGAAAATTTGCTCCCCCTGAATAGGAGCATAGTGTTCAACATTTTCTGCTCCCCCTGAGTAGGAGCTTCTTCCAAAACAATTTCCTCAATGTGGCCTTCTGCCACTGATTCTGACAATGAGACTCTAGCATTCGGCTCCCCTTGGCTGGGAGCTTCTTCCATAATCACTTCTTGATGAGTAGCTGCTTGCACCTCAACAACTGACATTACTTCAGTTAAGTTTTAGTATGGCCTGGTGCCATAGCTTATCTTCTGCAAGTACCTATTTCTGAAGTAACTGAGGTGGAAGGAAAGGAATCCAACACTTCTCTTAGAATAGAGGCAACTCTAGAGGTGGGAAAGGGATCTGCCACACCTGCTAATGCTTCTCCCATTGGAGTTTCTGGAGAATGAGAGTCAACCTCCATAATAGGTGATCTGAAGTCTTGCTTGTTTTCACTGCAGGTTCTGCTGCTGCTTGTTCTACGGCTACTGATTCTACCTCTAATTCTGCTGGTGGATCTGCTGCTTCTTCTGGAATCTCTGGGACATCTCCAATGATGGCCTCTCCCTCTGCCACAGAGGTCTGGTCCATTCCATTTGCACTGAGAATCCACTTTCTTAGGTTCCTGGATCTTATAGACTAGCCATCTTCTGTCCACAACCGCCCCAGATAGATTACTCCAAATGTTTGAATATCTTGGTAAGTAGATGAGCATAGGGCAATGAAATTCAACTTGCTCTTTGTATCCCAGATTTGATCATGGGCAAACTTCATCTCTCCATCATGACCTCGCCATGTTAATCTCCTTTTGCTGGATTACCAGAACATCATATCCGAATCTGCCCTAGTACAAGTTGAGAAAGTGGCACTGCGGGGAACCATGATTGGCAGATAATAAAATGAAGTAGATGGTTAATGCAGTCATCTGATTGATATCTAATTTCCGTCTCTCAGCCTGAAACCTGGACCTATAATGCCAAGACCCTTTGCTTGATCGTTCACTGTGTGAACCCCACTGTGTCCAGAAGTCTTCACCCAAACAACATGTGCAAAAGCTCATGATCTACTTTAATTTGGATACCCTTTACAGATGACCTTTACAGATGAGACAAGGGACCATCCGCCTCTGACCTTAGACAAAATAAAAGGCTTTTCCCAGGTCGGGATAGCTTACCTCGATGAAGGTGGCAATATCCATCCACTGCATCCTTCTCAATGATTCTTCTATACTGTTCATGCCATTCTTCTCTAGATTTGGTACATCCACTGCTTTATTTCCACAAACCTTCGTCTTGACGAATGTAAACCTTTCATGCTGCTCAGGGGACAAATACTCAGCACTGTAGCCCCCTACACTTCCGGAGATCACTGGAGCGGCCATGGGTAGAGTGGAGAAAAAGGTTCTGGAGAAAGTAGACGATGGAAGGGATGGAAGCCCTCAAGGGATTCTTCGCGGGAAGAAGAGAAAGCTTCAAATCTTGCGGAGAGTCGATGCCGGAATCGTGAGGGCATCGGCTTTGGGCGAACAGATAAAGGAGAAAGAAGGGTAAAGGTGGGAGATGAGTCGTTCCACAACAATTTGACTAATTAAAAATACTTTATCGAAAAAGGAGGCGCCAAAAGGGGTAACGGCAGAAAGCGCCAAAAGGGTTTGACGGGTCAAACTACTTTTAACACAATAGTGGTCAAATAAAGTGAATAAGCTGAGTTTGCTTAATGCCAGAGAGAGAGAGAAATTTCATTATAATCTAAAAAAATTATATGCCAATTTAAATACAGAAATCTTTCACAATTGCACATCCCTAATTCCCTTCTAAGAGATGTAAATCTCTCTTTAGGTAGGGCTTTGTGAAGATGTCTGCCAGTTGACCATTTGTATCTATAAAAGAAATTTCTAAATTACCACTGGCTACATGATCTCGAATGAAATGATATCTAACCTCAATGTGTTTAGTCCTTGAGTGTTGCACGGATTCTTGGTGAGGTGATGGCACTTGTATTATCACACAGTAGTGGAATTGACTTGATATGAATGCCGAAATCCTCAAGTTGTTGCTTTATCCATAGGGTTGTGTACATCAACTTCCAGCAGCAACATATTCAGCTTCAGCTGTTGATAGAGCTACTGAGTTTTGTTTTGTTTTTGGAAGACCAAGATATCAGACATCCTGCAAGAAATTGACAACAACCACTGGTGCTTTTTCTATCTACTTTGCACCCAGCATAGTCAGCATCAGAGTATCCTACTAAATTTATTTCACAAAATTTGGATACCAAAGACCTAAATCATGAGTTCTAGCTAAATATCTAAATATTCTTTCACAGAAATTAAATGAGACTCTCTAGGGTCTGCTTGATATCTAGCACACATGCATACACTAAATAAAATGTCTGGTCTACTTGCTGTAAGTAAAGTAATGACCCTATCATACCTCTATAGTTTTTTGATCTACCTTTTTACCATTTTGATCACTGTCCATTCTGGTTGATGTACTCATTGGCGATGACAATGGCTTCGCACCTTCAAATCCAAATTTCTTTAATAGCTCTTGGTGTACTTGGCTTGACAGATGTGGGTGCCTTCCTTCCCTTGCTTGATTTGCAATCCAAGGAAGTAGTTTAGCTCTCCCATCATACTCATTTCAAATTCTCCCTGCATAAGCTTTTCAAAGTACTTGCAAAGAGATTCATCAGTAGATCCAAAAATAATATCATCTACATATATTTGCACAAGTAGTATATGTTTGACTTTTGATTTAATAAATAATATGCTATCTAGTTGACCTCTAGTGAAACCATGATCTAATAAGAAAGTACTGAGCCTTTCATATCAGGCTCTAGGTGCTTGCTTTAAACCATATAAAGCCTTATGGAGTTTAAATACATGATTTGAAAATTTGGTGTCATCAAAACCTGGAGGTTGTTCAACATACACTTCCTCCTTGATAAAACCATCTAAGAAGGCAGATTTGACATCCATTTGAAACAATTTTAAGTCTAATACAGATGCATAGCAAGTAAAATTCTAATAGCCTCAAGTCTAGCCACAGGTGCTTAGGTTTCGTCAAAATCTATGCCTTCCTCTTGGGAATAGCCTTGAGCTACAGTCTGGCCTTGTTTCTTAAGATTACTCCAGACTCATCCAGTTTATTCTGAACACCCACTTGGTGCCAATAACTGAATGATTGGATGGTCTAGGAACAAGGGACCATACTTGGTTTCTCTTGAACTGATTTAGTTCATCTTGCATGGCTATTATCCAAGATTCATCAGTTAAAGCTTCATTGACTGTCTTAGGCTCTATTTGAGAAACAAAAGCTAAATAATGACAAGGAATTACATTACCTCTTGTTCTTACCCCTACAGATGGATCACCAATAATGTTCTCAAGAGGGTGATCTTTCTTATGTCTCCATTCTTTAGGAAGATTTTCATGTTGAATTTCAGTTTGCTGCAGTTGTTCCAGAGGTGGATCTTCCTGTCCTCAATTAAGGTATTCTTTAATTTTTCGGACAAGTCATCTGCATCATCAATGTCACTAATTTCTTCCTTTTTCAAGGAAGGGTTAGATTCATCAAAAATAACATGCACAGATTGTTCAATTAATAATGAGCGTTTATTGAAAATCTATAACTTTTGGGTTTAGAAGTGTACCCCATAAAGATGCCTTCATCTGATTTGACATCTAACTTACCAATGTCCCTTTTTCCATTGTTGTGGATGAAGCAAGGACATCCAAATATTTTGAAGTGACTGATCTTAGGTTTCTTTCCCTTGTAGAGTTCATAAGCAGTCTTCTTCAGAATTGGCCTGATCATTACCCTATTAATGATGTAGCTTGCAGTGTTGATGGCTTCGGCCCAAAAATATCTTGGCAAGTCATATTCTGATAACATTGTTCTTGCCATATCCAAAAGAGTTCTATTTTCCTCTCAGCAATTCCATTCGGTTGAGGTGTCCTTGGTGCTGAGAAGTTGTGCTCAATTCCTTGGTCATCACAGAACCTAGCAAACTTTCATTTTGAAATTCACCACCATGATCTGATCGGATAGAGATAATGGTGAACTTCTGATCTTTCTGAACTTTCTTGCTGAAGCTGACAAAATTATCAAAGGTGTCATCTGTGTGCTCTAGAAAGGATACCCAAGTGAATCTAGAGTAATCATCAACTATGACAAATCCAAAATTCTTTCCTCTAAGACTGGTAGTCCTCATTGGCCCAAATAAATCCATGTGAAGTAGTTCTAACGGCTTTGAGGTGGTCACTACTGTCTTTGATTTGAAAGAGTTCTTGGTGTGCTTTCCTCTTGCACAAGGTCTGCAGATGCTATCCATTTTTGTGTTGACCTTTGGCAGTCCTTCCACTAGATTTCTCTTTTTGAGCTTGTTCAATCCATCCAAACTGCAGTGGCCCAGTCTTCTGTGCCACAGCTCAGTTGATTTATCTTTGTTGGCTGCCAAACAGACATCTTGAATCTTGAGTTCCTCAAGATAGAGTACATACAAGTTTCTTTCTCTATATGCTTCAAAGATGACTGCTCCATCCTTTAATATGCTGCATTTGATTCTTGGAACTGAATCTGATGGCCTTTGTCACACAACTGGCTGATGCTAATAAGATTGTGCTTAATCCTTTGACCAGCAACACATCTTCAATAACTGATTTTCCTTTGTTGTTCACTGACCCACTTCCTATCACTGTCCCTTTTCCATTATCTTCCATAAGTAACTGTTCTTCTTCATCTTGGAGATTGACGAAAAGCTTCTGGTTACCTGACATGTGTCTTGAACATCCACTATCTAAATACCATTTGGATGCTATGAATTTCCCTGAAATTTAAACATTAAGTTTAGGTACCCAAGTTCTTTGGGTCCTGATTGGTTAGTATATTATTTTACCTTTTATTATCCATTTTTTATGTCTTGTTGGGCATGTTGTTACGATATGTCCTAATTGTTGCAGTGATCACAGCATGATAATTTTGTTACCTTTTCTATATACTTGAAATCAGCTTTATATGTTATATCTTGTTCAGGTACAAATTTTGGTGTTGGATGTTTTAGGGTAGACTATGGTTTCTTCATTATCTGGGGGTGTATATCCTAACCCATTTTTCTTCTTACCTGATCTTCTAGTACCTTTTAATATTAGAGAGTTTTTACCATTGGTAAATTTTTCTAGTGCGCTTGATAGTTCATTATTTTCTTCACTTAGGTTTTTAATTTCTTTCCTTAATTCATCTGTGCTTTCCTGTTTTTCCAATTTTGTTATTTGTTCATTCTTAGCCTTTAGGTCTTCACATAACAATTTATTTCTTCTTCTAAGTTCAGTTATTTGTTTTTCTAATTCTTCATTTTCTATTTTTAGATCAGAATTAGTGTTCTCTAGAAAAATGATATTTTTCTTACTGACTTTTAATAATTTGCATACTTCTTTATTATTATCATAAAGTTCATTAAATGCACTTTCTAGATTATCCTAATCTGAATCATTATAGGAATCAAAGGAAGAGTGAGAAGTTACCTTATCTTCGGTGTTGGCCATGAGAGCCAGGTTGGCTTCTTCTCCATCACTGCTTGAGCTTGACTCATTGTCTGAGTCACTGCTGTTCTCCCAAGCAGCTGCCATTGCTTTCTTTTTATACTTCTTAAATTTTCTGAAATGATCCTTCTTCTTGTGATCATTCTTCTTAAGCATTGGACAATCTGCCTTGATGTGTCCAGGCTTCTTGCATTCATAGCATATCACTTCTCCTTTCTTCGAATCCTTTACTTCTGGTTTCTGAAATCTTTATTTTTCTTAAAAAATCTTCTCCCAGACTGGAACTTCTTCTTCTTTGCTAGAATTTTTGAAGTCTTCGAGACAACATTGCTTCTTCATCATCACTGTCCTTACTGCTTTCACTGTTGTCCAGTGATTCTTCTGATATATCTTCATGGGCCTTGAGAGCGTTTGATTGCTTCTTTCTGCTAGAGGATTCTCCTAATCTCTCCATATTTATCTCATGAGCCATGAGGGATCCTATTAACTTCTCCAATGACATTGGTTTTAGATCATTGGCTTCCTCAATGGCTGTTACCTTTGGAATCCATGAGGATGGCAGAGATCTGAGGATTTTTCTGACCATATCTGGTACATCATAGACTTTTTCTAATCCAGCTAACCCATTTGTGATATTTGTGAATCTACTAAACATTTGGGTTATGGATTCACCTGACTGCATCTGGAATTTTTCATATTGAGTCACAAGAATGTCGATTCTTGTCTCCTTTACCTTATCTGTCCCTTCATAGGTAATCCTGAGCTTTTCCCACATTTTCATTGTGGATTTGCAGGCTGAAACTCTGTTGAATTCTTTCTTGCTGAGGGCACAGCACAAGATGCTCTTGGCTTTGCAGTTTAAGGAGATTTTTCTTCTGTCTTCATCTGTCCACTGAGTCTTTGCATTGGTGACTAGAAGATCGCCTTCTTCTACAATGGACCATATCATGTAATCGTGGCCTTGTAGAAAGTACTCCATTCTCGTCTTCCAATAATCTTCTCCATCAAACAAAGGAGGTCTGTTGACTGACTGACCTTCGAAGTTACCTTGGGCTGCCATAGATCTTTATTCTTCAGATCGTTGGATCTTCTTCTTTGTCAAAGAGACTGGCTCTGATACCACTTGCTGCCCAGCTAGCTAGCCCAGAGGAGGAGGGGGTGAATGGGTTATTAAAAATTAGATCTTAGATTGATACCTGTACACTAAAAAGATTACACAACAACTTAAACGAAGGTTAAAGCTAAAGGGAATAAAATAGCAAATGCACAAAACACAGCCACAAGACACAAGGATTTTATCCTGGTTCGGAACTCCTTTCCACAGGAGACCTAGGTCCAGTCCGTAAGCAATACCTCAGGATATCACTATCAAGGGTACTATCCCCCTCACGGATCCTTACACCTAGCCTTAACTGGTCTTCCTTCAACCTGAAGGAAATACAACCACCCTGGATACCACCAGGTCATTCTTCACACAGAAGGGAATAAAACTAATAAAAGTAAGCACAAGAACAAGCTTCAGGAACTAGCTCAAACAGCTACAATCTGAAGCAAACAAGCCTTGAGAGAGAAAGGATTTTGACACTGGTTTCTCTCAAAGACTTCACTGGCTCTCACAGGAATTTCTTTTTCAACACAGAGAGCTAAGAGCTAAGATCTATTGGAATGGAGTGCTTCGCTCTTGTTTTAACTACTGAAGACTTGAAGGATTGGCTATTCTCTATCAAAGAAGTTGTTCTCTTCAAGAGTATCTTCTCAGTCTTGTAGTCTTGTATTTAAGCTTCTACTTGAAATTTGAACGTTAAAGATCCGTTGTCTCTCATTCTGGTGTACGTTAAACTGGTCTGCAAGGAAGCTTTTGATCTTCAGTCTTTATCCTTTAGTACACGTCAAAGAATGTTTTTATATCTTGTATCTTTTGTGTCCAACATTGTACAGATAAATCTTGTCAGGTATCTGCAAGCATATCAACAATAAATAGGAGACAGCTAGGGCTGTCGTTGATTGTCAGTCACAGTTGGAAAAGATATTGCTAGATTTAGCAAAGCTCCTTTCTGTCAAAATAAAGATGTAGACAGAATAGCACAATAGTGGATGATATCGTTTGCATGCATGAGAGATACGTTCAGAGTGCATTGAATGCATAGCAATCAAACAGACGAGATACGACTTTGACTATTCAACGTATATTAAAGAGTATTGATATAACAATGAAATCGATATAAACAAAGCTGATCCTTTATGACTTAAAAAATCGTTATAAGTTGATAGGCAAATCGTTATGACAGAGAACCATTAAATCATAATAATGAAATCGTTATAAGCACTTATGAAATCGTTATAAACAAAGCCGATGCCTTTATGACTTATGAAATCGTTATAAGTTGATAGGCAAATCGTTATGACAGAGAACCATTAAATCATAATAATGAAATCGTTATAAGCACTTATGAAATTGTTACGGCGAGCAAGTCGTTGCGAGTTCTAAAGAAGTCGTTATGACAACTTAAGAAATCGTTGCGACGAGCAAATCGTTACAGTGTATAAAGAAGTCGATGCAATGACTTGGGAAAGAGTATGAAGTGAGAGTTTTACCTGATTGTCTTGAACTTCCTTTTACTTTTATTTCCTGTCCTCAAGGCTCAAGTAATTCATTAGTATTGTTTTGTTAATCATCAAAATTAATATATAAATAAGTGAATTAATTTATATGGGGAAAGTTTGGTCATCAGCCCCTAGTGGTTTGTAGATAGTATTTTCTGCTTCACCATGCTCCCCTCCCCCGTGTGGTGTGTTTGTGGTGTGTGGGTGGCCTCGGGATGGAGCATCTCGTGGGTCTGCCTTCTTTCTGGTGTCGTGACCACGGTGCACGTCGCGACACCAAAGGGCGTGATCGTGTCGCGACGTGCTAGCCCGACGCGATGGTGTCGCGGTCTAGCAATCCGACGCGTCTTGTCGCAACACATTTCCCTATCACGATAGGGTTGCTATCGCGGTGCCCTTCCCCATCGCGATGGTATCGTGATAGCCTCAAGGATCGCGACAGTACTTGTGCTGCCTCAGGTGTTTCCGTGGTTCCGGTTGGGGCGTCGGCATGTGCCCCAGGGCTGGCTTGCTCTTCAGACCTTCAGGTGGGGAACGCAACAAGTTACCTAGTTGCGTTCAGTGACTGAAGGTGACACTTTCATGGCCGTGTCCTGGCGGTGGTGCTAGGAGGGTCGTGTCTGTCTAATAATCGATTGACCGGTGGTTAATCGATTATTAGCAGAATAGCAAGCCTTCCGTACCGACTGGTGGTGTTCCGAGGTTCTAGCTTGTTCGTGCATGCCTTGGTTGGCCGACGGCCCTATTGAGGGTTCGTGCGTGCCTCGTGCTTACTGGACTTGTCGTGGGTTACAAGCCACTAGTTTGTCGTGGTTCTTGTTGTGCTTGCCCCGCCTGTTCGCTCGGTGCTTGGCACTTGAGGGCATGTCCCGTTCAGAGGTTGTCTCTGTTTCATGGGACCCCCATCCCCGTGAGCCCGTTGAGGGAGTACTCCAGGCTACGGGCGTGCTTGAGTCTTCGGCCTAGTTGGCAGACTCTGGAGCGGAGGGGAAAATGAGGTTTGGATAGCAGCGCCGAGTCGTTTGTAGAGATCTCTTGTTTAGGGCGGGACCCCGAGGTCGTTGAGGTGTTTTCTTTCTGGCACGGCCCAGACAGTCCTTTGTCTTTCTGCCTCTCTCTGCGTTGGTTCCAGAGACACGTAGTGTTGCTAAGCGTGGGGCCACAGCTTGGCCAGGCTGCAGTGGTGCGTGCGTTCTTGTGGTGGCTCTGTCTCGCTCTCCCAGGAGGATAGAGGTAGGAGCTAGGCTGGTGATCAGAGGGAGTGGCTGGTGTGTCCTCCTCTTGGCTGCCAGTGACGGTGGCTTGGTTGCTGTTGTTGTGACAACATTTCCTCACGACATTTCCAAGTGTTATCTGTTGCCCTAGCTGGCACGGCAGTTGTAGCCTGGCCATACCTAGTTTCCGTAGGCATCGTTGGTTTGGCCTTGTTGGCCTGTGCTTCTGGTGGTTTCTGCTTCGGTGTTCTCTCAGTTTCGTAGTCCCGTTCTTGGGTGCCAGTCCATGGTGGCACCAGCGTGTGTGGCTTCCTGATCTCGTTGTGCGTTCGGGGTACTGGGTTGTTCTGCTTGTGGGCCCTCGACCTTGTGGAGGTCTGAGGTGACCGTGCTTGTAGTGAGATGTCGTTCTCATCTGGTTGTTGTGTGGTCTCGGCGGGTGTGCCGAGGGTTGCTTCCACTTTGTGCTCGACTCTGTTGGTTTCTACGGGAGTCGTGTGTGTGTCACGACCTTGGTTGGTGGTCGTGGCATTGCATTGTTCTATTCCGCTTCTTTGTAGTATCCTGCTATAGGTGTTCCTCGCTTTACAACTTTCTAGTGTAATTTCCCGTTTTCGGAGTTCCTGCTGCTCTGGCCAGTAGGGGACTTGTAATCCCTACTGGGCCTTGTTCACGAGACTCACTGCCCCTACTTCCTTCAGCTAGGGGCTCGTTGTCACGGGAGATCGGTGTCAGACAGTTTGTCGAGACGGTTGTGGCGCCGTGTGTTGTCAGCAGCAGTAAGAGCGAGTGTTGTGAGCTCTTGTACCTCAGTGAGTTGAGAGTTGTGCTTTGCAAGTTCTCGGGGTATGCCCCTTAAGGACTGCACCTTTCTTCTTATACCTGTACTTTTACTTGGGACACGTTGTACAGTTGTTATATCTTGTTATAGTTATTTAAATTCAATATATATCTCACTAGACTATTCTTCTTACCCTTCCGGATCTTCGGATCCGTGGGTGGCGGCGCGAACTTCAGGGTCCTTGGTGGGGGTCCGGGAGGTCGAGTCGTTACATAAACATTATCCATTATAAATCGAGGATCACTAGTACAATGCATAGAAGTAACCATTACAACTACGAAAATCACGAGTCGAAAAATACGACGCCACCACTTGGACCTCGTTACCTAGGTAGCTAATCCATGACCTACTCCAGACAAGAAACCACAAGAAAGGTCTCCCAGTCTTGTAGCTATGGACAAACGGTCCAATTGCGGCTTCACAACAACACTATGTAAGTCAAAGAACTATGGAAACCAACCAACAACACACTACAGACCACACAAGCTGTAGACCCATATCTAGCACCTTTAAGGACTTTGGCCGAAGCTCCTTAAAGTGGGGCATTGGAAACACAAGACTAGCTGGGGACCAGTATGTTACTAATGTCTGTCCCTCAACCACAAGTGTCCTACAAGCGACCGAACAGAACAAACAACACACCACAAGTCATTGCCCCACTACTGTCTTTCCCTCAGCCAGACATACAACTAGACAAATGAGTGAGGGTGTCCAGGAAGATGACACAGACCTCGATGGTACACACAATACCAGAACAAATCTTGAGCACAACGTGCTTGGCTCACAAAAAACTTGGGGTACCTAACTGGAGAGATAATTCGAATAAGCGTCGGACCACCAAGGACAGCAAACCACATAGTCCACACTAATCATGATTAATCATTATTCAAACCTTTAAGTCTTATAATCACAACCATTAACGCTTACAGTCTAAACCATTCTTACATTACTTATGTGAAACCTTATCACTTACATTACTTACTTTCACATATCACATATGCCACATGCTAACCATACCAATCTGCTCAATTCCATAAATTCACACTTAATAACTTTCATAATACTTAAGCACACTAAACCAGAAAAAGAACACTGAAATCGGGCCCACACGAGACCCACATTGGCGAGCCCAACATCAAAAGCTTTGGGAAGCATAACATAATGAGGACAACAGTTAGATTAAGAACACGGTGGCTCGACAAGCTGCTTTCACGATAAGAATGCGTCGGGGTTGGAGGCCGGGTTCATAACATGTCCCCTCGGCCCGTTGCTTTCTCAAATAGAATGTCAACCCTTTCCTGTTCAACCAGAAATCACACCAAAACACCATTTTACATTGATTCAAATTCATACAAAGCATCTAGCTCGTCAAAAAAGACACATACACACAACAACTCATGCTTAACATGCTTTAAACGACACAAACAACACAAAAAATGAAGAAAGTTCACCCAACAACTCCAAGAATGCGAAGAACACTGCAAATTTGGCGATTCCACACTCTGAACAATCTCCTCATATGGAAACTGCGCCGAAATTGCAGCTCCCCAACCGAATTGTCGGGGATCCTCACCAGCAAACTCCTCCTCGGCCGAACAGAGCTTCCGCCTCTATTTGGCCAACCAACCTCACTTAAAAGCCTCGGAAGTAAGAACGCGTCCTAGGCAACTGTCGCGTTCAGAATGTGACGTACCAGATGGCCATGTTCGCAAATGTGTTGCCACACATCAGCCCAGCGGGAGCCACATGATGCGTAAGTCAACAAAACCTCGAAAAAGGTGACAATGAGAACACATCGTTGTTGTGTTGAGTGTGTATTGGAATTTCTTAAAGTTGATTTTTAATAATGACCATTGTGTTGGCCCTTTTGGTACGACAGCAAGTTCACCTAGAAGGGGGGGGTGAATAGGTTTTTCTGGTTTCTACAAATATAGATTTAAACACAGAAAAAAATACCACTTGAAACTTTAGTTAGTTAGTGTGATAAGGAGCAGCAGTGCGGAAGCAAATAAATAATCACACAAAGGACACAAGAAATTTATCCTGGTTCGTCCCTTCCCACATGGAAGTCCTACGTCCAGTCCCCAAGCAATATCTTGGGATTTCACTAACCGAAGGTACAGTCCCCCTCAAGGACACTACAACACCTGGATACCCCACCAGGTCTTCTTCTCTTTCCCGGGCAAGAAGGCAGCCACTTCTTTACAGGTTCAGAAGCAAACCTCCTGGTACAAACCCCAGTGTGGTTCTGCTAGACTTAAACCCCCAGCTAGGTCCTGTTGGTATAAACCCCAACAAGGTTCTACTAGACACTAACCTCTAGCTAGGTTCTACACTGTATACAGTCCTACAGCTGGACAAGATGTCTTTCTTATAAGAGAAAGACCAATGCTGAGAGTTCTACAAGAATGGCCTCTACCCAGGAACTCTCAGCAAAAACTCTCCCCAAGAATTACAATAAGCGCAGGGAGAATGGAGAAAGGAGAAGGAGCTTGAATGCTTGTGAGCTTCAGCTGCTTGAATGCTTTTTCTTGGCTCAGGCTCTTTCTCTCTTTTCCTTTGAGTGTATGTGGTGTTGAGGTTTCTCACTGGTTGTACACTCCTTGAATGATCTTCAGGAAGGCTCTCTTTTGATCTTCAGCCTTGCTTCAATCTTTTATGTGCGAGGCTTTGAATAGATCCGTTGAAGAGATCCGTTGGAGCTCTTCTAGACGTTGCTGATCTTCTGCTCATTTGTCTTAATCACCCTCTTGTGATCTTCGAGGTCTGTAAGCATGGAAGAGAGTGTTAGCATAAAAGGAGTGTTTATAATAAACTGTGCATACTACTGTGTTTCTACTCACTTGACAGGAATAGTAGGTCATATATCTTTTTCTGACAGGAAACTGAGATACGCAAGCGTTTTTGTCAGAAGATATTTGACTTTTCGTGCAAAAAGCACTTTAAATCATTAGAGAAATCGATGTGAGTAAACAAGTTGATGTGAGAGCAAATCGTTATGATCAATAAAGAAGTCGATGTGATCACTTATGAAATCGTTACGAGACCCAAATCGATGTGAAACTTATCAAATCATTATGAAAATGAAATCGATATGAGGGCAAATCGTTGTGGCTATAAAAGGAATCGTTCTGAGATCGATTTCTTAACAAATCGTTATGGCCACTTAAGAAATCGTTGTGAGATCAATTTCTTAACAAATCGTTATGGCCACTTAAGAAATCGTTGTGAGATTGATTTCTTAACGAATCATTATGGCCACTTAAGAAATTGTTCTGAGATCGATTTCTTAACAAATCGTTATGGCCACTTAAGAAATCGTTCTAAGATCAATTTCTTAACAAATCGTTATGGCCACTTAAGAAATCGTTCTGAGATCGATTTCTTAACAAATTGTTATGGCCACTTAAGAAATCATTGTAGCTACTAAACGAATCGTTATAGCGCTTTATAAAATCAATGAAAACCAAATGTTGTAGCGCTTATTAATTTTGGCATTGAATTGAAGTTGATGTAAATAGATTAGACATCAATTTTATCATTTTAGTGCGCCAATATTGCATCAATGTGAGACTCAACATTTGCTATGAGATTGATGCGACACAGATGAAACAAAATATTCAATTTAAGTTACATCATAAAATTTTGTTAGCACCAAAATATGAAGGTAATAAAGAGTGGTTCAACAATCTCCCCCTTTTTGGTGATGACAAAATTTATGTAAATTTTCTGACACAATTATATGAAGCATAGAAAATGCAGAAAATTCATAGAAGATACAAATTCTCCCCTTTTTTGTCACTAACCAAAAAGGAAGGACCTTACCATGTATTCTTTCCCCTTAAAAAAATCTTACCATCGAGGGGTTCAACAATAATAGACATTTAATGAATGACTCCCCCTTAGTGTAGGCTCCCCCTGAGCATGAGACTCCCCCTTAATGTGAGGCAATTTAGATCTTGTTGCTCTTGACCTTTGACATGTTGTTTGTCAAGTCTTCAGAAATGTTGCCTGCATTTATCCTTGAGCATCCTTGATCGTTGATGCTCCAAGGCTAACATGCAAATAAATTACTCAAAGGTAGGTACCCAATTCCTTTTGGGTCCTTGATGGTTAGATGCATGAAGATAATCTTTAGGAATCCAAACTAAGTGCCTTGTTGTGCAGGTATTTACAGTGTGTCCTAATTTATTACAATGGGAGCAACAATGAATATAGTTTATTTTGCAGTTTTGATTGCCCTTGATTTGAACAAACTTTTTAAAAACCTTTTTATTTTGATGCACCTTGGATATCCTAGGTTTCTTTTTCTGAGGTGTGTTGGTTTCTTTTACAAATTTTGGTAAAGGATATTTACCTTGAATTGTGGCTTATTTTTCTTTTTCTGGGGGCATGTATCCAAGCCCTTGTTTATTATTTCCAGATTTTGACCCTTTTAAGCATAGGGCTAAAAATGCTTTTCCTTTAGTTAATTTTCTAACTGATTCTTTTAAATGCAGATTTTCTTCAGTTAGAGTTTTTAATTTTTCTTCTAACTTTAACTTCTCATTATTCTTGCTTTTCAAATCTTCATTTAAGAGATGATTATTACCTTTACATTCTTTCAATTGTTCTTCTAATTGTTCCATTTCTGATTTAAGATCACAATTAGTATTTTCTAAACAAGTAAGGTTGTTCTTGATATTTTTCAATTCTTTTACAACAACCTTGTGTTTATCATAAAGTTCATTAAAGACTTCTTCCAAGTCTTCAGATTCTGACCCTGAATTTATGCATGAATTAAAAAATGAGTCAGAATTTACCTCATCTAGTCCTACCATGAGGGCTAGACTTACCTGCTCTTTTTTCGATTCTGAGCTTGATGATTCTGAGCTTGTGGCCTCATCATTTTCCCAAGCAGCTGCCATAACTTTTCTTTAAAATTTCTTGTGCTGCTTCTTGGGCTTCTCGGTTTGACCAATCTTCTTGAGCCTTGGACAATCTGGTCTCAGATATCCAGGTTTTCTACATTCATAGCAGACTGGTTCTTTCTCCTTTTTCTCTTTTCTTTGGATCCTTCTTGATCCGTTTTTCTTCTTCTTCAAAATCTTCTGAAGCTTGGACAATACTTCATCCACATTACAGTCTTCAGAATCTGCATCCTGGGAACTAGAAGAAGAGGTGGAAGGAGCAGCTACAACTTTAAGAGCATTAGTACATTTCTTCTTAGATGAGCTTTCAGATAATCGCTCCATATTTATTTCATGTGCCATGAGAGAACCTATTAAATTATCGATTGATAATTTGATTAAATCATGAGCCTCTTCAATAGCAGTTACTTTAGGTGTCCATGAAATAGTTAAAGACCTAAGTATCTTTCTAACGGTTTCCTTATTAGAAAGAGTTTTACCAAGAGAGCTTAAACCAACCACTATGCTTGAAAATCTATTATACATCTGAGTAATATTTTCGTTGAAGCATTTTAAATTGTTCGTATTATGAAACAAGAATATCTATTCTAGTTTGTTTCACTTTATCCATTCCTTCATAAGTTATCTGCAGTTTATCCCAAATTTCTTTAGCAGATTTGCATGCAGATACTCTACTGAATTCCTTTTTAGATAAAGCACAACATAAATAATTTTTTGCTTTAAAATTTAGAGATAGTTTACTTTTATTAGCAGGTGTAAGGGCAGTAGTGCCTTCAGTAGGAACATTGACATAGTCACCTACCTCTATTACCTGCCACAGATCAAAGTCTGTGCCTCGAATGAAGCATTCCATTCGCATCTTCCAATATTGGTAATCCTCTCCATCAAAGAATGGAGGTCTGGTGATTGATTGACCTTCAGCATATCCTTGAGCTGCCATGAATCTTTGCTCTAAGATCGTTGGATATTTTTTTTGAATGTTCAGAGACCCGCTCTGATACCACTTGTTGGCCTTTTTGGTATGGCAGCAAGTTCACCTAGAAGGGGGGGGGGGGGTGAATAGGTTTTTCTAGTTTCTGCAAATAGAGATTTAAACACAGAAAAAAATACCACTTGAAACTTTGGTTAGTTAGTGTGATAAGCAACAGCAGTGCGGAAGCAAATAAACAATCACACAAAGGACACAAGAAATTTATCTTGGTTCAGCCCTTCCTACATGGAAGTCCTACGTCTAGTCCCCAAGCAATATCTTGGGATTTCACTAACCGAAGGTACAGTCCCCCTCAAGGACACTACAACACCCTAGATACCTCACCAGGTCTTCTTCTCTTTCCCGGGAAAGAAGGCAGCCCACTTCTTTTACAGGTTCAGAAGCAAAGCTCCTGGTACAAACACCAGTGTGGTTCTGCTAGACTTAAACCCCTAGCTAGGTCCTATTGGTATAAACCCCAACAAGGTTCTGCTAAACACTAACCTCTACCTAGGTTCTACACTGTATATAGTACTACAGCTAGACAAGATGTCTTTCTTATAAGAGAAAGACCAATGCTGAGAGTTCTACAAGAATGGCCTCTACCCAGGAACTCTCAGCAAAAACTCTCCCCAAAAATTACAATAAGCGCAGGGAGAATGGAGAAAGGAGAAGGAGCTTGATTGCTTGTGAGCTCCAGCTGCTTGAATGCTTTTTCTTGGCTCAGGCTCTTTCTCTCTTTTCCTTTGAGTGTATGTGGCGTTGAGGTTTCTCACTGGTTGTACACTCCCTGAATGATCTTCAGGAAGGCTCTCTTTTGATCTTCAGCCTTGCTTCATCTTTTATATGCGAGGCTTTGAATAGATCCGTTGAAGAGATCTGTTGGAGCTCTTCTAGACGTTGTTGATCTTCTGCTCATTTGTCTTAATCACCCTCTTGTGATCTTCGAGGTCTGTAAGCATGGAAGAGAGTGTTAGCATAAAAGGAGTGTTTATAATAAACTATGCATACTACTGTGTTTCTGCTCACTTGACAGGAATAGTAGGTCATATATCTATTTCTGATAGGAAACTGAGGTACGCAAGCCTTTTTGTCAGAAGATATTTGACTTTTTATTTAGGCGTGAAAAGCACTTTAAATCATTAGAGAAATCGATGTGAGTAAACAAGTCGATGTGAGAGCAAATCGTTATGATCAATAAAGAAGTCGATGTGATCACTTATGAAATCGTTACGAGACCCAAATCGATGTGAAACTTATCAAATCATTATGAAAACGAAATCGATATGAGGGCAAATCGTTGTGGCTATAAAAGGAATTGTTCTGAGATCGATTTCTTAACAAATTGTTATGGCCACTTAAGAAATCATTGTGAGATTGATTTCTTAGCAAATCGTTATGGCCACTTAGGGAATCGTTCTGAGATCGATTTCTTAACAAATCGTTATGGCCACTTGAGAAATCGTTCTGAGATCGATTTCTTAACAAATCGTTATGGCCACTTAAGAAATCGTTCTGAGATCGATTTCTTAACAAATCGTTATGGCCACTTAAGAAATCGTTGTAGCTACTAAACGAATCATTATAGAGCTTTATAAAATCAATTAAAACCAAATCGTTGTAGCACTTATTAATTTTTGCACTGAACTGAAATCGATGTATATAGATTAGACATCGATTTTATCATTTTAGTGCGCCAATATTGCATCAATGTGAGACTCAGCATTTTGCTATGAGATTGATGCGACACAGATGAAACAAAATATTCAATTTAAGTTACCTCATAAAATTTTGTTAGCACCAAAATATGAAGGTAATAAAGAGTGGTTCAACACATTAGATATCACTCATACTTTGATTTTGATGATGACATATTGGACAATTTGTACATATTGAATATATTATAATAATGCTCAAACAACATGTTCTTGACATTTAATATTTCACATTTTACTGTTAATGACATGCTTTGATGGTCTACACTTCATATTTTCAGGTTTACATAACTTTGTCAAAGTGGTGTCGACACAAGTCCATTGTGTGTCGACACATGCATTGCTCTCCAGAAAGCAGTAAAGAGAAGAGAAGCCAGTCGTGTCGACACAGTCCAGTGTGTGTCGACACATCCCTTGCCTTCCAGAAAATAGTCAGAAGAAGGAAGCCAGTCGTGTTGACACAAGTCCAGTGTGTGTCAACACATCCAGTGCTATCCAGTAACAGTCAGATAAGAAGGAGTTAGTTGTGTCGACACAGTTCATATGTGTGTCGACACAGGTTATCTGCCAAGCAACAAAACAGAATCTTGTGTCGACACACAACTTGATTGTGTCGACACACAATGGATGACGATTCAGTACGTGAATTTTTCTGGATACGTGGCTGCTTAGGAATCAAGGGAATTGAGCTAGATATTTGTGCCCACGGACTCCAAGGGTCCACATGGACACATAGGACTATATATACCCATGATCCTCGTACTCCAAAAGTGAGGGAGCTGGGACTTTTCCAGAAGAAGAGGAGAAGAGCGGGAAAAAGCTCTTGCGTCCAGAAGGGGAGCAGAGGAGCGCCGCCAAGGGGAAGAAGAAGAAGGGAAGAAGAGGAGGAGTTCTTGATTGAAGCATTGCTGATCAAAAGGAGATCCATCTGAGTCTGTAACTCTTTTGAGTGTCAATTTCACTGTGTGTGATCTGTGTATGTGTTCTACACAGATCGCCTAATTCTGTGTTGTTCTACCTTTTCTCTTTTACTGAGATAGATCGTGCTAGAGGATCTACTCTCTAATTGTGCTTGTCCTAGCAGAACTTGGATCCTTCGTGGTCCAGAGGTTTTGAGTACTGTGTACTCAGGTTTGGAGCCGTAGTGCTCTGGGTTGGAGATGTAGTGCTCTGGTGCTTGAGCTGTCGTGCTCAAGTGCTTGTGAATTACTAAATTCACAAGGGGCCCGTGGAGTAGGTCGTCGTGCCTATCTCCTGGGTTTCTGTGAGTGGTCGAACTCAAAGAGGTTGGAGCCATTGTGCTCCAGATTGTATGCATTAGTGTTAGTGGTTCCTCCGTCATGAGAAGGTGGACATAGGAGACACAAGTTGTGTTCTCCAAACCACATTAAAAATTTTCTGAGCACAGTGGTTTGGGTGTGGTTTGCTGTCTATATTCACTATACTCACACACCACTCTTAGATCTGATCGAATTGTGTGTATTACTCATTTTAATTTTGCTGCCGTACACACACATTGTTAGTTAATTTGTTAAAGTCACCTATCCGATCCCAACAATTGGTATCAGAGCTGGTCAAAGTCAATTCTATACTCTGAGGTGCTTTGGTGAAATTTCTGTGTTTCGGATTTTAATTCACTCAATTACTTGCTCAAATTGTGTTGTGTGTTTGATTTGATTGTCTTTGTCATGGACTCTAGAGGTTTTGTTGCTGAAGGTCATTCAATTAATAGACCTCCATTTTTTGATGGTACTGACTATCCTTACTAGAAGAACGAGATGATGGTTTTTCTTACAGCACAGAACTATGAAGTATGGAGAATTGTTGAAAAAGGACCAATCGAAGTCACTGGAGATGAAGATCAATGGACCAGGGAGCAGATCAGAAGGGTCACCCTGAACTACAGCGCTATGAACATGCTGCAATGTGCCATCCATCCAAAGGAGTATTCCAAAATCTCTATGTGTAAGTCTGCCAAGGAGATGTGGAATAAATTAGAATTGCTATATGAGGGCACATCTCAAGTTAGAGATACTAAAGCAAACATGTTAGTTTCTGATTATGAATTGTTTATCATGAAATCTGATGAAACCATATCTGAGATGTTTGTTAGGTTCATGGTAATCATCAATGGACTTTGAGCTTTGGGTAAGGAACACTCAAATGAAGATTTGGTAAGAAAAATTTTGCGTTCTTTATCTCCTGTGTGGCACACTAAAGCCATAGTCATTGAAGATTCAAAGGATTTATCCAAAATAACATTGGATGAACTCATTGGATCTTTAATGACTTATGAGCTAAATCTTAAAAGATCTGAAGAACACATGCTGAAATCAAAACCCATTGCTCTTAAAGCTTCATCAAGTAGTAAAGGAAAATCTAAAGAAAATTTTGAATCTGATGATGATAATCTTGCATTGATTACTAGACAATTTAGGGCATTTCTGAAATCAAACAAGAAGAATTTTGGTAATAAGCAAAATGTCATGTCTAGTAAAAAGAAACACTTCTCCCATGTTGATCATAAGAAAACTGATGAAATTCCTGTGTGTTACAGGTGTAACAACTCTGGGCATATGAAGGCTGAATGTCTAGAGGCTAAGAAGGACAAGTATAAAAACCACAAGAAGGAGTTTCACAAAAGGAAGAGCAAGGCCATGGTTGCTACATGGTCAGATGAGGATCAAAGCTTAGACAGTAATGAAGAATCCTCAAGTTCAGAAGGAAATGAAATCTGCTTCATGGCTAGAAGCAGTGAAGAACAAGTAGATATGTCTTTTGAACTATTTACCATTGAAGATTGGCAAGAAGCATATGGTAATTTAGCTGAAAATCTTTCTAATGTTAGAAAAGAAAATAAATATTTGAAAAGAAAAATTGATAGCATTCTTCATGACACATCTTCTGGAAAAATTTCTGAATTAGAAGCTCAGATTTCAGATCAAATCAAAGAAAATGATGAATTGCTAATTTTTGTTGATGATCTGAAATTGAGAATTCAAAAATTGAACAAAGAACTTATCAATTCTGTCAAGAAATTTGAAGAAAAAGAGAAGGAAAATCAAGAAAATTTAAATCAAATTAAAAAGCTCAATCTTTGCCTTAAGGAAAAAGAAGGCATCATCAAGAACTTCACACAAGGCAAAGAAAATCTGAATGCTCTGTTGGGAATGAAGATGAATTCAAATAAGCATGGCTTAGGTTTTGAACCACAAAATTCAAAGAAAACCGAATCATCTCCAAAGAAAATAAAACCATCAAAAATTCCTCTAATAAAATTTGTCAAGGCAGGTTCATCTGAAAACAAAGGAAAAATACAAAAATAGAAAGAACCTGTGAGGTTGACACACACTCTGCACAGGTCGATCTATCCCAGTCAGAGGTCGACACATACCCTACCCAGGTCGACACACATACAACATAGGTCGACACACTCTCAACTCAGGTCGACCTATCCCATACATAGGTCGACACAAACCATGCATAGGTTGACCTACCCTTCTTATAAAAATCAGAAAAACTTCAAACCAATAAATAAACATCTTTCTCATGGAAATTGGAATGTTTTCTCATCTTACAATTCAAGATGGAATAATTCTTGGAACCAAAGGTACAATGGTAACTAATGGTTCAATCCTTATTTTTATCACTCACAATTTCCTGCTCATCAACAGCATTACATGCCAAGGTTTTCACAGTGGAATAAACCAACTAAGAGGTCTAATGTTCAGAAAATTGAAAAATAAAAAACTGAATCTCTTGTTTCAAAGAACACTGTGAAGAAAACTACTCAGATATAGATTAGAAAGGATCTACTTTCTCTTCTGACTCAGGATGTTGGTACCAATCACATCTGGGTACCAAAAACTTTTCTTGTCTAATTTGTTATGTGCAAGAAAGTCGTGTATCCAATTCAAACATCTAGATTCTTGACAGTGGATGCTCACGGCACATGACAGGAGATAGAAATAAATTTTCCTACTTGATTGAAAAAGAAGGTGGATCAGTCACTTTCAGAGGTAAGAATAAAGGAAAAATAATTGGCAAAGAAAAAATTGGTAAGTTTTGCATAACCTTGAGTGATGATGTTTGCTTAGTTGAAGGATTGAATTACAACTTGCTTAATAATTTTGTGACAATGGTCACAAAATTCTTTTTGAATATGATTCATGCAAAATAATTGACTCCTCTTCTAAGCAAATCAAATTGATTGGAAAAAGAAAAAATAATGTTTACATGATAGATTTGTGTGATAACGCTTCTTCAAATGTTTGTTTGATTGCAAATAAAAATGACATTGCTTAGTTGTGGCATAAAAGGTTGGGTCTGCAAGCTTCTCAACCATTAGCAAACTCATAAGAATGAATCTTGTAAAAGGTCTTCCTGAATCTTTCCCTATCATTGACAATCAAGTTTGTGGGATATGTGTTCAAGGAAAATAAACAAGAAAATCTTTTAAAGTGTTCAATGAAGTACTTACATCTAAACCACTTGAGTTACTTCATATGGATCTTTTTGGTCCAACCAGAACTCTAAGTATCAGTGGTAATAGATATGGATTTGTGATCATTGCTGACTTTACTAGATACACTTGGGTCTTATTCTTATCCCATAAAAGTGATGCAAGTTCAGAATTCAGGAAATTTTACAATTCTGCCTTAATGGGTTTGTCTTTCAAATTGAAATCCATTTTAACAGATCATGGGGGTGAATTTGAAAATAAATCTTTTTCTGATCTATGTACTGATCTGAACATACTCTATAAGTTTTCTTCACCTAGAACTCCAGAACAAAATGGAGTTGTAGAAAGGAAAAATAGAACACTTGTGGGAATGGCCAGAACTATGCTCTTAGAAAGTAAGCATTCCAAATCTTTTTGGGCTAAAGTTGTAAATACAACTAATTTCATTTTGAATAGAGCATTGTTATGACCAAAGATCAGAAAAACCCCCTATGAGTTGTTCAAGGATAAAAAGCCAAGTGTGTCATATTTCAAAATTTTTGGTGCAAATGTTTTGTTCATAATAATAACAAAGAAAATGTTGATAAGTTTGATGCGAAGAGTTTTGAATCAATCATCTTAGGTTATTCTGAAAATTCAAGAGTTTACAGAGTTTATATTTTGAAAATAAGACCGTGGAAGAATCTCCATATGTCATTTTTGATGAAAATTTCCAAAAGATTGACATTCCTAATTTGTGTAGAACTCAAATATGTGATGATGAGGATGAAAGGTGGCGGAATCACCTAAGGCAGTTATCTAAAAGTGGGGGTTGAATAGATTATTACAAATTAAAAGCACTATCACCTTCATTTTGATTCAACACTGACTTGGCAACAACGTACATAGAAATATATCAAATTAGAATTATGATGTGTGCTGATTATGATATAAAATTAGAAATTTATCTAGCATGTGTAGAATCAACGTGCCTACCAATCATCTACCGTGAAGACGTGCAAACCACAGGACACGGAAATTTAAGGTGGTTCGGAGTACACAACTCGTGTATCCTACGTCCACCATCCACACACACACGCAGAAAGACTACTTATCAGCGAGTTCAAACTCTACAACACATATAGAGATAAGAAAAGTGTAGAAGAAGAAGAGTTCTGAGATGTAGAAATAAATCCTGATGAAGAACTCTTCATGGTGGTCGTCCAGAAGAACTCCAAGCTTCATTTGGATGATGATCAATTGATCGAGAAGCTTGAACCGTGGACGAACGGGCTTCAACTCTGCTCGTGAGATGGATCTTCCACGAATAGGACGACGAGTTGAAGCAGAGTAGCAGGGAGAAAGCCTCTCTCTTGGTTTTTGCTAGGTTTTTCTGTATGGTGGCTTCTTGCTGCGAAAAGACTCTCTTATGAACTATATATATGGGTGTCCAAGTGTAGAGAGATGTTCCATAAGGAAACACCCAATTATAGAACTTATAAAAATCTTGTTTCTGAAGTTTCTCTTTGTCTGTCGACAGGCACATGTCATCTGTCGACATGCGATGCTTTAAATTTGTGTTCCAGAACCTTGTGTGTTTCGGGAAGGCTGAATCTATCGACAGATTTACCCTGACTGTCGACAGGAAGAGTTCATCTGTCGACAGGTGCATTCCTTCTATTGACAGGCAACGCTTTATCTTTGCTTCCAGAAGATTGCATATTTCTGGACTGTTTCTATCTGTTGACAGAGGCCTTCTTGGCTGTTGACAGGTGACGACTTAAAGTCTTTTTCTTGAAGTTCTGCACTTGGAACTTGATGATGCTTGATTTGTACCTACATAAAAGACATTTCAAATAAGATACAAAAGAATACTTATGAGATCATCAAGACATTTGTACTTGTTCTTTGCTTTTTATTTCTTTGACATTTTTATCATGTTTGTAACATTTGGCAATTTCACAACATCAATTATGTCACACATCATCAAAAATATTT
This sequence comes from Colocasia esculenta, assembly GCA_014218235.1. Classification (NCBI taxonomy): domain Eukaryota; kingdom Viridiplantae; phylum Streptophyta; class Magnoliopsida; order Alismatales; family Araceae; genus Colocasia; species Colocasia esculenta. Next base: position 40,493,866 of record CM024764.1, read on the forward strand.
ATGCACACGTCATCATACACATTGTAACCCAACATTCTCCCCCCTTTTTGATGATGACAAAATTTACAATTGATGTTTCTCCCCTTTTTGACAACATTTAAAAAGATAGTTCATGCACACATGGATGAAATAAAGGCAAAGAACTGTGATTTCATTGATGAAACTTGTAGTTCACACAATTACAAAATGACACGCAGTACATGAAAATAAAAGCAAAAGTAAGGATATGACAGAACTAATCAACCTAATAGACTCAAGACCCTGACGACTGACCCCAAACTAAATCCAAAAACAATTCCAGACTAAACCTTAGACCCTCTAAACATTATCATTCCCAGAAAGATTGGGATGACAGAATTCACGAAATTCTGTGGAAAGCCGAGTAAGTCGATGCTGAACATGAACGTGAGAATTAGCCAGTGTATCCATCCGAGTATCAACATGCTCGGTGAGCTGATCAAGACGTGCATGAAGCTGCGCGAATTGGTCAGTCAAGTATGTCCGGAGGTCCTGTGTGTCAGCCTGTGGAGCAAGCGCATCTGGAATATCAACAGCAGCTTCTCCTTGCAATTCCATTGGTTCTGGATGAGAGTCTTCATCAGTGTCTTCATCGCCAGAGGACTCTTCTTCAGCTTGCTGTTCTTGTCCCTTAAGAGTCCTGGTGACTCTCCCATCAACAAGTTTGTAGCCCATCCGATGGGCAGCAGTGAGATCAAATGCGCTGCGGGATTTAAGGGTGACAAGTTCACTGGCAGGAATGTGGATGCCAATGAAGATGAGAAGTGAAGTGATCGGGAAAGAATAGGGCATCGACCTCTTGGGGTTATAGAAGCATTGACGGATAAAGCTAAGCATGAGTTTGGGCAAATTGATTTGCTCGCACTTGAGGAAGAAGAAAAAGAGGGACTTGTGAAGTTCCCGACTTCCATCCTTTGGGGCAAGCAAAGTAGTGAAGATGTGATGGATCAGTCTGTGCAGTGGGGGGAAGGAGTTGGCATTGAGCTTGACAACATCCTTGGAGGAATCATATGGTTGAAGGGTGATAAGTTGGTAGTACTCAAAGGCAGAGGGATGGCTTAGAAGGATGTCAGCCTCGGAGTTTGGGATTTGAAATGTAGTGCTGAGAAGGTTTGGGGTGAGCTTGAAGCTTGTACCTTTTACTAAAGTGAAGAGGTCCCCATTCTCAAACATGCCTAGGTTGTTGAAAAACTCCGTCATAGCAATGGGAGAGTATTGCATGTGGGAGTAGAGAAAGACAATCCATCTCTAGGTGTCAAACAGGGCTTGGAGTTTTGGAAACATGTCTTCCAGGGACTCAAAGTTGACATAGCGGGGCTGGATGAATTTGCTGAAGGTTCCCGGTACCTTGGTGAGTTGCAAACCCTGGGGAATAATGAGCTCCGAAATCGATCATTTCGGTGCTTGCTCCGGCGCTCAGAAGGGGCTCGGGAACCGTCTCCAGCTTCTTGAGCAGAAGGACGCGACCGGGTGGCTGGAAGCTTGCTTCGGGGTGCCATGGGAGAAGAAAAGGAACGGACTAAAGATGATCCGTGAGGAGGAAGAAGGCTGGAGGAAGAGAAGACAAAGAGGAGAAGATGATGTCTTGCGCCCTGGAGAGGAAACCTAGGGTTGAAATAGGGTGGAAGACACCTTTTGGAGGAAGGTGAGAGGGTGAAGAGTTGTGTTTCCCCCTTGAGATATGTTTAAAAAAGAAGTTTAAAGGAAAGGGGTCCCACAAAATCTGGCCTAGATTGGCGCTGGTTGGGCTTCTGAGCCGCCCAGATTTGCTGCTGTCGATAGGTGCATAGGCATCTGTTGACAGGCACAGTCAATTTTTTTATTTTGTTTAGCTAGAGATAAATTTTGACAGAAATTGATGTGCAATGAGTGTCCAAATGGGATTTAAGGTTTAAAACTGGTATTGACCCATTATAAAATGTCATACCCACTAATATTAAGACAAAGCAAGAGTCTACAATGGTGAGGAAATAATACCATGGGATTCTTAAGTTGTAGCAGTTAGAAAACATCGTTCAAAAAAATATGAAACTAAGATAACTCCTTTGAATAGAAGGTCTTGTAGAAAACCATATTTCTTAGTGGGTAATGTTTAGTTGGTTCATGAAGATAATGTGTACATGAGCAATTGACAATAAATAACAAATTGTCCTTGGTTTAGAACTTGGAGGCTACACTCTATTTCATCTTTGTAGTATTTCTTTTGTCAACTTAGAGTTGGAAAAAGTGGTAATTAGGATTACTTTCACCTGTTAACATGAAGGTAGACATTTGTGATGCCTATACCCCCAGTTACTCAGTGTGAGTGACCATCATACCATTGTACAGAGATAATGATTTAACTTTTTGACGCGAAGACGGACATTTGTGATGCCCATACCCCGATTACTCAGTAGTACACATCATTGCTCTGTCTTTTGTCCCATTTCTCATTATTCTATTTAAACTTTTGATTTCAGAAAAAGGTTGCTTTCCTCCTTTGTTTCTATTTTGAAAATACAAGGTCAAAGGTTATTTAAGGTCAAAGGCCAATGTAAAACATCAAGTTCAATAACCTTCTTACTTGTGGATCTATTTCAGAAAAATGATTATCCACAAGGAAGTTATTCAAATGAGTTAGGTGAAAGACATTATATTTGTTCAATATTGTCAAAATGACACAACCTAGACTCTCTCAAGAATATTATTACAAAATCATTGTGACTTAATCAATATCTATGGTACTATGTGTGTATGATAGATTATAACTGCAAATAAGTACTCAATTGTCACCTTGCATCACTTGTATGAACATACTCATTAAGTAGGATGAGAAAAGATGAAGAAGTTTCAATAAAGTGTGTATCTGTCGACAGCAGGTGAGTGCTTGTCGACAGGTACACAGAGCCAGTAGGACATAGGTGCTGGGAGAAATCGTCTGTCGACAGCTGAAGAAGGGGCTGTCGACAGATGCACACAGTCTTGAAAACCTTTGTTCGGTCAGGACATGTATGTGGATAGATGGGACGCTAGGTGTCGACAGATGCACACAGACTGCTAAAGTTGGTTTCTGTGAGGATAAGGCTGTCAACAGATATGATTGTGGCTGTCGACAGGAGCTTGATAAACCAGTTTTAAAGCTAAGAATGGGGGGAAATTTGAACCAAATGCTTGAGGAATTTTGACATATCAAGGATGAAGAGTTTCCCTCATGAATTTCACTCACCAACCTTAAACCTACCCCCCCACAGTGTGTGCATGTGTAGACCATATACACTCATTTCAGACAATTCAATCAACGGTATTCACATGCATGGCAATCATTTGCATCAAGAAGAGACACACAAAATCATATAACTCAGAATTTCATTTTGTTTCAGAATTAAATGGGCCAAAGAGAAAAGAACATGAATGCCCCATTTTAAGTGGATGATCTTTATGTGCATGATGACTATGGATACTTGGCGAAGGATTTTTCCTCACGCATGATGATAGTTTTGAACAAGCCTGACCTGTTCTTCCACATGTCACCATTTGATATACCTCATAATCACAACATCTAAAGATCATTCACTTTAAAATTGGACATTAGTGTCATTGCATTTTACACAAGCCCAATTCTCTTCTCAATGAAGTGAACCTATCCTCAGACAAGGGTTTGGTGAAGATATATGCCAGTTGTTTCTCTATGGGTATAAAGCTAAAATCCAAGGATTTGTTGGCTACCTCATCTCTCAGAAAATGATGTCTAATCTCGATGTGTTTAGTTCTTGAGTGTTGAATTGGGTTTTTGGAGAGGTTAATAGCACTAGTGTTGTCACATAGGATAGGTGTACATCCAATGTCGATGTTGTAGTCACACAACTGACTCTTTATCCACAACACTTGAGCTGTGCAACTCCCTGCAGCAACATATTCTGCCTCTGCTGTGGAAAGTGCAACTGAGTGTTGCTTCTTGGATGCCCACGAAACCATGTAACCACTAAGAAATTGGCAATACCCACTAGTGCTTTTCCTATCGATTTTACACCCAGCATAATCAGCATCAAAATACGAGACCAAATCAAAATTGCTACCTGCTCGATACCATAAACCCAAATCATGTGTACCTGAGAGATATCAGAAAATTCTTTTGACTGCAACCAAGTGGCTTTCCTTTGGACTAGATTGGTATCTAGCACAAAGGCAAACACTGAATTGTATATCCGATCTACTTGTAGTAAGGTAAAGGGGAGAGCCAATCATACTTCGAAATTGCTTTGCATCTACCATTTTACCTTTCTCATCATTTTCCAGTTTTATGCTTGTGCTCATTGGTGTTGTGGCTGGCTTGGCTTGTTCAAACTGAAATCTTTTCAGTAGCTCCTTGACATATTTTTTCTTGATTGATGAAGAAGCCATCTTTAAATTGTTTTACCTGCAAGCCAAGAAAGAATTGAAGCTCCCACATTAGACTCATCTCAAATTCACTGTGCATGTGTTTTGAAAATTCTTCACACAGTGAAGGGTTAGTGGAACCAAATATAATGTTGTCCACATAAATTTGAACAACAATTATATGATTGTGAACACATTTAGTGAAGAGAGTTTGGTCCATTTTACCTCTGGAGTAGTTTTTACTCACCAAAAAATTGCTTAACCTGTCGTACCAAGCTCGGGGTGCCTGTTTCAAACCATAAAGAGCTTTGTGCAATTTATAAATATGATTAGGCTTTTCATTATTCTCAAATCCAGGTGGTTGAGAAACATAGACTTCTTCTTTGATGTAGCCATTCAAGAATGCAATTTTAACATCCATTTGAAAATGTTTGAACTTGTTTGAACATGCATATGCTAACAAAATTCTAATTACTTCAAGCCTGGCTATAGGTGCAAAGGATTCTTCAAAGTCTATCCCAAATTCTTGGTTATATCTTTTTGCTACCAGTCTAGCTTTGTTTCTCACCACTTTAACCTCTTCATTTAACTTATTCATAAATACCCATCTTGTTCCAATTACTGATATTTCAGGGGTCCTAGGAACTAAGCTCCACACATTATTTCTTTCAAATTTTCGAAGCTCCTCATGCATAGCATCTATCCATGAATTTTCTTTTAGAGCCTCTTCCACATTTTTAGGTTCCACTTGAGAAACAAAAACTAAATGATCTTGTTCTACAATGTGTCTTAAACGAGACCTAGTTTGAACTCTATCATTCACTTTTCCAATTACATTCTCAAGTGGGTGATCTTTTGAGTACCTGATATTTCTGATCGTTGAAGGACCCGGTTGATCTTGAGCTTGAGAATGTTGGTCTTGTTGAATTTCTTATTGGGGAGGATGTTCTAGAGGGGATTCATCTTGTGGATTTCCTTCAGGCTTATCAATAGCCTCTTCTTAGTCATTTTGTTTTCCAAGGATTATTCCATCATCATCATCATCAACCCTGCGAACATTTGCACTGTTAGTTTTTACATTTGACTCATTAAAAACAACATGTGGAGTTTCTTCCATAGTTTTATTTTTCTTGTTAAACACTCCATAAGCTCTAGAATGTTCTAAATAGCCAAGAAAAATACCTGGATCACTTTTGGCTTCAAATTTATCTAAATCCACCTTGTCATTATTATGAATAAAAACTTTGGAGCCAAAGATCCTGAAGTACCCAATGCTGGGTTTCTTACCTTTCAAGAGCTCATATGGGGTTTTCTTTATTACTGATCTTACCATGGCTCGATTGAGGATGTAGCATGAAGTATTAACTGCTTCTGCCCAAAATCTTCTTGTGAGTTGGCTTTCAACTAGAAGAGTACGAGCCATTTCCACCAAAGTTCTATTCTTTCTTTCCACAACTCCATTTTGTTCCGGAGTCCTTAGAGAAGAAAACTTGTGATCAATTCCTTGATTCCTGCAAAATTTAGAAAATGAATTATTATCAAATTCTCCCACATGATCAGTGTGAATTGAGCATATTTTGTTTATGTTCCCATGCTCAATCTTATTGAAGAACTCTTGAAAAATATCAAGTGCTTCATTTTTTGTGAGCCAGAAATTTAACCCAAGTGAACCTAGAAAAATTATCTACAATGACAAACCCAAAACGTTTGCCATTGAGACTAAGTATTCTTGTAGGTCCAAATAGGTCCATGTGCAACAATTCATAAGGTTTTGAAGTGATAATGGGAGCATTTGATTTAAAAGACTTTCGAGTTTGTTTTCCCTGTGCACATGCATCACAAAAACTTTCATTTTTATTGAATTGAATTTCAGGAAGTCCACTTACCCGTTTCATCCTCATGATATTGTGCAAAACATTGTAGCTTACATGACCTAGTCTACGATGCCACAAGGTCAATTCATCCTGTTTATTTGCAGCAAGACACAAATTGTTGTTTTCTGGTTCATCTAAATTAACTAAATAGATGTTATTTACTCTTTTTCCAGAAAACTTGAGACTTCCTATTTCTTTATCAACAATTTGACATGAATTTGATTCAAAGATGACTTTATGGCCTTTGCCACACAATTGGCTAATACTGAGAAGACTGTGATTAAGACCATCAACTAGTAACACATTGTCTATAGAGTTAGAGGTATACTTACCAACCTTACCTGTGCCAATAATTTGGCCCTTATTGTTACCTCCAAAGACAACTTGTCCTCCATATTTTTCCACCAACAAATAGAATTTATCTTTGTCGCCTGTCATGTGCCTTGAGCAGCCACTATCCAAGTACTATTTGTTTTGATTTTGGGCTGCTAGGCATTCCTGCATAGATGGATCAGACAAGAGGTTTTGGTACCCAAATTACTTTGGGTTCAAAGTTTTCATTCATGCCAAAAAGTAAATGTTTTGGAATCCAAACTTGTTTGCATTTCAGTTTGTTTGAATTATTCCAGCATTGATTCTCTGTATGGCCAATTTTATTGCAGTAATTACATGATGGAGATTTTTTCAAAACATTTCTGTTGCTGTTTTGTTGAACATGTTTATGCATTTTACTCTTTTGTTGCCTGGAGGGCTATTCCTTTGCAGTGTTCTTCCGGGCCTGTCGACAGATCTCATTTGGTCTGCTGACAGATTTCTTTACTTGTTGTACATATGTGATTTTTTGTTTATTTTGAAGTTGCTTACCTTTATCTTGATTATTCTTGCTCTTAGGTGGAACTTGTTTACTTGTACTTGGACTACATTCAATAAAAGATGTAATCAATTTCTCTCCAACTTTCTTTTACTTTTCTGGTTGAAATCCAAGTCCATACCTTGTTACATTTGTTTTAACACCCAAAACGGGCATCAAGATTTTCTTTTCCTTTTACAAATCTTGAGAGATCATCAGTTTTACATTTTAGTTCTTTTTCAGCTTGTTCCAACTTTTTTTGAATCTCTTGATTTTCATATTGAAGTTTTTCAAGTGAATTGACTAGACTTTGTTTTTCCTTTTCATTTTCTTGAAATTTCTCTTTCATGCAATCAATTTCTTCATAGTGACCTTCCTCTTCAATTTTCAATAATTCAATTTCTTTAGACATGATCTCAAGTTGTTCATTAGTGCTTGTGCCAGAAATAAGATTAGTGATTTTCTTTTTCAGTGTTTTATTTTTAGACTTGAATTCACAAAATTTCTCAAAGAGCAAGGTATATGCCTCTTCCCATTTATAAACAGTATAGTTTTCAAAGGAAGAGTTTACCTTAGTGGAGTCCTCACTCCTTGCCATTAAGCATTGAATCTCTTCATCTCCAGAGCTTTCTTGAGCATTGCCGTCTTCATCTTCATCACTTCAAGTCGCTATCATTGCCTTGGCTTTCTTGAAGGTGAATTTGTCCTTTTTCAGCTTCTTCCTTAGCTCTGGGCATTCACCACTCATGTGCCCTGGTTTCATGCACTCATAACATACAATCATGTTAGATTTCTTGTTAGACTCAACCTTATTTGAGATATCTTTCTTTGGAAAAGTTTTGGAGTTACCTGAGCCTTTAAGGAATTTTCTAAACTGTCTAGTGAGCATGGCCATCTCATCGTTCTCACTATCATTAGATGATTCAGATTCATCACTTTCCTGTTGTGCCTCTTTCTTAGAACTTGAAGAATTTTTGTTAGAAGCTTTTAAAGCAATGGATTTCTTAGGATTTACCTCAGTTTCTTTTCTTTTCAGATTTATTTCATACATCATTAGGGATCCAATTAGCTCATCCAATTTCTTTGTGGAAAGGTCTTTAGAATCCACAATGACAGTGGCCTTAGTATGCCAAGATGATGGAAGAGACTGAAGTATCTTCCTAACTAAGTCACTTTCACTGTATTCTTTCTTAAGACCTTTCAACCCATTTATTATTAGCATGAATCTAGAAAACATATCTGAAATGGTTTCTTCATTTTTCATTTTAAACATCTCATATTCAGATACTAGCATGCTTGCCTTGGTTTCCCTTACCTCAGACGTACCTTCGTAAATTAGTTCAAGCTTGTCCCACATTTCTTTTGTTGAGTTACATGTGGAGACTCTTGAAAACTCATTTGGATGCACGGCGCACTGCATCATGTTCAATGCGCTCCAATTTAGGGTTCCTTTATGGATCTACTCTCGAGTCCACATGTCTTCGTCAGCGGGCAGCTCATATTCTCCTTTGCTGACGATCTTCCATAGCTCATAGTCCTGAGCTCTCAGAAAAACCTGCATGCAATTTTTCCAACATGGATAGTTAGTGCCATCAAAAAAGGGTGGTTTGGACACTGAGTGTCCTTCAACCATAAACCCCTTGTTAGTTTCCATGAGATCGAAACTCTCCTGATCATGAGATCAAGCTATTTAAAGTAATAAATCAGAGAAACCTCGCTCTGATACCAATTGAAAGGTGGCGGAATCACCTAAGGCAGTAATCTAAAAGGAGGGGGGGGGGGTTGAATAGATTACTACAAATTAAAAGCACTGTCACCTTCTTTTTTATTCAACACTGACTTGGCAACAACATACACAGAAATATATGGAATTAGAATTATGATGTGTGTTGATTATGATATGAAGATTAGAAATCTATCTAGCGTGTGTAGAATCAATGTGCCTACCAATCATCTACCATGAAGACGTGCAAACCACAGGACACGAAGATTTAAGGTGGTTCGGAGTACACAACTCGTGTATCCTACGTCCACCGTCCACACACACACACACACAGAAAGACTGCTTATCAGTGAGTTCAAACTCTACAACACACACACACACATGTTGTTTGTTGCAAACACGCAATCAGAAAAACTCTCCATACGTGGATCAAGCACAAGGAAAGCTCAAACCACAATCACACACACAGAGATAAGAAAAGTGTAGAAGAAGAAGAGTTCTGAGATGTAGAAACAAATCCTGATGAAGAACTCTTCGTGGTGGTCATCCAGAAGAACTCCAAGCTTCATTTGGATGATGATCAGTTGATCGAGAAGCTTGAACTGTGGACGAACCGACTTCAACTCCACTCATGAGATGGATCTTCAACGAACAGGACGACGGGTTGAAGCAGAGCAGTAGGGAGAAAGCCTCTCTCTTGGTTTTTGCTAGGGTTTTCTGTATGGTGGCTTCTTGCTGCGAAAAGACTCTCTTATGAACTATATATATGGGTGTCCAAGTATAAACAAACGTGCCATAAGGAAACACCCAAATATAGAACTTATAAAAATCTCATTTCTGATGTTTCTCTTCGTCTGTCGACAGGCACATGTCATCTGTCGACAGGTGATGCTTTAAATTTGTGTTCCAGAACCTTGTGTGTTTCGAGAAGGCTGAATCTGTATGAACCTGTCGACAGATTTACCCTGGCTGTCAACAGGTAGAGTTCATCTGTCGACAGGTGCATTCCTTCTGTTGACAGGCAATGCTTTATCTGTGCTTCTAGAAGATTGCATGTTTCTGGACTATTTCTATCTGTTGATAGGGGCCTTCTTGGCTGTTGACAGGTGATGACTTGAAGTCTTTTTCTTGAAGTTCTACACTTGGAACTTGATGATGCTTGATTTGTACCTACATAAAAGACATTTCAAGTAAGATATCATTAAGACATTTGTACTTGTTCTTTGCTTTTCATTTCTTTGACATTTTTATCATGTTTGGAACATTTGAGAATTTCACAACAATTATGTCACACATCATCAAAAACATTTATGCATACGTCATCATACACATTGTAACCCAACAGAGGATGATTTTCTTGAACATCCATCTACAAATCTTGAAGAGCAAGAAGTACCAAATGCACATGAGGTGATTGAAATGCCAACTTCAAGTACTTCAAGTAATCATGTTCCTGAAATTCCTACAAACCCTGAGGAAATTTCTGAACCCAGATTCTTAAAGGATCATCCACTTGAAAGCATTGCTGGTAATTTACAAGATGGTATAAGGACTAGATCATCATTTCATTCTGTCATAGATGAGGATTCTTTGGCATTATTATCCCAAATTGAGCCCAAAAATATTGATTAACCTTTATCTTGTGAAAACTGGATAAATGCTATGCATGAAGAGCTTCATCAATTTGAAGGAAATCAAGTCTGGGATTTAGTACCAAAACCCTTTGATCTAGCTTCCATTATTGGAACAAGATGGATTTTCAGAAATAAATTGAATGAATCAGGTCAAATTGTTCGGAATAAAGCTAGACTTGTTGCTCATGGTATAACCAAGAACTTGGTATTGATTTCGAAGAGTCATATGACCTGTAGCAAGACTTGAAGCTGTTCGAATATTTCTTGCATTTGCTGCTTCTTTGAAATTCAAAGTTTTTCAAATAGATGTCAAGAGTGCATTTTTAAATGGCTACATAAAAGAAAATATTTTTGTAAAACAACCCCCTAGGTTTGAAAATGAAAAATTTCCTGATCATGTTTTTAAGCTTAATAAGGCTCTTTATGGTCTTAAACAAGCTTCAAGAGCTTGGTATGACCGGTTGAGCTCCTTTCTTGTAAATAAAGGTTACATAAGAGGAAAAATTGATCAAAATTTTCTTACAAAAATTGCAAAAAATCATTTCATTGTTGTTCAAGTTTATGTTGATGATATCATTTTTGGATCAACGGATAATAATTTGTGCAATGAGTTTGCCCATCTTATGCAATCTGAATTTGAAATGAGTCTAATGGGTGAACTTGTATTCTTTTTAGGTCTGCAAGTGCATCAAACTTCTGAAGGAAAATTTCTGAGTCAAACAAAATATGTCAAGGAGTTAATCAAAAGATTTGACTTCTAAAACATCAGGCCATCCAGCACACCAATGGCCACAAGTGTAAGACTTGAAAGTGATACTTCTGGTAAGCCTGTTAGTGCTAAACTTTACAGAGGTATGATTGGCTCTCTTCTTTATTTAACTACCTCTAGGCCAGACATTCAATTTAGTGTCTGCATGTGCGCCAGATTTCAAGCAAATCCTAAAGATAGTCACATGACTGCTATTAAAAGAATTTTTAAATATCTACTTTCTTCATGTGATTTTGGACTTTGGTATCCTACTGGTTGTAAATTGAACTTGATTGCATATAGTGATGCTGATTATGTAGGGTGCAAACTTGATAGGAAAAGCACTAGTGGGTTGTGTTTATATCTAGGTGGTTGTCTTATCTTTTGGGCTTCCAAAAAGCAACACTCTGTGGCTCTTTCTACTACAAAAGCAGAGTATGTTACTGCTGGTAGCTGTGGTACCCAAGTCCTTTGGTTCAAACATCAACTTCTAGATTATAATCACACATTAGGTCGCATTCCCATTCTTTGTGATAACACTAGTGCTATAAATCTATCCAAAAATCCTATTCAGCATTCCCGCACAAAGCACATTAACATTCGACATCATTTCCTTCGAGATGAAGTCTCAAAGAATTCTTTTGAACTCCACTTCATTGACACAGAAAAACAAATTGCAGACATTTTTACTAAGCCTCTTGCAGAACCTAGATTCACTTCTCTTAGAAGGGAACTTGGTTTATGCAAGTTTTCACATGTCTGTTATCTTTATCTCATTTCTTTGTGCAAATAAAAGTCATTCTGTTCTTGCAAATAAATTCCTACTTCTCAGTTGCATTGGAATTCTTGGTATATCAAATAGTGATATGAAGAAAGGCAAGTTAGGCTTGTCTGGACACTTTCACTATGCGTGAGTATATGTCTCCGCCAAGTATCAAGATCCCTTTATGCAATTGTTGAGGGGAAGTATTTGTCTTTCAATAAAACTCACTTGTTGATTCTGTTCTCACTTCATTCAATTCTTATTTTTTGTTCACCTTGTGAAGGAGAGCTACTTGATAGGGGGAGTCATTGTCTATTCTTCACTCATTTCTCTTGACAAGTGTTGTCTATTTTAAGCCCCAATTTTCTGAATTTTTAAGTCCTTGGGCTATTTTCATGTGAGAGACTTCAAACATTGAAACTAAACTCATTGTGCATTTAGTTTAATTTCAAAGATCTACTTTCAACTCAAAGTTGTGCAATCTTAATACTGAATGTCTTTAAAATGATTCTCAAAACACTATTATAGGCACATGAGTGGCTTTAATATTTAACATGTGCATTTTTAAGCTTCATTTTTACCGCATGTTAAGAATAATCTCTCTACACTAAGATTCATGACTCTTATGGTCAAAGCAAACATATTCCTGCAAAATATCAAAAGAAAATAAACAATAATCTGGAAGGATGCAGACAGAGCAATGCAAACTTGTATATTACTGAGTAACCGGGCCATCTCACCTAACCAAGTGATTTGCCTCGCGTCAAAAAGTGGTTAACAGTTTGTCATCTCTGTGCAAGGTAATGAAAGTTAAACCACTGAGTAATCAGGAGGTCTTGCATCTGATAAATGTGATCTCTTCCATTGAAAAGTGAGATTTAACTAATTTATTCTTGTATTCTTTCACAGTTAAGAATGAAAGCAAATTCAAAAAGTCAGGATAGAAAAGCTTGTTGCCCTGCTAGCAAGCCCAGAGGGGGGGGGGTGAATGTGATTCTTAAATATTGAGAACCTAAAATCTGTTCACAAAATAGTCACACAAAACACACTTCGATAGATGTTAGTATTAGTAAAGATAAACAACAAACACACAAAGGCAATCACACTACACAAGGATTTATCCTGGTTTGGATCCCCTCTCCTTAGGAGTCCTACGTCCAGTCCCTAAGAAACAACTCAGGCTTTCACTACCCAAGGGTATAGTCCCCCTTATGGACCATTACACGCCCATCCACAGCTGGTCTTCTCTTCACTACCCGAAGAGGAAATACACCACCCTGGATACCACCAGGTCTTCTTTCTACTCGAAGGGAACACACACCCTGGAATCCCCAGGTCTTCCGTCAACACGAAGGGAACAAACACAAGAAAAGTGTTAATGGAAACAAGCCCCTAGATTAAGCTTAAACAATGCTGGATCTGAAGCTAAGATTGAGAGTAGAAAGGTTTTCAAGACATGAGCTATCTCAGTACTAAGGGCTCTCTCAAGGATCTATACTGAACTCAGAGAGCAAGAGCTAGAACTAATGGGAGTGAGGTTTCGCTCTTCAGAAAGCTCGCAGAAGGCTTGAAAGAAAAATGTTGTAAGCGATGTATGCGTTGTTGTTCTTCTTGTTTTTTTTTTTAAATCTGGAGCTTCAGTCTTCTATTTATATCTTCAATTTGAAAATTTAACATTGAAGTGTCCGTTGTCTCTAAGCTCTGGTATACGTTAGACTGCATGATCCTGTAGAGCTTCTTGTTCAATGGTCTTTTAGCTTTCCATGCACGCAAAGAGAGAGGATCTTCTGTAATATCCTTTAGCTTCTATTTTGTCCAACATTGTATGACGAATTATGTCAGAGATCTGCACGCATTAAAAGCTTAAACAATAGACAACTAAGCTGTCTCTTGTTGTTAGTCAATGTTAGAATGATCGAAATAGAAGTTCCATTCAGTTCTTCTAAAAAGATGTTTACAGGAGAAGCATGAGAATAGAAGATGTCGTTTGCATGCACTACAGTGATACGTTCAGTCATAATAAATGCATGGTTGTCAGAAAGATGTATGTGAAGACTTTGACTTTTCAACGTATTAAAAAATGAGCTCGAAAATCGAATCATTATTTTCACATGGAATCGTTATATGCATGACTTATGAAATCGTTAAGCAAATGAGTTGATATTCATGTAAATCGTTGTGCACTCAAAAGCAAAGAGGGGGACCCGTCACAACAACAACAACTATGCCACCGCCGCTAGCAGCCAAGAGGGGGACCCGTAGTCCGCACGCTCTACTCGCTAGCCTAGCTCTTGCCTCTGCTCCCGCGGAAGGGTGAGACAAAGCCACCATAGAAACACACAACATACGCAACACTGTAGCCTAGCCAAGCTGCGGCCTCACGCCTGACCTCCGTACGCAGCTCTGGAACCAACGTAGAGTGAGGCAGTGAGACAAAGGACTGTCTCGGCCGTGCCGGGAACAGAACCGCCTCAACGACCTCGGCGTCCCGCCGTAGATAAGAGAGCTCTACAAACGACTCAGCGCCGCTATCCAAACCTCATTTTCCCCTCAGCTCTAGAGTCCGCCCAGTCGGCTGCCAACTCGAGCACACTCATAGCCCGAAGCACTCCCTCAACAGGCTCCCGAAGATGGGGGTCCCAGGCAATGGAGACAACCTCTGAACGGGACAATCTCTCAAGTTCCAAGCACCGGGCGAAAGGCGGGGCAAGCACAACAGGAATCGCGCTGAACTGCTGGCTTGTAACACACGACAAGCCCATCAAGCGAGAGGCACGCACGAACCCTCAAAAGGGCCATCGGCCAACCAAGGCACACACGAACGGCTAGAACCTCGGAACACCATCGGACAGTATGAAAATCCGTCACTCTGCTAACAATCGATTGACCGCCAGTCAATCGATTATTAGACAGACGCGACCCTCCTAGCACCACTGCCAGGACACGGCCACGAAGGTTTCACCTTTGGTCACTGAACGCAGGGAGGTAACCTACCGCGTTCCCTACCAGAAGGTCCTAAGGGCAAAGCCTACCCTGGGGCACACGCCGACACACAACCGAGCCAATGGAAGCACCCGAGGCAACACAGGTACTATCGTGACCCCAAAGCTGTCGCGACGCCATCGCGATGGGGAAGGGCACCGCGATAGCCACCCTGCTGCGATGGGGCAACGCGTCGTGACTACAACCATGTCATGACCGAAAAGTGCATCGCGACAACGACCCTTATCGCAACCGCCAACCGCAGCACGATAAGGTCACGCCCGACTGGACCGACGCCTCTTCTGATGTCACGACACGCCGAGCCATCGCGACGATAGCAGAGAGGCAGACCGACGGGATCCTTAATCTCGGGCCGCCCACACGGTACAAACACATCACACACAGGGGAGGGGAGCATGGGGAAAGCAGTAAACACTATCTATAAACCCCGAGGGGCTCCCAATCCACCCGGATCGAGAAGGGTTCAAGCAATCCCTACCTTTCACGAAGAACGAACCCCAGTGGGGCCCTTCACGTCGGTTGGCCACCTCCTCCTCGCTCCACGCAAGGTCCACGACGCCACGGCACCATGCACGACCCTCCTCCTTGCCTGAAAACACACAAGGGGAGAGGGGGAGGTGGAGCACCACCAGAGGGAGAGGGAGAAGGGAAGAAGAAGAGAAAGAGGGGGAAGGGCCGTCGGCCAAGGCTTTTAGCCTTCGGCACCAAGAACGCGACAGATAGCCCCGTCGCGTTAAGCACCTTAACGCCACTGGTCAACAGACCACGACAAGAACGCGTTCCCCACAGACGCCGCGACAGCTGTACTGACACACCTGCCACTCTAACAGGCGTCAGACGACCGACACGACAGCAAGCAATCGCGACCCGTTGACTAGGCACGACATGAAGATGCGACGGAGAAACCGGGTGCGACAACGATGCGATGCACATGCTCGTCGCGACACGGATGACTGTCGCGTCGGACACCCACGATGTGACACTAACGCATCGCCAAGCCTTGACGCGTTAGTAGACAATCATCCCAGACACCGGACGGAAAGCCGAGAAGTCGGGTCTCACAAAGCAAATAAAATGAAAGTGATTAGACTAAACAAAGCAAGATATGAGTACCAAATTTTAAGAAATTTATGGTTACCAAGGTGCTCAATGATCAAGACCAAGATGCATCATCGATATATATAAGTCATAATGGTCATAAAGCACATTACATAATAAGCCTATTAGACAAAGGAGAAGATAAGAGGATGGAAGCTTCAATGATCGAGAACCTTCAAGGAAGTCTACAAATATGACCTGAAGCCATGGAGAAGGAGAACAAAATGAACTACTTAGAACAAACATAGAAAGTGTTCATAGCCAAATTCCTTCGCAAGAAAGGAGACTGAGCAATCATTCCCACTTCAAGTTTTATCCAAAAGCTTCTATCCTGCTAAGCGCTCTTAGTTTAATCCTTGAGGAGAGAAAGCCTATCTGGCATTATGCAATAATGCCTCATCCATTAAGGATGAGTATCTTCCTACATTTTTTTTTCTAAGCCAATTTGGCTAGTGCTTCATTGTTGCCATATTAGTCTTTTAAAAAAACATTTTCTATGGTATTCACTTCTGTGTGAAGTGTGGGCCTGCATGCCGAGGTCCCTCTAGTTTGAGGAAGACCAATGTTGCCGAGTGTAGTTCTCTCTATAAGGAGGAAGACTAGTGAAGTCTGAGTGTTTCCCTTTGTCTCTTATTTGAGAAAGGACTATGTGTGGGTTGTACACGAAGTAGTTGGCATGCCTGCAAGTTAGTGAATCCTCAAGATGTTCCTTGGGAGCTTGGACATAGGAGATTGAGTTTGGTTAGCTCTAAACCAGGATAAAATTGTTGAAGCTTTTTGTGTCTTTACTTTACATCTTGCCTACCTTTGGTTTACTTCCATTACGCTTAACTAATTCATTTTTACATTTTCTAACCATTCAATCTTGACCCAATCATCCCCCTCTAGCTCCCATAACATAGCCAACATTATCATCATAAGTTAGAACCTTTATGTAACGCCCTGACGCGGAATATCAGAGCGGGCTACAGTTAAATAAATAGTATAGAGTGCAAAATAGACAAAAAACCATTGCATAATTTGGAATAATGTCAAATGAAACAACTTTATTGATAATTCCACTAATCTATTACATCTGCCAAATCAGAGCCAAAACTATAGGCTCAAAGTACTTTATTCAAATGAAAACAAACAAACAAACTAATACTAACACTTTTGGTTGACAACACAACTGGTCACTTCTGCATCCGCTCATCCTTATCCTCATGCGTGTGCTATTCCTCATCAGACTCATGTGAAACACATATAACAAATAGTGCAGGATGAGCAATAATGGCCAGGAGGTCTTAATATCTCGAATACATACATGCTTTAAGTGATTAATGTCTTGAATAGCAGGATAACTATAGAGAACAATCAAGTATAGTCTAGCGAGTAAAACAATAGAGCAACAATACTTTTCAAAGAATATAGCACAACTAGCACGATAAAGGATTGGCCATATCACCAGATAACATGATAGCATGCAAGTCACGATAGCACTTAATTGAATTTCATCAATCGAGAGAGTAAACACTTTGTTTGATTGTCGTCGATTAATCTAGATAGTATAGCACTTGGTTGTAATGCCGAACATCCTAATCATTTAACTCCCATGGGCAAATAGCATTTTCAGGCGCACCTCCTAGGATCAGATTGGGCCCTTTATAATCTTGCCTGGCATTGGTTATATTTTTATCTTAGACAATCAATAGATGGCCGAATAGAGTACCAAGAAATAGATGAGAGTAATGGAAAATAGACAAGAGTGTAGAGATAATGTGGATAGATGAGAGAATAAAGAATATATGAGAACTATAGGTCAATTCACATTAAACAACGTTAAACAGGCGATGGTAACAATTGCACGAAACACATGATTGGTGCCGACAGTTTGGTAGAATTCACTAACTGCCCACTAGCCATGCTATGAACATAGTCCAGAGGTATGATGTGATCTCAAGGTAAGAGATCAATCTAAGGCCGTTGGATCATGCTAATCCCTAAGGGTATCATAGGTATTGATGGTACAACCTGTTCGTCAGCAATGGACGTCCGCCAAAGCCAAGGAGTCTTACGGAGGCCTTGACAAGGATTACCTAGTTCAGTCAAGAGTATTCCCAACGGAGAGTCCATCCAAGTCAAAAAAGAGTGTGCAAAAACATTTGCCTGTCTTGCCTCAAGTGCTCGAAGGTAGAAGGGTGGGATAGTGGTATCCAAATCAAGCGATTAAAACGAAGACAAATCCTTTAACAAAATAGGGAAATTAACATGAAATATTGCTCTTAATTATCAGATATATTGTTGAGGTGGTTTCTGAAAGGTCTCATGGCAAAAATTCATGTTTGGTGTGTGCATGTGAGAGAGAATCAAGATAACATATGAGAGTCACGCACATATCTTTTAAATAAGAAAATCACTTGCATATTAATGAAAATTGATTAACATGATGTAACTGTTTGTCACAGAACATTACAAGGGTTTAATCTTGATTATGGAGCATGAATTAGCAAGATTCAAGTGAATATTAGGGTTCTAGAAATACACAGTGAAATCGCGACGTATGTACCGATTGCATTCAAACCACAACAGTTAGGTCTATCGCGTTCAAGGGAATTGAAACAGAACAATTGATTGATGAATTGAAAGGCGACGGGGTGACCGGTCGCGTCCATGGCAATCGATTCATAGTTGTGACGGTCAGGGCCGACGCTGTAACGACCCTTTTTATACCGGTACGATTATATCAATCCACATCGATATAAAGTGTGCCGTCACAGTGGGACATGTACCCAACACAACACAGTAGATAGAGATGTACATAAATAACAAAGGAAAGTATGGCGAAAATGAAAGAGATTCTTATTCCATCATCATTACACACATTCCACAGTCTATATAGTAGCAATGAATATAAACACAGCCCATAATTATACAAGTCCATAACATGTCATTGTCCACATACTAGTAAATGGAAAGTACAAGCTAAGCAAATAATCTTCCACAAGCTCCGCTACTCCTCTCGCTCGAAATTGCTCCTCACTACGTCCTCCTCAATCACAGAAACACCTATCTCACCTGTATGTTAAAACAAGGATGAGTCTTCACAAAAGACTCAGTAAATAACCTATTGGCACAATCCTTACACGTACCACATTCATGCTATTTAATTTAACAAAAGAGTAATTTTACCACATAGTTCATGTCATAACAAACAAATACAAATGAATAACCTATAACATGTTATCTCCACATGGTCTTAGCTTACATAATGGTATCAATTGCAACTCATTCATAATATATTTTCCAAACAACTTGATCATGGAATTAAACACATGGTTACCAGCAAACCTAGCATGATATCTATCACTTTTCACATGCTTTTATATCACATAATCACACATTTTTCTTGCTGTTTTAACATAAATATAACATGATCACATGGTTTCACATTATTTCACATTGTAACACATTAGCATATCACTTTCACATGACCACTTGGCACATTCACACTTAGTTCACATCTTTACACATTATTTTGCCGTGACACATAGTCCGAACCACCATAAAGAAGGACACATATCACATAAAACATACCCGACACCTAGGCATTATAGTGACGAATCTTGGTAACTGCACAGAACCGGGAGAAGCCCTCTCCACCCTAACCAGTGGTACTTGTCCACCTTTAGGATTTCATCATGATGCCCACAGGATATCACCTACACAATGAGCCTTCCCATAGGGACTTTTCTACAGTATGGCTCTATAGCCTTCTATGGTAGCAGTGTCAATTTCGGCACAAATTTCACTTAATCACATTATTTCACTTAATCACATGCTTAGCAACATTTTACATGCTCTTAGTGATCCATTCACATGCTTATAACGTAAACACATATCTTTCAAGTTACAGAGCTTATCATGGCTGTCTAACAGTAAGAAGATATGCTTAACAGAACCTAAACACGATACTAGTCACAACAAATACTGTTTCTTGACTAATCGTGCTTAATATGCCTTTAAAATGACAAATAGTACTTAAAGATGTCAGAATAGACTCAAATTTTAACCATAAACTCTACAGATGAAATATATCATATGGTTAATTTTTCAGAATTTTCATGACACTATATTTATTTTAAATATTTAATAGAAATCTCATCTAATTTAATAACATAATTCAATTAGACATGGTGGAAAGTGAACAGATGATTCTAATAGTCTTAAAACATGTATAAAGTATCCCTAGATTTATAAATTTTTTCTGTAATAATATCATACATCACACCCATTTATTCTGAATTTAAATCTATCAAAACAAGCACAATTTCTCAAAATAGAAATTCTATAATTTGTAATTATGATCAAAAATTTAATAGGAATTCATGGTTTTGACCTAATAAACATACCTGACCAACCAAAATTTTTATAGCATATGCAAACATCCACAAATCCCCAAAAGATCACACCACATAGATTGAAACCACTATTCTGTAAAACCAGATGAACAAATCACACCACATAGATTGAAAACATTGTTTTGTAAAACCAGATGAACATGACGGCAAGGGGCTTGCCATCAGGGTGGGTTAACGGTACAATCGATTGTCGTTAACTCAGGAACTTGGCGGCGAGAAGGTTGTCATCAACCTCCTATCTGCAGAAAGAGCATATCAAACACAGAAAACGAGAAAATTTGGGGGATCTAGGACACGAATTAAAAATCCAGAAAAATACCTAAACTCTAAGTGATAGGTCCAGGGATGAAACCCCTAAGTTACTTACCTCTCTAAAAACCCCTGAAGATCAAATTTTGGCGATGAAGCCCTCCTCGGCCAAGCCAAAGAGGTGATGTTCCCCGCCTTGATTCGACTTCCACACTTATGCAATCGATCCCCCGGCGTTAGGAGAGCTTCTCCACCTTTAGTAGAGTCTCCCTTTCACAGATGATCATCGGTGAAGCCTTCAAATTGCTGGATCAACCCTCACAAGTTCTCTCTTTCTCTCCCCGAAACCTAGAAAAACCTTTCTTCTGAACCAAAGTTCTCTCCTAGCCGAGATGTCTTGGTTAAATAGGCAATAGAGTCGAGGGAATCCTAGGTCATAAGAGTCCTGACCATTTGGGGGGGGGGGGGGGGGGGGTTCCTAATCAAGTTCTCTCCTAGCCGAGATGTCTTGGTTAATAGGGCAATAGAGTCGAGGGAATCCTAGGTCATAAGAGTCCTGACCATTTGGGGGGGGGGGGGGGGGGTTCCTAATCAGTTTCCAGAGAAAACAGGACAGTTTCAGATCTGGAATCCCAAATGGAGCCTGAGAAGTAAACGGCCACATAGTTGCCGTCAACCAGAATAGGCGTCAATCAATGTTGACGTCTATATCTCTGGCCACACAGTCAACGGCTAAAAGTTATCGTGAACCGGCCCTTAACGTCAAGGGATGTTGACGTTAAGAAGAGTTTCGGGCAAAACATTAAACATCAAAACATCTATAAAATGCACAGAAATTGAGGGCCTTATAGATGCGTTCAAGGCAATCGATAGGGGGGTGCCGATTATTGACCACATAGTCAGTCGTCAGGGTCTATCGTGTTAATGGCAATTGGAACAGGACAAGAACGACGCGACGCAGGGACCATCACGTTATTGATGCGACACGATCCTGTGTCGCTACCCGGTTGAGAATGCGACCGATCGGGCCGTCGCGTTCTTAGAGATCCTGCCTGAACCCAAAAAGTGAAATGGAGCACCTTGGTTGCTGTCTAGTCCTCCAAGAACTTGACACGGGGTCTTTAAAAAATAATATCAAATCGTATACTTGATGATAAATGCAAATCAGTTTTAAATGAAACTTGACTTATAAGGGTATCAACAGTAAGAGTAATTATATTTCTATATGTTATCACACCAAGAAAAACTGGTATTTCTGACGGCAAACTTCCGTCGGAAATTTTTCAGAAAAATAATTTTCCGACCACTTTTCGACGACTGACCGTCGAAAATAATTTGTCAAAAAAAAAAGCATCAGAAATTACTGACGGCAACAAAATCAGTCGGTAAATCCGTCGGTATTTCTGACAGAAACAATCGATGGAAATATGCGTCGAAAAATAAATCTTTCGACCAATTTACCAACGAAACAAATCTGTCGGTAAATGTCGATGGAATACTTGGTCAGAAAATCCATCGAAACTTCTGATACCTTGGTCTATGGAGAAGAGCGTCAGAAGTAGGAAGCTTCTGATGGAAAATATCTGTCAGTAATCTATTAGAAAGTCTGACAATTTTACGAACAGATACTTTCCGTCGGAAATCATATCAGCCGATGTTGTTTTCGACGGAAACTATTAGTCAGAAAATCCATTGGAAATAATCTCTTAATTATTTTTTAAAATATAATTAAATGACAATGATAAATTGAAAAACTTACTAAACATAATAATCATAGGAACATCCACAATAAATAACAATTAACATAAAATCATCAATCACAACAAATATGGAACATCCACAATAATAACAAATAAAAAATCAAGAAAGATCTTCTACATTGTCCTCTCTCCCCGCCTCATGATCGTCGAGTGCTGGAAGATCCTATTTATAAAAATAAATATTAGAAACATAAATAAAATAATATACACACAATATTTTTCAAATTTTTAAATTTAGAATATATGAATATTCACTAAGTGTAATTAGAAAATATTTCTGATCCTTTACACTTGGATTTTTTTAATGATTAGTGGTTTGAGCGTCGAACCCAAATTGAGAATCTGATTAGGATTCTGCTAGTTTCCATACGTCACTCTCACCACCCGGTCGTGTTAGAGCGAACGACACACTGATCGGATCCCTATTTCAGACTTTGGACTCCTGATTTGCATGTTCTAACCCTTTTCATTTGGATTTTTTTAAGATTAGTGGTTTGAGCGCCGAACCCAAATCGAGAATCCATTAGGATTCTGTCAGTTCCCACATGACACTCTTACCCACCCGGTCATGTCAAAGCAAATGGCATGCATATCGGATCCCTATTTCATATTTTGGACCCCTGGGTTGGTGTTCTGATCTTTTTCATTTGAGTTTTTTTAAGATTAGTAGTTTGAGAGCAAACCCAAACTGGAATCCGATTAGAATGCCTTCCTTCCCACACTCACTCTCACCTACCCGGTCATGTCAGAGCGAATGAGTGGTTTGAGCGTCGAACCCAAACCGGAGAATCCGATTAGGATTCCGTCAGTTTCCACACGTCACTCTCACCAACCCGGTCTTGTCGGAGTGAATGACACGCCGGTCTAACCCTTTACATTTGAATTTTTTTTAGATTAGTGGTTTGCGTGTTTTAACAGTTTAGATTAGTGGTTTGATTTCATTCAAAATATATGAAATTAAAAGTAATATTGACATGAGGGGCTTCCTGTGAGGTGCCTGCTCCTCAGATGGCAGCCACCAGCTGCTCGGCCATGGCGCCAAGGTGTAGCGGTAGCTGCTGCGACAACTCTTCCCGGATGAGGGTTCTAATGTCGTCTCCACCACTTTCGGACATCGCAGCAGATGAACTCGCGTAGGCTGGAGGAGCGACTGAACTTGCATATGAGGACAACACTGGAGTAGTATCCAGGCTATCCCCAAAGTCATACACTCAGCCCTTCCTCAGCCCTCATGCTGCGTCGACCTAGGCCTCTGGATCCAAGTCTGGCTGGGGAGTGCCCTCTGCATAGCATCCCCCTCATCCTAGCCAGGTCTCTTGTAGAAAAAATTAAAAATGTATTATTTATTATATATTTTTTTAATATCTAAATTAAATAAAAAATTATATTTTGACTTACGGCAATTGTGCGAGCACTCTCACTGACATAGTCATCCATCCCCTTTTGCTTAGGAGTCCGATCAAATAACTCGCAAAATGTAGGGGTACGCTGAGCTCGTGACGTTTACAATTCAACAAAAGTAGTTAGTTTCACAATAATAATTAATGTATTAAGAAATTGAAACTTAATATACTTACCAATTTAAGGTTGTGGTCGCATAAGACACCAACCCACTAGTATGCACATTCTTTTCCAGATGAGCTGCCCGATTGCGTTTAGTCGCCTGTGACCTCTCCTGCCATGGTCTAGTAGCCCAACGATGACAAAAAAACTCCCAATAGTCCCTCCTTATCCACACCGGGCTGTAATCCATCCAAGCTGTGGGATCCTGGCTGCCTGCGATCTTCGCTGCCTTGTCCCGGGCCTCCCAGTACTTTCTGAAATTAGTCTGGGCAGTAGACTCCCAGACGGCTCTGTGATACCATTTTTCATTCCTTTTTTAGGGGGGGGGGGGGGGGGGGTTAAGACGGTAGGCCACAAAGAGGGGATATGAGGATGATGATCGAGGTGGGGTTGATCATGATCACTAGGCACGCGAGGTGCTGATGGAGGGATGCGCGGGGAGGGTTGACGGGTGAATGGGTGATCGCGAAGAATACCTGTTGGAGCGTGGGGAGATTGCACGGGGATGTGGGTCCTTTCTTCCTCTACGAGCACGGCCGGCCATGGTAGGGGGCGTTCCTTTATTGATTACCCTGAAAAAAAGAAAAACAAGAAGAGATAAGGGGATTAGCCCATGTGTATATACAATTCTAAAATAGAAATAAATGAAATGAGGGCATGGGAAACAACTTACCGTGTGGTGGCTTTTAAACCCTAAAATATAGGTGTGTGTGTGTATGCATGCATGTGTGTTGTATAAAAAAGAGGAGTATAGGGGGCCACACATGGGTCCGGAGGAGGTAAATGAAAAGAGCCACGTGGGGCCCAGGGAGATGAAGTGAAATTTAAGAGGGAGAAAGGGGAGGGGGTGCTTCCCCAAAAGGTAGATGGCATGGTGGCGCTGCCGGTTGGACGGAGGAAGAAGGGGAAGACGCTTCCACCTCGCTCTGCTCCGGTGCACGTGGAGGAAGACGACGGGGATGCCGGCTCCAAACTCCGAGAAATGGGGACATAGCTTGGCGTAGCAGGTTCCCCTGGGCCGGGGTCAAGACGGGAATCCAACAGGGCTTCGCCGCAGTGAGTGGACACCCCCGGCGAGGCGGAAATCCGGCAGGGCTTCGTCGCTTTCTTTGAACCCCCCCTTACAAATGACCCTCGGGGGTCAATTTATAGGGGTGAAAGCTTTAATTGCGTCGCGCACAACCACCACGACTATGAGGTTGAATCGCGTCTAAGCGGCATGCCGCGATTTCCAAGCCTTTGATTTGACATAAAGCGCGATGATCATAGGCCTGCAACCGCCTTTAGAAACGTGTCAGGGATGACAGTTGTGTTCTTGAAACGTGTCGGCCAAACCCGCCGCGACTTTAATTTGGGCACGTGGGCCATAAATGTGTGTCAGGCCTAGGTATAATCACGACGGCTCAGGCGGACGCGATTCAGACATTCCTCGGGACTCGAAGGTATGGGCACTCGAGTGCGACGACTTTAGGTGCCTAGGGCCTAATCGCGGCGGCTCAGGCCGACGCATCTTTTATTTGAAACGCGGCGGGATGGCAGGACGCAATAAGGTATTTATGAATTTTATTTATAAAAAACTTGCCCAAAACCGACATTGGAGTCGCGGAGCCTATAGCAGACGCGTTTATGGTATTTGGCATTATCCATAAATAAAATAGGTAAATTCCTTGTCACGTCGCGGAAGGCCACCGCGATAAGGTCCATTTGTCCTTGTCGCAACGCAGATGCCCGGCGCGACAATGGAATCACGTCCTTCTTGTTGGACGTGTTTCAGCTACCTTCATGAACGCATACCGCAGAACCGTCGCGCGCCCTAAAGACCCGTTGTGACTTGAAAGCAGTGCCCACGACCTCCGGCCAGCCTTGGAAATGAAGGGGAAGCACTGGGGAAGGATGGGTGAGATCCAGAAATATTGGGAAAACACTCTTGCAAGGCAAAATGAGGGCCATTTGTGGCTTTATGGTGCAACATGAAATTTGCTCGCAGTGGAGTAGAAATCGTGTATCTACAGCTGCCACGCCTTGGCATCTGCTTTGCAGGGGAGCGAAGAAAGGACACAGAGGACAAAAATAGAAAATGGAGTGTAATGAAATGGAGTGTAAGAAATGAAGTAAATGAAGTGTGCAAGTGGAGTGAGTGGAGCGGACTGAAAAGTAGACGCCAAAGTGAAAATAGACACGCGGAGCAATTATGTCACTCCCGAGAATTATGCAGTGGATATCAATTTATTCAGAAATAATTCGATCGATATCCCGAGACATGAACAGTCGGCAAATAAGCCTCTAGCTAGCGCGCGCTACATGTATAACAACATACATCATCATAGGCCCAAATATTGACTCAACTAATCTTTTATTCAATCTCAACTCATTGTATTCCAATGGAAACTATTACAGGACTAGACTAATAAAAGGGAAATTACATTTATTCCTCACTCCTACTACTACTGAGTCTAACACTCAAAGCAAACTACTATACTAGACTCATAGTTGGAACCTCTTCACTCGAACGCATTCCCATCCTCGACTGCTCCTCCTCTTGAACTTCATAGTCACCTAGATTGGGTAAAAGTAGGGGATGAGCAAACTAACCCATTAGGATTTAATATCAATGTGCGGGCAATGATATAAGTGATTAGCAATTTAGAACTAGGTAAGCATGATGGTTGTCTAATATGCATGTACGAAAAACTCATTAAATACGATACATGAACAAGCTAGATAGAGTGATCATGATAGAACAAGATCTAGAGATATAACGAGATAGAACGAGCAATAGATCACTTTGTACAAGCATACAAGATTTCACTTGATGTCAATAGCTTTCAAGAACGCAAGATATCACTATTTGCATTAAATGCAGGATGGCCATATCACGCAAGCAAGCAAGCAAGCACGAGCACGATCATGTAACACTAATCAGGCACGTAGACACTAATGTACACTGAGAAAAGATCCATCAAGATTGTACACTGGACACATGTATGTGGTTATTGTATCTATCATTCAAACCGACACGCACAACTCCCAGTGCAGATGCAACGCTAGTAATCATTATCACCCCCCATGGTTAACAGTTTATTTATGACTCTCCCGTCATTGGTGCTAGACTGGAGCCCTTGCACTCGCCGTGCCCGGTCAGCATCTCACTTAAATTTTAAATGTAGATACCCCATCATTAATAATGGCCATGAGAGTTTTAATATGTAAGCATTTAATGTCATGTTCATGATGATGATGAGAACTAATAATAAGTAATTGAACATGATTCATGATAAATGGTCAAGAGATAATTCGGCAGCATACAGTACGATTTATAATTTAGTTCAATCTTTACATTAATGGCTTTAGTCTAGATTGTAAATCACACTCATGAGAACAAAAGAGAAAGGAAGTGCACGGTATCTACAGTGATCTTCAATGGTACAACCAACTCGTCGCCATGTGGGAATCCTGGTCCAAGGAGATTTACGGAGGCCTTGGAGAAAAAGTCACTAGTCTACCGATTTCGGAATGACCGTAGAGATTTCCAATCCCCAAGAAAGGGCTGGCCTAGTAGTGCAAGTGTGTAGTGATGTTGCGTGTCAATTCACAAATCATCGGTTTCAAACTCGCGGAAAGCACTTAACATGATGGCATGCAATGAACAATGCATTTAACTACACACATGCGTTTGCATGATTTTAAATAATTTTTCATTTTAATCAAGCTAGAATAGTAACAATAGCGAATCACAAGTTTCATTAATGATCACATCATTAAGAGAATAATTAGAATATTGTTCATGTAATTATAGTTTTTAATGGTTAACCACTTTTAAGCCATTAAATAACCATCATGTAATGATCACCAAAATATGCAATTTACGCATTAAACAATATATTAACCAGACCTCGGGTATAGCGGTTAGATTTGCAAGAAAAATATGGGGTTCATGTAGAATCCTGAGGTCGCGACGGACCCTTGTAAGGGTCGTGACGGGGTCAGATCAGAATGTGACAGTGCCTTGTGAAGATCGCAACAGGCTTGTCTGATCAGCGGCAGTTCGCGACGGGTTCATATGAAGAAGGCGACAGGGCTATCAGACCCGGAGGTCTGGTTGCGACGGCGGTTTTGTCGCGATAAGATCACGACGGGATTCTTGTCGCGATCTGCATGAGAACGCGGCCTCACGAGCCTCGTGTTTCTCAGGTCCTTGGCCTGTGTCTGACAGAGAAATGACAGTGCTTTGGATTGCGGACCATACTTTCCCTGTTTTGACACAGTGTTGTTTTAAAATAAGAACAATTGCACAGTGCATGAAAAATCACAAAACTAGTTTTAAAACCAACCTAGACATGCAGGGGTCTTCCAGTAAATCGGAATTAGAAACAATGAAGGTTCCAACAGGATTTAATCAAGTTAAACACAAATGTAAAGCCCAAGTGCAGCCGAAAACGTATTATCATGCATGACCCCCTTCACCACACTTATAACTCTCTAACTATGACATTTAGACAAAACATTCAACACGACATGACGAGAAAACACAGTAGAAAAACTTTCATGTTGTGAAACCTACCTTCTGGATTGAAGAAGTCCCATTTTTTTAGAAACCCGTGTTCAGACCACTTGGAGGAAAATGCTTAATACTCCATGTATACAGATATGTTAAGGTTTGGCCCAAGAAAACCTACCTTCTGGATTGAAGAAGTCCCATTTTTTTAGAAAAACCGTGTTCAGACCACTTGGAGGAAAATGCTTAATACCCATGTATACTGCATGGAATTTGGGCATTACACTTGGGTTAGAATGTAGACTTGCTCTTTCCAGGGGTATAGGCCTTGCAAGGTTGACTTACCTTTGGTCGACTTCAAGTGGACGGTTTGTGCAGGTCGCAGCAAACGAGAAAGGGAAGAAGAACAGCTGGTGTGGGAAATCTCTTGCTCCCCAGCCACAAGAACTCCTCCACACGACCCCAACAAGATTGTAAAGTCATCCCCAAGGGTGGTGGGAAGAGTATTTAAGCTACCAAGGTGTTTAGGAGTCTTCTATTGTACTGTTAGGAAAGCCAAGTTGCGGTTTTGACATGTTAGTTTCCTAATTGAGGATTTCTTCCTCCATTAGAGTGTGTGAGGCTTTAGGAAACCTCCCACCATAGTTAAGCACGAATTTGGTTGCCAAGAATGCATGATTGCATCCCAATTCAACTCAAATTGCCTCTTTCTAATTTCAGCCTATTTAGAGTTATGAATTTCATGCATTTTCTAGCTTCATATGATTTTGGGTCATATGTGGTCCATTGGCCCAATTAAGATATTGGATCATTAATATATAATATTTTAAGTCTCCAACACTTTTATTTAAATTTTGATTGCGTCGTATTTCCGTATTAACGGTTTTCCGACTTGTTTCCTAATTTGGATAATCGGTCACAATAACTCTTAAACCTAGCCCAAATGATTTTTATTGACCTAAATTTCTAGATGGGTCATTAGAAGATATTATTTGAAGTCCATATTGATTTTATTTAATTTTCTAACTCATCCAAGTACGTGTGATAATGATTTTCGACTATTCATGAAGATATGATAAAAGTCGCAAAATGCTTAAACTTGGCTAATCCAATTTTTCTTGGCACAGATTTCTTTGTGGAACATTATTAATAATGGTGGTGGTGATTTATATTTTTACGAAATGATTTTCTATGTTTAGCACATACGATAATGATATGATGTTTAAATACTCTGGTATTATGAAATTATTTATTTCCATTTATTTGAATTTGTATGTAATTAAAATTTCCGGGTGCTACACCTCCCCACTAAGAGAATTGGTCCCCAAATTCAGATCATTAATTGGCTCTTGATATTTGTGATCCTTGAGGTTGTTTCGGATTTAACTCCTCTAACTTGTTTCAACATCGTGAATGCTAGTCCAACATCTACACCTATGCGCCCCTACTATTCATTTGGTTCCTTCCACTCCTGTTTTCCTTTCACGGTTGTTATAACTCCATCTATACTCCACTAGATGAACTATGGTATAATTACGAGATCCCTTCTAATTTCTCCTTAATAATGATCTCCCCCACTTAGAGATGTACTGATAATAGAAAGCATCTTAAGATTAGTCTAGGGGTTTAACAATCATACCTCCTTCCGAGGAGCTCCACTTGTGTTATTGCATTCAGTGTCCTTGATGCTTTACTAATCTCTGGTTCCTTCCACTTGGTCTTTTAGCATGGGACAGTTTGGTATACGATGTTCCTGACTCCACATCGCAAGCAAGCCCCGGCCTTCTTCCAGCACTGTCCGCTTGGTGCCCAGGCTTGTTGCAAAAGTTACAATATTCCACCGTCATTGTTTCTTCTACTTTGATCTTTTTCTCCATGCCATAGTCCTTCCTAGTGGTTGGCCTTTTGTTGTTGTTGTGGGAAGTTCCAGTTGTATCGACTGATCCTCTTTTTATGGAGGTCGGTTTTGAGATGTCTTTCCCCCTTATGCCTTCCACCTTAGACATAGTGTCTTCTACCAGCTGAGCTCTTTAGACCATCTCAGTGTAGGTTTGGATGTTGTGAGGTCCAAGATTTTCAATGAACATGGGCCTGAGCCCATGCATGAAACGGTGAGCCTTCAGTCTTTCAGTTCCCACCAGATGTGGGGCATACACAGCCAGATGCGCGAACTGAGCCTCATACTCAGCCACGAACATTCCTTTCTGTTTTAGTGCGGCAAATTCCACCGCCTTCTTTTCCTTAACTCTTTCAGAGAATTTTCTCGGAAGATCTCCAGTAAACCTGCCCATTCTAGTTCAGCTATATTAGGCAGATGGGCCGATGTGGCCTTCCACCAAGCTCAAGCATCTTTGGTAAATTGAAAAGTGGCCAGTACCACTTTTTCCGTATTAGTGCATTGCATGACTTGGAAAATCCTTTCTATTTCTTCCTGCCAGTTTCTACTTCGTCTAGATCAGAGGATCCAGAGAAGCGAGGAGGGTTCAAAACTCCTAAAATTGTGGTGCAGATCACTGGCTCCATTCCTAGCAGCTGCAGCCTAATTTCCAGCCTGAACCACATTTTGTAAAGCCTGAGTCAATCTAGCCACGGTTTCTTGCATAGCTCGCCACTGATTGCGAGCCATTGCAGTTGGGTGTAAGAGTTATGAGGGTTCCAGAGGAAAGGATGAAAACCAATTAATGTCTCTAGATACATTATCAGAGTCAATGGGTAGGAGTGTTTTGTTCATTCTATCATATTCCCAGTCTCTACCCATTCTCACCAGATACTATATTTAATTTCCATGACCTAGGTTCCATAGGTATCTCTTATTCCTGAGACATATATCCTATTTGGTATTCCTAGGCTCTGATACCACTAAACTATCACGTCCCGAGAATTACGCAGCAGATATAAATTATTCAGAAATAATTCGAGTCGATATCCCGAGACGTGAACAGTCGGCAAATAAGCCTCTAGCTAGCACGCGCTAGATGTATAACAACATACATCATCATAGGGCCCAAATATTGAACTCAACTAATCTTTTATTCAAATCTTAGCTCATTGTATTCCAAATGGAAACTATTATAGGACTAAGACTTAATAAAAAGGGAAATTACATTTATTCCTCACTTCCTACTACATGAGTCTAACACTCAAAGCAAACTACTATAACTAGACTCATAGTTGGAACGCTCTTCACTCGGATGCATTCCCATCCCCGACTTGCTCCTCCTCTTGAACTTCATAGTCACCTAGATTGGGTAAAAGTAGGGGATGAGCAAACTAACCCAGTAGGATTTATATCTCAATGTGTGGGCAATGATATAAGTGATTAGCAATTTAGAACTAGGTAAGTATGATGGTTGTCATGATATGCATGTACGAATAAAACTCATTAAAACACGATACATGAACAAGCTAGATAGAGTGATCATGATAGAACAAGATCTAGAAGGATATAACGAGATAGAACGAGCAATATATCACTTTGTACAAGCACGCAAGATTTCACTTGATGTCAATAGTTTTCATGAACGCAAGATATCACTATTTGCATTAAATGCGGGATGGCCATATCACACAAGCAAGCAAGCACGCACAAGCACAATCATGTAACACTAATTAGGCACGTAGACACTAATGTACACCAAGAAAAGATCCATCAAGAATATACACTAGGTCACGTGTATGTGGTTATTGTATGTATCATTCAACACGACACGCATGACTCCCATCGCAGATGCAACGCCAGTAATCATTATACCCCATGGTTAACAGTTTATTTATGACTCTCCGTCATTGGGGCTAGACTGGAGCCCTTGGACACTCGCCGTGTCCGGTCTGCATCTCAGTTAAATTTTAAATGTAGATACCCACAATCATTAATAATAGCCAATGAGAGTTTGAATAAGTAAGCATGTGTAATGTCATGTTCACGATGATGATGAGAACTAGTAATAAGTAATTGAACAAGATTTCATGATAACAATGGTCAAGAGATAAATTCGGAAGCATAACGGTACAATTTATAATTTAGTTCAATCTTTACATTAATGGCTTTAGTCTAGATTGTAAATCACACTCATGAGAACAAGAAGAGAAAGGAAGTGCACGCTATCTCCAGGGAACTTCAATGGTACAACCAACTCGTCGGCCATGTGGGAATCCATGGTCAGAGGAGATTTACGGAGGCCTTGAAGAAAAAGTCACTAGTCTACCGATTCGGAATGACCAGT
Source organism: Colocasia esculenta (assembly GCA_014218235.1). Classification (NCBI taxonomy): domain Eukaryota; kingdom Viridiplantae; phylum Streptophyta; class Magnoliopsida; order Alismatales; family Araceae; genus Colocasia; species Colocasia esculenta. Next base: position 40,526,623 of record CM024764.1, read on the forward strand.
AGAGAGTTTCCAAATCCCCAAGAAAGGGCTGCCTAGTAGTGCAAGTGTGTAGTGATGTATGCGTGTCAATTCATAAATCATCGGTTTTAAACTCGTGGAAAGCACTTAACATGATGGCATGCAATGAACAATGCATTTAACTACACATGGGTTTGCACGATTTTAAGATAATAATTATCATTTTAATCAAGCTTGAACAGTAACAAGAGCGAATCACAAGTTTCATGAATGATCACGTCATTAAGAGAATAATTAGAATACTATTCATGTAATTATAGTTTTAAATGGGTTAACCACTTTTAAGCCATTAAATAACCATCATGTAATGATCAGACCAAAAACATGCAATTTACACATTAAACATAATATTAACCAGACCTCGGGTATAGCGGTTAGATTTGCATGAAAATAAGTGGGGTTTCATGTAAAATCCTGAGGTCGCGACGGACCCTTGTAAGGGTCACGACGGGGTCAGATCAGAACGTGACAGTGCCTTGTAAGGATCGCGACAGGCATGTCTGATCTGGCTGGCAGTTTGCAATGGGTTCATATGAAGAAGGCAACAGGGCTATCAGACCCGGAGGTCAGGTTGCGACGGCGGTTCTGTCATGATAAGATCGGGACGTGATTCTTGTCGCGATCTGCATGAGAACGCGGCCTCACGAGCCGTCACCTTCTCAGGTCCTTGGCCTGCGTCCAACAGAGAAAGGACAGTGCTTTGGATTGCGGACCATACTTTCCCTATTTTGACACAGGGTTGTTCTAAAATTAAGAACAAATTGTACAGTGCAAGAAAAATAACAAAACCAGTTTTAAACCAACCTAGACATGAAGGGTGCTTCCAAGAAATCGGAATTAGAAAACAATGATGGTTTCAACAGGCTTTAATCATGTTAAACACAAATGTAAAAGCCAAGTGCAAACCGAAAACATAGTATCATGCAGTGACCCCCTTCACCACACTTATAACTCTCTAACTAATGACATTTAGACAAAACATTCAACACAAGACATGACAAGGACAACTAGTAGAAAAACTTTAATGTTGTGGGTTTGCTCTAATTCGGTCTTGAATCACATGCAACATATAAGGAATGGGAAAAGCCCTAACAGTGAGCGACTTGGGGAAAATGCTTATAACTAAAAATCTACTCATTGGAATTCGATGAAACTAGTGGGAAACGAAATTTAACTTGATGATCTACACATTGGTATAAGATATGTTAAGGTTTTGCCCAAGAAAAACTACCTTCTGGATTGAAGAAGTCCCATTTTTTTAGAAAACCCATGTTCAGACCACTTGGAGGAAAACGCTTAATACTCCATGTATACTCCATGGAATTTGGGCATTACACTTGGGTTAGAATGTAGACTTGACCCTCTTTCTAGGGGTATAGGCCTTGCAAGGTTTGGTTATGGTTTGACTCATCTTTGGTCGACTTCAAGTGGACAGTTTGTGCAGGTCGCAGCAGACGAGAAGGGGAAGAAGAACGGCTTGATGTGGGCGATCTCCTGCTCCCCAGCCACCAAGAACTCCTCCACACGACCCCAACAAGATGTAAAGTCATCCCCAAGGATTTGGTGGAGAGTATTTAAGCTACCAAGGTGTTTAGGAGTCCTATTGTAACTAGGAAAGCCAAGTTGCGGTTTTGACATGTTAGTTTCCTAATTTGAGGATTTCTTCCTCCATTAGAGTGTGTGAGGCTTTAGAAAACCTCACAGCATAGTTAAGCATGAATTTGGGTTGCCAAGAATGCATGATTGCATCCCAATTCAACTCAAGTTGCCTCTTTCTATTTTCAGCCTATTTAGAGTTACGAATTTCCTGCATTTTCTAGCTTCATTGATTTTGGGTCATATGTGGTCCATTGGCCCAATTAAGATATTGGGTCATTAATATATAATATTGGAAGTCTCTCCAACACTTTTATTTAATTTTTGATTGCGTCGTATTTTCTTGTTAACGGTTTTCCGACTTGTTTCCTAATTTGGATAATCGGTCACAATAAACTCTTAAACTTAGCCCAAATGATTTTTATTGACCCAAATTTCTTGATGGACCATTAGAATATATATTTGAAGTCCATATATGATTTTTATTTAATTTTCTAACTCATCCAAGTACGTGTGATAATGAATTTTCGAATTATTCATGAATTATTATAATAAGTCGCAAAATGCTTTAAACTTGGCTAATCTGATTTTTGTTGGCACAGATTTCTTTGTGGAACATTTAGTAATAATGTGTGGGGTTGATTTATAATTTGTACGGAATTTTCTGATGTGTTTTAGCACATACGATAATGATATGTATGTTTAAATACTCTGGTATTATGAAAATTATTTATTTCCATTTATTTTAAATTTTTATGTAATTAAAATTTCCGGGGTGCTACAAATTAGGTGACTGCCACTTGATGAGAGTCTTTCACCAACACCCAAGGAAGTCACCACCGGAGAAGAAGACCTAAAGAGACAAATGTTTGGATTGGAAGAAAGTAAAGTGTGTGCACGAGGGGCACAACAGGAGGTTTGTACGTGGTACACGAAGGAAAGGTGCCACGTGGGGCACAAAGGATAGATCAACTTCTAATGAAGGGGAAGTACCTAAGGACACGATCCGTTAGGTTGCACCATCGGGGGCGTCTGCCACTGCCTCAGGTGGATCTACGGGAGAGATCAACTTCCAGCGAAGGGGAAGTACCTAAGGACACGATCCGTTAGGTTGCACCATTGGGGCCGTCTTCCATGTCTGCAGGTGGATCTATGGGAGTAAAGACGAAATGTAGGAGAAATCCAAACAGAGGTTCTTAAGGAAATCAGCCCAGAGGCGACAACGAAGGGAATTGGGTATTCGACCCGGAATGGAATATTTCAAATTGCTTTGGAGTTGGAGCGCGAATGGCTCTCAAATTACATTGGAAGAGTGGTTTTCCACTGTGATTTCAATATGCATGTATGCTGGGCTAAAAGGAAAATTGGTTAAAAGGAGTAGGAAATAACTAAGGATATTATTGCTACGATGGCATTGAGTTAGGGCCGGGGGTATGCATGGGTCCGTTGTCCTCAGGTGCCAAGCGTAACGGCCTATCCATGCGGCTAAAGATCCTCTGGGATAATCGTTGTTTTTGTTAAAGGAGAACTCAAATCCCAGATTTCTCAGAGCCACAAGGTCCTTGGTATGCTTTAGGAGTATAACATATAGATAAGTTGATGGTAGGGGTGGCAGTCGCAGCCTGATGTAGCGCCAGATGAGGTAACTCGAATCCTACGCTCAAAACTCATTAGCCAAGAAAACATAGATATCATGGAAAAACAACATGTATAGCATGGAGCATGGATAAAGTAGTCAACAACAGACACAGCTCAAACAATTTTGTTTGTTAAACCATGAGGATGAGTGTCCTTTTGGCCAAGGAGTTTAGAGATCAAGATGGGAGGAACCCATGAAGGGGAAGAATTGCATCGATCTGATGCAAACATGAGGCAATGTGCTTGCCATGCAATACCATCATGAATTTTTTTAGGTTTTTGGAGATATTTGAATTTTTGTGGGATTTTAAAAGTTTTTGAATTTTTATGGAGATTTTGAAAATATTTGGATTTTTTTGTTGATTTTGAAAATATTTGAATTTTTATGGTTTTTTTAAATATTTAATTTTTTGAGATTTTGAGAATATTTGAATTTTTATTGAATTTTGGGAATTTTTGAATTTTTTTGGATTTTGGAAATATTGCCATGCCATGGCGGCATTAAGACTATGAAAATTAACTGGCGAGGGGTCCTTGTTTCCTCCCATTTCATTAAGGAATGCCCAGAGTAGGGCGTGCATTTTAACGTGGCGCCCACGGGCTAATTGCACTTGGTTAACGGTGGCACTACCAAAGCCATGCCTGAAAAAGGTGACTGGGTCTGACAGGGAGAAGGGAAGAAAACTTAGAATAAGCTTGGTATGGGTATTGAGGAGTTGGGTTTGACTTCCTTCCTTGGCACAGCCGTCAGAAGATTCAATCTTATTTAAACACGGGGGCTTTTGGAATTAATTTGATGACCATCTTGGTTTTGTAGGGACGTGCGTACGACCGGGTCCATTTGAATCTCCGCGGGGACTTTACCACTCTTTGCCATGCCCTATTATGATTGATTTGATTTTTGATTTTTGATTTTTGCATGCGTACGTCCAGGTCCAATTGGATCCCTGCGGGACTTTGCCGTTCTTGACATGCATTTTGACTTTGGTTTTCATTGGTCATTTGATTTGCCCATTTTGGAGATGTCCTCTTATGACGGAGTGTTTTGGTTGGTTGCCTTGCCCAGACTACCTTCACTACCCATACTTTGGCTGAATAGGAGGAGAAACAGACATCTGTGCCTTTCTGGCATGGCTGTGACAATGACGGTGTCTTCCGAGAGCAATCGGCTTAGGGTGCCGTGCAGTGTGTGTAGTGCTCAGGTTAAGGGCAAACCTTAATGACTGGAGAGGGAATTTTGGACTATTGGCGTGAAGTTTTCATAAGAGAAATGTGTGATAGCATGGCAATGTTGGATATTCATCTTTTTATAGATTTTTAATATTGATAAATATAGTAAAAGTTTGGAGGATAAAGGAAGGACGAATGCCCTGCACTGGGGCAAGACTCAGAGGTTTAGAAGAATTTACAATTTTATTTGAAAATTTAATAAAACACATGGGGACTAAAGCCCCGAAGGAGGATGACGAGAGGACGAATGCCCTATGTCGGGGCGAGACTCCGGGGTCTACAAAGAATGCACAATTTTTATTCAGAAATTAACAGGGCGAGTGGAGGCTAAAACCCCGAAAGAGGATAAAGAGAGGACAAATGCCCTGCGTCGGGGCGAGACTCAAAGGCCTAGAAGAATTTACAATTTTAATTAGAAATTAAAGAAGTACATGGGGACTAAAGCCCCGAAAGAGGGTAGAGAGAGGACGAATGCCCTGCATCGGGGCGAGACTCCGGGGTCTGCCAGAATTTACATTTTTATTTAGAAATTAAAAGGACACATGGGGACTGAAGCCCCGAAAACAGTGGGAGAAAGGTCGGATGACCTGATTAAAAATGGAGAGGAGGGAATTGCGGAAAGACTTTGGGGAATCCGGCGGGGCCGGAGGGATTTGAAGAAGAAGGAGGATGCGATGCCCTGAGAGAGGATAGGAATCCAGATGGACCGGAGGAGAGAAAGGAAAAAGCGGGCCGCGAGGGGCCAAAGAGGAGGGTGCGCAGCATGGGGTGCAAGATGGAGAGGTGTCGCGTGGGGCACAAGAAGGAGATGTGCCACGTGGGGCACAGGATGGAAATGTGCCTCGTGAGGCACGGAGTGGAGATGTGCCTCGTGGGGCACGGAAGGGACATGTGCCTCGTAGGGCACGGAATGGAGATGTGCCTCGTGGGGCACAGGAAGGAGGTGTGCCTCGTGGGGCACAAGAAGGAGGTGTGCCACGTGGGGCATGAAAATAAGTTGTGCCGCGTGGGGCACGGAAAGGAGAGTAAGGATTATACAATGGGGCGCGATGCCCGATGCAAGGAAGCGAATCGAATAAAAGATGAAAATAAAATGCCTCCCGTGGGGAGGGAATGTGGAGAACCCACGGGAAGGTGTTGAGAAGCACGAAAGATGATTAGAATAAAAAAGGAGAAGGTGGCAGAGGCCCCTTGGTCTTTTGCCTTGCCTGGCATTTAGGCTCCTACTTGGGGATCGACGTTTTGACCCTTAGATACTTCTTCGTAAATTTTGCCCAGTGGGCAGATGGTCTTGCTCTTCTCGGAGGTGGGGCATGGGCTCTTGGATTGTTGACTTCGTCAGAGTTTCAACAAATAGGTAGCTCCCTAGAAATATAGCTGAAAGAAGGAGTGGGGAGTTCCACTGGTAGAGTTGGAAGCAACAAAGAGGGGACCGTGCCCAAAGATTGTATAGCGTGTGATATGGAAAGGGGCACGACCCCTTGGGTAATTAATTGTGCCAAGTATTTGGCCTTGGAATGTGTGAGCACAATCTGAATGGTTGACCCCTTCACCAAAGTGGGAAGGTTCACAATGACGGTGTGAGGGGTCATGAGAACTTGGAGGGGGAGATTCCCTATGAGTATTTTAAAATGAACCCAGTTGGCAACGGGTATGAGTGTCATAGATTTAGAAGGCCTCTTGACGGCCATGATTGGAAGGGAGGAACTTCCACTCGGTGAATGTGCCTGATATTTTGACAATGACCGGCATGCGAGGAATACAATCTTGGATTTTAAAAAGTATGCCCGGTCCAGGGACTTCCTTTGCTGACCTTGCTTATTTCTCTTTAAAGGGGTGCACCCACTCCGTTGGATGGGGGTGGAGATGGTGGGTGTGATGGAAGGTTGTATGCCCAGTGGAAGCACGATGGGTATGAAGGGGAAGATTTGCTCGGGTTTGGTTGCCAATGGTGTTGGCGGTGCGGAAGGTGTAATGGTTGGTGGAGGCTTAATTATGGGAGGTTTGGTAAATGTGGATGGTAGTGTAGGAGGCGTAAGTAAATGGTGTACGAACATGACCTCGGAAGGTTCATCGTCGTAACACCAAGTGGTTTCGCAGATGGGTTGGCTGTTGGCAACCTCAGCCCGAGCAACAGGCTGTTGTGGAGGTGGAGGTTGTTGTGATGGAGGTACATGAATCGACATGGGAGCTGGAGCAGGTGCAACGTAGGGCATAGGAGCTTCTTCTTGAATAATAGGGGCATCGTAGGGCCTAGTTGTAGGTTGTTGAGTTCGAAAAGGACGAATCAATGGACGCCTGGGTGGCGGCATGTTATAGTAGATGGGCGTTTATGAGGGTGTATATGATGTGGATGTTGTATGGTGGTGAGGTGGATGGTGGATGGCATCCACTGATCCATTGTTTCTCGAATTAATTTGATGAAAAAGTTCTACGATCGGGGAGTCCATCAGATGTGTCTGGATGTAACGTCCCCGGTCGTAAAGTTCTTCCATCGTTTCCATTTGGTTCATGGCCAGAATGTTCCTGAACCTCGGATTGGAGTTGGAAATGATTATTTTGACTTGCTCCGACTCTGAGGGCACATGCTGCATTCTTGTGGCCATTGACCTCCAACGGTTAACAAATTTTACAAAGGCCTCGTCAGCCCCAATCTTCTCAGATGCTAGATCCGTGCTAGAGAGATAAGGACTAACGTGTCTTTGTACCTTTGAAGGAATTCATTATGCAGGGGGCGGAAGTCCCCTGCCTCACTTGGCTCTAGGGAGTAGAACCATTCGAGTGCAGGGCCGTCAAGAGATTTTCTAAATAAATATGCCAAGGTAATGGGGTCACGTTGCCAACGTGAAGACTCATAAAGGAATTCCATGACATGAAGGTAGGGATTGCCCATGCCATTGTACAGTCGGTACGATGGCATCTCCGAAGGATGTATATAAATTTGAGGGAGAGCCAGCATGGCGGCGACGGGGTCACCCATGGATTGGAAAGCTTATTTATTAGATTCTCCAAATCATTCAATTTGTGGAGAAGAGCATTTTGGAGTGGAGTGGGTTGCTGCTGGGCATATGAGGGAATACCTGGGGGTGGCCTTGAATTAGCGGGCCTTCCTAAGGGTTGGTCCGTACGGACCGGAGCACGAGAGTGCAAATGGCCAGGGGGCCGAGGTGATGGAGAATGTATAGGGGTATGTGGTGAAGTCGCCGGAATATACAAAGGTGGGTGCCTGGGAGAAGGAGTCGCACCCTTAACTAAAGATTGAAACAGATTTAGTTGTTGAGGGGTGAGCTGATCCAGGGCATGCAGTTAACACCCTCCTCCGACCGCACACGCACATATGCATATCACATATCACATAGTTCTTGATCGGAAGAGGGGTTACACTAACAAACTTCGTTATGGGCTGACAAATCTGTGTAGTGCCCAAGACTAGCAACTATTCCACAAAGACATCTTTGGACATTTTATACCTCAACAAAGTAACTTAGTATCACCACCCATTATTTACTCAAAACCAAACTTTCTCTTCTAGACCTTTAATAGTACAACAAAATCTCTAAAGAGTCATTAAACTATGCTATTCTTTCTTCCTTTCTTCTTCAGCAGCGGAATTTCGAATCATTTGTAGCTGAGGTGACCTTCACCTTCAATCTGAAAGGGTTGGAGGAAACAAAGGCATGAGTCGGAAGGACTCAGTAGGTGAAAGTAAGCATATATGGATCAAAAACACATTTGCTCATGAATTTCATACTTAACAAAAACATAGCTCAAATTGTTTTCATAATGAGCTCAAACAAATTACAGAATAAGAGTCATATTTGTCTTTCAGAATTCAGGACCATAACATGATTTGGAAACGAACTTGACAGGCATCACTGCTCTCGACAGCTACAAGATGGTTGTCGACAGCTAGCCATAGTCCTAGTTATTTTGAAGTTCTGGAAGACTGGCCTGTTGACAACTATGAGTTGTCTGTCGACAGCCGCCAGTTCTTCTCTCATAAGTGACTTTGTATTCACTCTAAAAACTCTAACCATGGAACTTATGAATCAAGGCATGATTTATATCAAGTAGAAGAGTCTAATTGTAAATCTCACAGTGGTTTATAAGCTAAAAAAGTGAGGATGAAACAGGAGGTTTGCAATTCAAACTTGTCTAGCTAGAAACAAAGCATGACATAGTATTGGAAGTATGGACCTTATTACAAGGATTAGATGGAAAGATTTCCACAAGATAAACTCTCAAACTCAAAGTATTTAATGCTCCAAAATCAAGGTTTGAGGTACAAACGTCCTAATGGAAAGTAATCACATTGTTCTAAAGATATCGAAACTTTTAGCAAATCTCTATAACATAAACATGGATCAAGGGTGGAAGAAGAATAACAAATCTTGATCTCATAGTGAAACAAGGATCTTCCTCTCCCTAACATAAAGGTGTTTATCACAACTCACAATATGTTCAAGCATATGAACTCTTAGGTCATGAAATAAACAAGAAACTTGATTTCTGAAATTGAAGGAGCTATGAGCATGTACATAGGAAACTGAGAAGGATTTGAGGTATGACACCTACAGACATACATACTAACACACGATTGCAAGGAATGGAAACACCGTTCATAATAGGATTTACAAGTTTAAGACAAGCATATAGAATCCTGAACTCATTAACGAAGGTTAGAGACAAGGATTTAGAAAAGAAAGGAGAACCCTACTAGTACATAAGTCTACACCTAAAGACATGAGTGTCAATTTAGAGACATGGATCCCAAGGAAAAGAAGTAATCAAAAGGGCTTACCGAACCTTATGACAACACAAGATGAAAGTGGATGCTTGAACTCCAAGACTTTTAAGGAAGGAGAAGCAAGAGAGGAAGACAAGAAGAAAGAGTGAATCCTACAACAACACTTGATGCACACAAGCTTCTAGAGGTACTTACAAAAATCAGACAAGAGCTTGAGAACTTGAACACCTAAATAATAAGTTTTATAGTATGTTCCGGGGTAAGAGTAAGAGAGGAAGGAAAAGAATCCTACCTAGCTTGGAGAAGATGAAGAAATGCCCACAAGTAGAGGAATAAGCAATTGTTGTTGGCTGTTTCTTAGCAACAACACCTCTCAGCACTGCTATTCTGGCTTCCCAGCTACTCCTAGCACAGCTCTAGCGAGAGTTCCAGCAATAGCTCGAACAGGAACAAGGTGCGAGAAGAAAGAACAGTAACTCCTCTTGGTGAAAGTAGCTCCAGCAGCAAGGAACACTACGTGAATAAGGGTGGGTGCAAGAAGAGGAATGAAAAGGTGACTACGAGACCCTTTGGGGTGCTTTTATAGCCTCCTACACATGCTTTACAAGATGACATGCCAAACCCCTACGTGTTGCTATAAAAACCTTTTGGTTTTTATAGCTTACACATTTACCATGCAGCCTTATAACCTTACACATAAGGTGATATCATGTTAACCTCTCCCCTCATGAGCGCTGGCCTTTCCCAAGCTTCACACGTAAGCAATCAGGAATTCCTAGAAAATCCCCACCGTAATTGGACCATAAATCAGCTGGCCCATTTAACCTTATGTAAACATGTTCAAATGATGTCCATTTGTGTTGAAATTTCAACCATAGACTAATGAAAAGGTTTTGCAAATTATTGTGATTTTATTTTCATTTTTAGAATTTATTTTTCACTGGGTGGAAAATTACCTGGAAAATAGTTGCGTCGGCTTAATCTCAAAATCCATAAAAATTCCGGATATTTACATATTTGGTATCACCACATTTTTCTAAGAATTATGGTGTTCTCGGATTTCATTTTTGTTACAGAATTCCGGTGTCCTCTTGTCGGAGCGCACACCTCTAGGTACGTTACTAGAATAGCATTTACTGATGTAAATAAATCCTAAATTAGAGTTAATCATATCTCATGATAGTGGTTATATTTAACAATCTAATTATTCATAGTTTTCTAGTAAATAGAATTTTCGGGGTGTTACAACTCTCCCCCACTAAAAAGAGTTTGTTCCTCCAAACTCCATGACTAATTTGGGAAGGATCACAAAATTAAGTTTTCAACCTTTTAAATTTTATTTATTCCAGATTAGTCTTACCAATCTTGTCATGTTTACTATGCCATATGATGTATATACCCTCTATATCATTTGTTATTATGACATCTTCAGTTGATGGGGATCTGAATATGAACATTTCTAGTTATCAAAGAGCCATGTTGTGATCATAGGTTCAATTAGATGCAACCTTCACTATAATCTTTATTTCTGGTAATAGGGTATTATGTATTGAGCAGATCCTTGTTAATAGCATATTATACTTAAAGTCTCCCTCACTAAAGAGTAACCTTAATCTTTAAAGAGTTATGTGAATACATATTCCCTTGGAAAGGGGTAATAAGGCATGACGAGAATGATGAGTATTGAGAATATGATGATAATCAACGAAGATTTTATTTATCTCGTAAAGTTTCTAGTACAAAACTCCACAATTCATCCTTACCAAATGACATGGGTTGGCAAAATTCACTAAACTTTGACATGCTGTAACAACTAAACTCAAGTGTTTCTCACTATATTCTCATCCTATTGACTTATACATAAAAATTACTTTCAATAACTTCAGTCCATTCTTCTTATGGCTTAAGGTCTTCCTGAATTTTTGTCATTGTTTTGAGAGTGTACAAGACATTATGAGATTTGGTGCTTTAGACTTCCGCACTTCCAATATGCTCTTAGTCTCTGCCAACAGTCTTTTTTTTGACATGGCCCGATTTGTCACAATATGCACAGACTTCCTTAGGTTGTGTCTTGACATTCTCTTGCTTATCGATCTTCTTGATTTTTGCTCTTCTTATTCCGCTTCACCATCTTTTTATCAGTTGTTTCTCTTTTATTGGAGGGAACTGTCCTTTTCCATATAGATATTGTAATACTCACTATTTCTTGGAGATTTGTACTTCTCAAAATTTAAAACAGTTTCATTTTCCTTTGATTACCAACTGGAACTACTCGCTCCAAGGACTGAGCAAAGTTGTTCATTGCATCTCTCTCCAACGTGTTTCTTCTCCTATCACGTTGGGCTGAGTAAACGAATTTAAATTTAGTTAATCAATCATGTAATTTAAATCTCAGCTTTTCTAATCCATACTATTAATACAACTATTATTGTGTGCACCTAGTTACTTGATACATTAACCTCCATGATTAAATGATTCATCTTAGTGGTATAATAATTTAAAATCTAAAAAAAATTGGAAAGTCAACGGAAGAATACATCATGAGGACAGTCATGAAATCTATATGATCGATTGAACCATTCATTTACTAATTCTTATTTAGAGTTGGAGATAATAACGTATCAATGTAAAAGTCATATGAATGTAAAATAAGGGATGAGCAGGTTTGACTTTTCCTTCAGTAGGAGAGGGCTCCCTTGGAGAAGTCATATGTCTGTTTATCGTGTTTCACCAGACCTTGGATTCTTAGCATTCTACTAGGTCTATTTGAATTATGAGACTTTTAGGTAGGCCAAATTGTGAGAAATTAGAAAGACACTATTTGATGGAATCGCCAAAATCGTGTTTTTCTTCTTCGGTGGGAGAGTTGACTTTTTATTGGTAAGAGATATGATTTTTCTGACATTTTTATTGGATTCAAATTGGGGGTACTTCCTTATTTACATTCCATATCATTTAAGTAAATGAAATATGTAAATGAAATATTTAAGTAAATATTTCATTTACTTAAATGATATGGAATGTAAATAAGGTATGAGTTTCCAGTTTTATAGGGTTTCTGCTGACACTTCTGACTGAAGAAGGATCAGTTCATCACAGACTGGTATGTGTCGACAGCTAGGAAGTGGATGTCGACAGATACTATCCTCCCAGAACTAGTTTCTAGGGTCTGACACTATCTGTCGACAGAACAGAGTCGGCTGTCGATAGACGAGGAATATCTGTCGACAGGTGAAAGCCATCTGCCGACAGCTACTGCTGATTCTACATTGACTGGGATCTGGAAGTAGGATACTTGTCAACAGATGGGTTTTATCTGTCGACAGTTATAGGTTGAACTTCCAGAAATTTGTATTACAACATCTCAAAAGACTCTTCTATTTGTTCCTATAATTCCAAACATGGTTGACAACATTTAGTGGATCCGGTTTATCTCCATCCAAGAATTGAATTCCATACAAGAATTGAATTCCATACAAGAATTGAACTACTAAAAAAAAAAATATTTGCTTGGTTTACGTGGTTGATGTGATTACTACATTGTTTTATTTGATTTGATCATAGTCTTGGCCCTCTCAAGCTTTAAATCAAAATTCACCAATTAGAAATTCATTCTATGCACAAGATAATCTATATCAAATTTTACTTATCTAGCTTAACCTCAGGCTTTCTACCCATCCTCACAGGTCACTACAGGAAGTTGAAGACCAATAACTCTATAGTATTTGGATCCTCAATTGACTTTTCTCTGATACCACCTATGTAACACCCTCCTCCGACCGCATACACACAGATACATATCACATATCACATAGTTCTTGATCGGAAGAGGGGCTACACTAACAAACATCATTATGGGCTGACAAATCTGTGTAGTGCCCAACACTAGCAACTATTCCACAAAGGCATCTTTGGACATTTTATACCTCAACAAAGTAACTTAGTATCACCACCCATTATTTACACAAAACCAAACTTTCTCTTCTAGACCTTTAATAGTACAACAAAATCTCTAAAGAGTCATTAAACTATGCTATTCTTTCTTCCTTTCTTCTTCAGTAGTGGAATTTCGAATCATTTGTAGCTGAGGTGACCTTCACCTTCAATCTGAAAGGGTTGGAGGAAACAAAGGCATGAGTCGGAAGGACTCAGTAAGTGAAAGTAAGCATATATGGATCAAAAACACATTTGCTCATGAATTTCATACTTAACAGAAACATATAGCTCAAATTGTTTTCATAATGAACTCAAACAAATTACAGAATAAGAGTCATATTTGTCTTTCAAAATTCAGACCATAACTTCATTTGGAAACGAACTTGACAGGCATCACTGCTCTCGAGAGGTTACTAAATAGACATAAATACATCCTCAGTGCCAAGGTGATTCCAGCACCTTGGATCTTGTTCATTGTACAAGAATGGGGTTTATTACCCACCATCGTCAGTCTATTGACTTGGATTTACCTACAAACTGTCGCCCTCAGCTGATGACAAGTGGCTGGTGCTACCACAAGTGATCCTAAACCCTCTTTTGAAGAGAGCACTGTCTTCATATCATAAATTTCTTTTCATGAGCATAACAAAAATTGGAAATCCAAAGGTAATTTTGATTGAGAATTAATACAGATATCTTGGTGACAAAGTTGCTCAGAGTTTAGTAATATAAGAAAGACAATTGGTTGAGACAGGGTTATGACTCGAAGCCAATAACTTCGGAAGATTGAAATCACATAAGAACCCAAGAAGATGAAGATCCACAATTGTCATAACAAATTATTCACATCTCATAAGGTGTTCAAGCATATGAACTCTCAGGTGATCAGGTTTTATAGACTCAGTTACCGAACACTGAAGAATAGACTCAATCGGAGTACTACTCGTAATTGTCAACTTTAAGAATAACCCAAGGGAGGTTAAGGTACACAATGTGGTTAAACTTTACTGTTGTATGGCAGTAAATATCAATGTAAATAAGGAGGTAACTTGCTAGGATTTTAGGATGAACTATTAGCAAGGATTCATACATGAAAGAGTGCTGAAATTCGGATCAGGACTGTAGCTGTCGACAGCTAGGAAGGGGTTTTCGACAGATAGCAGCAGACATAGCTCACTTTTGTTGGTTCTGTGTCTATCTGTCAACAGCTACAAGATGGCTGTCGATAGCTAGCCACAGTCCCAGTTATTTTGAAGTTCTGGAAAACTGGTCTGTCGACAGCTATGAGTTGTCTGTCGACAACTGCTAGTTCTTCTCTCATAAGTGACTTTGTATTCACTCTAAAAACTCTAACCATGGAACTTATGAATCAAGGCATGATTTATATCAAACAGAAGAGTCTAACAGTAAATCTCACAGTGGTTTATAAGCGAAACAAGTAAGGATGAAATAGGAGGTTTGCAATTCAAACTTGTCTAGCTAGAAACAAAGCATGACATAGTATTGGAAGTATGGCCCTTATTACAAGGATTAGATGGAAAGATTTCCACAAGAAAAACTCTCAAACTCAAAGTATTTAATGCTCCAAAATCAAGGTTTGAGGTACAAACATCCAAATGGAAAGTAATCACACTGTTCTAAAGATATCGAAACTTTTAGCAAATCTATATAACATAAACATGGATCAAGGGTGAAACAAGGATCTTCTTCTCCCTAACATAAACGTGTTTATCACAACTCACAAGATGTTCAAGCATATGAACTCTTAGGTCATGAAATAAACAAGAAACATGATTTCTGAAATTGAAGGAGCTATGAGCATGTACATAGGAAACTGAGAAGGATTTGAGGTATGACACCTACAGACATACATACTAACACACGATTGCAAGGAATGGATACACCATTCATAAGAGGATTTACAAGTTTAAGACAAGCATATTGGAATCCTGAACTCTTTAATGAAGGTCGGAGACAAGGATTTAGAAAAGAAAGGAGAACCCTACTAGTACATAAGTCTACACCTAAAGACATGAGTGTCAATTTAGAGATATGGACCCCAAGGAAAAGAAGTAATCACAAGGGCTTACCGAACCTTATGACAACACAAGATCAAAGTGGATGCTTGAACTCCAAGACTTTAAAGGAAGGAGAAGCAGAGAGGAAGACAAGAAGAAAGAGTGAATCCTACAACAACACTTGATGCACACAAGCTTCTAGAGGTACTTACAAAAATCAGACAAGAGCTTGAAAACTTGAACACCTAAACAATAAGTTTTATAGTATGTTCAGGGGTAAGAGTAAGAGAGGAAGGAAAGAATCCTACCTATCTTGGAGAAGATGAAGAAATGCCCACAAGTAGAGGAATAAGCAATTGCAGTTGGCTGTTGCTTAGCAACAACACCTCTCAGCACTGCTATTCTGGCTTCCCAGCTACTCCTAGCACAGCTCTAGCAAGAGTTCCAGCAATAGCTCGAACAGGAACAAGGTGCGTGAAGAAAGAACAGTAACTCCTCTTGGTGAAAGTAGCTCCAGCAGCAAGGAACACTACGTGAATAAGGGTGGGTGCAAGAACAGGAATGGAAAGGTGAGTACGACGCCCTTTGGGGTGCTTTTATAGCCTCCTACACATGCTTTACAAGATGACACGCCAAACCCCTACGTGTTGCTGTAAAAACCTTTTACATGTTTACCATGCAGCCTTATAACCTTACACATAAGGTGATATCATGTTAACCTCTCCTCTCATGAGTGCTGGTCTTTCCCAAGCTTCACACGTAAGCAATCAGGAATTCCCAGAAAATCCCCACCGTAATTGGACCATAAATTTGCTGGTCCATTTAACTTTTTGTAAACATGTTTAAATGATGTCCATTTGTGTTGAAATTTCAACCATAGGCTAATGAAAAGGTTTTGCAAATTATGGTGATTTTAGTTTAATTTTTAGAATTTATTTTTCACTTGGTGGAAAATCACCCGGAAAATAGTTGCGTCGGCTTAATCTCAAAATCCGTACGTCAAAAATTCTGGATATTTACATATTTGGTATCACCACATTTTCTAAGAATTATGGTGTTCTCGGATTTCATTTTTGTTATAGAATTCTGGTGTCGCCCTGTCGGAGCATGCACCTCTAGGTACGTTACTAGAATAGCATTTACTGATGTAAATAAATTCTAAATTAGAGTTAATCACATCTCATGATAGTGGTTATATTTAACAATCTAATTATTCATAGTTTACTAGTAAATAGAATTTTCGGGGTGTTACATGCAGGACAGTCTGCACTTTGGGATCTTGGTGCGGGGAAGGCTCTTGCCAGGTTCTGATTGGAGGTGTATGTGAGGGGACATCAAATTGGTTAGTGCGCAGTGTGCGCATGTAACCATAGGAAGTGGAAGGTTGTCCCTTATGGTGGTGAGATGGATGGACATGGGACTAAAAAGATGGAGACTTGACATTATCCTCATAGTCCATATAAAAATTAGCATGGTGGTGTGGGTCCATTTTTAATAAGCAAGCAAACAAACAAGTTGAACAAAGATTAAGCAATCCAGGTGGTTCAAACAAGTTGTAATGCTTACGCTTGTTTTAGGAGTTTCACAATTATTTAAATGGATTGAAAAATTGTTGTGTCACTCCAGATGAGATTCTAGTTGGGTAGAGTATGGAACTTCAGTGTACAACTAGAATCACCTCTCACCACGCAATGTGATAGCTAAACCCGGGTCAATGGAGGGGTACCGCCAGCTCGGTCCACTGTGAGGGAATCCACAGGGTACGAAGTCTTACGGGGTTCTTGGAAAAGGTTCCCTAGTCGAATGAGATGGAATGCCCAAAGAAGAGGTTGCCCCTACCAAGAAAGGTGTGTGAAGCCTAGGATATGAGGGAAGGAGGTCCCCCGACCGATGCAATATGCCCTGTATGCAGCAGTTTATAGCAAAGATGGCAAAAGGGGCGCATTATGTCTGTAGGCTGAATCACGGCGGGTGCAGGTGCCGCGACTCAGTAATCGCGTCCAGTCACCTGGACTCGGAAGTGAGTGCCCCAGAAGGCTGTCAGGGCCGCGCCTAGTCCTTGTGGATGGACTGCTGACAAAACACGTCGGCTTTTGCCGCCACGACAAGAAAAAGAAACACGTCCGGTAAGGCAGACGCGTTACTAAACAATGAATCGCGTCCTCTGTGTGGGACGCGATTCCAAACAGGCACCCGAGAACAGAAAAGAAAGTAGTAAATAGGGAAAGATGTACATGAAATAAAGAAAGTAAAATGTACAGAGTTGTGCCGGACTTAGCCGCTGCGACAACAGAAACGCATCGGCTCAGGCCACCGCGACAAGGAAAAAGTGACGCGTCGGCCTTAGCCGCCGCGACACGAAGAAAGGTAACGCGTCGGCTTTAGCCGCCGCGATGCAGAAGCAGAGACGCGTCCAATTAACCGGCCACGTTCTCACGCCAAATCACGTCCTCTGTATTGGACGTGATTCCAAGGGCAACCCGAGAACAACAAAAAAATAGGAAACAGCGGGAAAGATATACAAGAAAAAAAGAAGATTAAATACACATCATGCTTTGTAGGGTATAAAGCGAAAGTAAAAGAAAGAGGGGCACACGAGGGCGCCAAAAAGAGTGCCACGCGGGCCACGAAGGAGGGGGGTAATCAACAAGAACATGCGGAAAGAAGTCCCTCTGTGATCGCCAATCTGTGGATACCATTTTCCGTTCCCTTTTTTAGGGGGGGTTACCAAAGAACAAGTAGGCCACAAAGTGGGGGATATGAGGATGATGATCGGGGTGGGGTGTGATCGTGATCGCCAGGCACGCGAGGGTGCTGATGGAGGGATGCATGGTGAGGGGTGCAGGTGGAATGGGTGATCGCAAAGAATACCTGTCACGCCCCGACGTGGAATATCGAAACGCGAGGCAGTTGCAAGTAAACGGGTACAGAACAAGTACTAGACATCAAACCATTACACAATGAATAATACTAAAGAAAATTCTTCTCATTAATAACTTTCCAATGTCTAGTTACAACCACTAATATCAGAGCCGTTCTATAAAGCCCAATTACATTGAAATAAAAGTAGAAGACTAAACTAAGACTCTAACATAATTCTAAGACACTAGGGTGCTCATAACATCACTCTTGGTCGTTCCCGTCCTCTTGAGTGTATAGTTCATCTTCGGTCTCACCTGAGAACAAAACGACAAATAACGCAGGGTGAGCGATAACACCCAGTAGGACTTAAATCTCAATAGTCAAGCAGGCTTTAAATGATTAATGTATTAAAAGGCAGAGTAACTAATGACAGAGCGAGAGAGTCAAGTAAAAGATAGCAGGATAGCACGAGAACGAAATAACACAACTTTCCAAATATAGCACAAGTGTCGAGTACAACACAAATAGCAAGATGGCCATAGCACAAATACCACAAAGTATAGCAGTAGCACAACGAGTATAGTATAGCACTTTTTCAATAGACAACGAGAGAACATAGCACTTTGATTATCATTTAGATAGTCGAGATAGATAGCACTCGAGTGTAATACTAAATACTCTGATCATTTAACTCCCATGGGCACTAGCACTTTCGGGCGCACATCCCAAGACCAGATCGGGCCCTTTATATATTGCCAGACATTGGTTATATTATTTATCTTTAGACAATCAGTCAATGGCCAATATAGAGTACCAAGAAATAGATGAGAGCACTAGATGAATAGACGAGAGAGTAGAGTGAACGAGAATAGATGAGTGAGTAGAGTATAGATGAGAGCTAGTGGTCAATTGCACATGAAACGTCGAGTAACGAGCGATAGTAACAGTTGCACAACACGCGCGTACGGTGTTGGCAGTCAAGTGGAATACACAACCCTTCTACTGGCCATGTTATGCATAGGTCCAGAAGTCCGGCGTGATTCAAGATAAGAGTGAACTTCTAATAGCCGTTTGGATCATGTTGATCCCTAAAGGGTATCATAGGTGTTATGGTACAACCAGCTCATCCACCATGTGGGAATCCATGGACAGATGAGACTTACGGAGGCCTTGAACAAGGATTCACTAGTCTGGTAGAAGGAGTATCCGACGGAGAGTTCGTCCAAGTCAAGAGAGAGTGTGTATATAGAAACAAGTGCTCGACATTCTAGAGGAATTCTAGAACAATGGAGCGTCGATAATGGTATTCCCAAAACATCGCGAGAAAATGTAGACAAGTCTATTTAAAATATGGCAATTAATTACATAAATTATCAGATACATTATGAAATATTTTCATGCCAAATTAAGCCATATTGGATGGTTCAAGTGTGTGCTTGTGACATAGAGAATCATGGAATATGAAAAGGGTCATGTGAATGATTTAATTAATTAAAATATGTCCAAGATTAACAACTTCATTTTTTGTGTTTCAGACAGTTAGCAAAACATGGGGGTAACTGTAGCACAACAAGTCTTGCAAAGATGTGGGTTTTCATGCAAAAAGCCAGAACGTGATGCACCCTTGTAAGGGTCGTGACAGGGTCAACTAAGATTGCGATGGGTTCGTCAGAGCGGGTAGCAAATCACGACGACAGGCCCTGTTGCGATCAGATCATGACGAAAGGCTCTGTCGCGACAGTCCTGTGAATGCGGCCTATCGGGCCGTCGCATTCACAGGGTCTGTGCTCGAGTCCAACAGGGAAAGGACATTGCATTGGATTGTGGGCCAAACTTACCCTATTTGACATAGGGTGATTCAGAAAATCGTAACTAATTGTACAAACGATGAAAAATCCTAAAACTAGTTGGAAATTGATCTAGACATGCATGGGTACTTACAGTAAATAGGAATTGGAAAATAGACATGGTTTCAGCATGGTTTAATCATGATACTTCACGTAGAACATGGAACAGTACACAGTTAGGGTAAAAGAATTAATTCACGATGTAGGGCGGATGAAAATTAGAGCTTTTAGGGGCAAAAGACGCCTAACATCCATCAAATTTTTCAGTAAAAATCTCATGGCATGAGGACGAGTATGCATGATGATATAAATTGAAGAAGAGGGTTCGGGGTCATGAAGTTCAATGAACTTTGAAAATTTAGAACAAAAGATTTGCTTGATGGAAAAATATGAGACAAGAGGGCTTTGATTCCTGAGGTTTAGATCAACCTACAGACGAAATTAATTTAGTTTTGCTCGTGAGAATGCCTACCTTTGGTCGATTTCCTCTTCTGGGGCTAGATCTTGAAGAGCGAGAGAGAGAGAGCTTGAGAAGTGCTTCTTCCCACGAAATCTCCTCCTCCTTGCCCTCTCCTCCTGGTCCAACAAGCCTTGAGTATGAGCTAGGGCCGGCCATGGGGGTTTAAAGAGAGTATTTATGCCTCTTGGGTTTCTATTTCCTAATAGGACTCTAATTACTATTTAATTCCGAGATTTCCTATTTCTCTCCTCTTTCTAAGCATACCAATTCCAATTTGGGTTAGGTTGGGACCCAAATTCATGGCCAACCTATTAAGGTAGGTTTAGGAATCCAAATCTAACTCAAATTAACTATTTAATGCATTAAATACCCCTTTTCTATTTAAGTAATAATTTAGTTACGAATTTAGGGTATTTTCCTATTATTTCTCTTTTAAAAATCTCTATTTTGGCCCAATAATTTCTAATGGGTCCATTTAACGAAGCTCATTACTTCTTTTCATTTAATGGGTTTTATTTAATTCTTATTTTATTTGATTTTCTAATTACTTTTATTTTTTTATTATTAAATTTTTATTTTTTTCGAAAAATCTAGGTTGCTACAATACCTGTTGGAGTGTGGGGAGATTACGCGAGGGATGTGGGTCCTTTCTTCCTCTACGAGCACGGCCGGCCGTGGTAGATGGCGTTTCCTTAGTTGATTACCCTGAAAAAAGAAAAAGACAAAGAAGAGAAAAGGGGATTAGCCACGTGTGTAGTATACAATTCTAAAAATAAAGAATAAATGAAATGAAGGGCATGGGGAAGGACTTACCGTGTGGTGGCTTTTAAACCCCTAAAAATGTAGGTGTGTGTGTGTATGCATGTATGTGTGTGTGTATAAAAAAGAGGAGTATAGGGAGGCCACGTGGGGCCCGGAGGAGGTAAATGAAAATAGCCACGTGGGGCCCGAGGGAGATGAAGTGTAAATTTAAGAGGGAGAAAAGGGAGGGGGTGCTTCCCCAAATGGTAGATGGCGCGGTGGCGCTGGCGGTTGGACGGAGGAAGAAGGGGAAGACGCTTACGCCTCGCTCCGCTCCAGTGAACCTGGAGGAAGACGACAGGGATGCCGGCTCCGAACTCCAAGAAACGGGGACGTAGCTTGGCGTAGCAGGTTCCCCTGGGCCGGGGTCAAGATGGGAATCCGGCAGGGCTTCGCCACAGTAAGTGGACCCCCCCCCCCCCCCCCGGGGGCGAGGCGGGAATCCAGCAGGGCTTCGCCGCTTTCTTTGAACCCCCCTTACAAATGACCCTCAGCAGTCAATTTATAGGGTGAAAGCTTTGAATTGCATCGCGCACAGCCGCCGCGATTATGAGGTTGAATCGCGTCTGGGCGGCATGCCGCGATTTGCAAGCCTTTGATTTGACATAAAGCGCAATGATCGTAGGCCTGCAACCGCCTTCAAAAACATGCTGGGGAGGACCGCCGCGTTCTTGAAACGCGTCGGCCAAACCCACCATGACTTTAATTTGGGCACATGGGCCATAAATGCGTGTCAGGCCTAGGGCTAATCGCGGCGTAACAGGTGGACTCAATTCAGACATTCCTCGGGACTCGAAGGTACGGGCACTCGAGTGCGACGACTTTGGGTGCCTAGGGCCTAATCACGGTGGCTCAAGCCGACGCGTCTTTGATTTGAAATGCGCGGGATGGTAGGACGTGATAAGGTATTTATGAATTTTATTTATAAAAAACTTGCCCAAAATCGACATTGGAGTCGCGGTGCCTATAGCGGATGCGTTTATGGTATTGGGCATTTTCCATAAATAAAATAGGTAAATTCCTTGTCGCGTCGCGGAAGGCCACCGCGATAAGGTCCATTTGGCCTTGTCGCGACCCAGATGCCGGCGCGATAGTGGAATCGCGTCCTTCTTGCCGGATGCGTTTTAGCTACCTTCATGAACGCGTCCCGCAGACCCGTCACGCACCCTAAAGACCCGTCGCAACTTGAAAGCAGTGCCTACGACCTCCGGCCAGCCTTGGAAATCAAGGGGAAGCATTGGGGAAGGATGGGTGAGATCCAGAAATATTGGGAAAACACTCTTGCAAGGCAAAATGAGGGCCATTTGTAGCTTTATGGCGCAACATGAAATTTGCCCGTGGTGGAGTCGAAATCGTGCGTCTACAGGCTCGTGCTCGAGGGAGATCATCCTCTCTCGTGAACATGTACCTTCACTTTTTAGAAATTAAATTACTCAAGTTAGTGCACTAACAGAGACAGATAGTAACTAAAAAAATGACTTCAAATGAGTAAAAAATAATAATACCGTGAACATGTCAAATAACAAATCCCAGATGGACAAGGGGAACTCTTTTGATGAGTCCACTGGTCCTGGAATATGTGCGTGCAGCAACGATGTAATATAACGGGAAGCAGATCCTAGATCTATCTTCCCTCTGCAATTGCACATTAATGTTCTACATGAACCATATAACGTAAATAACAAATACAATAAGTTTGAAGTGATTAAGTTTACCAAAAAATCCAGCATGGCTGGCATCTAGCTGTTTGAGCCACCTCCTCCGCCGCTGAATGATGGCATTCTACCTCTGTTGTAAAAATTAAGTACACTATTATTAAAAAAAAATTAGAAGACAAGAAATGTACTAAAGTATGGAAACATGCATGTACCTACTGCTGAATGGGATGGGACAGGTGACGCTACTGGGCGGGAGGCGGACCCTGCAAAATTATATGTAAGTTAGAAAATATAAAGTTAATATGAGCAGTAATATATAGAGTTTTGTGCTTGGGTACATATATATACATGTCGCTAGGACAACCAGCGTAGTAGGGGAGGCGGACCCTGCAAAATTATATGCACACTAGAAAATATAAAGTTAATATACATAGTAAACTAAAAGAATTGAGTTGAGTACATATATACCTATCGGTGTAGACCCTCAGCCTACAGAAGTAGAGGGTGCACCGGATGCGGTAGACCCCCTCCCACTACGTCCTCCACGCACCATATCTTTATTGAGAACAATAAAGATATAACATGTCATCAGCAGTCAAATTTGAAGTAGATATTTAATAACATATATTTACCAACAACACTCATTTCTTACAAAATTTTATAATATTATCTATATTCATCATCAGATGCTGAAGATGTGTCTAATTCAGCGTCATCTTCGTCCTCATCATCGGTCCACTCTTCCTCCTCATCAGACTCCACCTTCCGCTCAACAACATGATCATCAAGGGTATTTGGGTCAACTTCTTCCTCTTCGTTATCCTTATATAAGCAAATTGGTTCATTTATATCATCTACACTAAACTGCGTAGAAGGAGCCAACTCTCGTGCGTCACTCCGGTCTGATTGGAAAAAAATTGTCATTAACATCTTCGAGCTCTATCAGTCATCAGGAGAAGCTCATACTCAAGGAATAGCCCTGTTTTCACACTACAAGCAGCCCACCAATCTCTTAATTTGAGAGACGAATAGTTTGAATAATAAACTTGTTGGGCTTGTGCCGCCAGAATGAATGGCTCATACGTGCTCAACTTGGACTTATGTTTGACATCGACGATCCCATATGTTGTGTCATTACGAATAGAGGTCGGATCAAACCAATGACACTTGAAGAGAAATACATGGTTGCCTTGTCCCAAAAGTTGCAGTTCAATGACTTCTTCGAGAATGCCATAATAGTCTACTTCATTTTCATTGTAGGCACTTACCTTCACACATACGTCGTTGTTCATCGTAGACTTATTCCGTCCATAATCTCTCGTGTGAAATCGGTGTCCATTCACAATGTAGCCTAGATAGACACGTACAATCTTCGGGGGCCCATAACTGATCTCTTATACTCTTGAATCAGTAATAAAACCTTGTTCAACCTATGTAAAAAAAAAAGGGACAGAAAATGACAATTATGAACAACTTATGCAAAAGAACATAACACTTATGCATCAAAATATTTAGACACTTACTCGATATCTTAACCAAGTAGAAAAAGACTTCTCCCATTCCTTTTCAACCTGCACATAAGTTAGATGAGGATTCCGTTGCAGTATGACCGAGTCAAACTCTCTGTAATGAAAATGCAACACAACCTCTAAGTTCTGTGATTTGAAAACAAATGAGGCACATACATAAAGACATTAGCGTTGAGGGTTTACTCAGTGTAAGGGTTTAGTTCTGAAAATTCATGAAGATGTAGATCTCCGCAGCTACCAACTCTCTGTCTTCGAGTGCGCGAGTAGAAGAATATCCGAACGCTCGTCCAGGACACTTGAATATAGAAAGTTGGTCAGACACATTAGAATCTCCACCATCATCATTACGTGGAGGTTGAGTGCATCGAGTTCATATTTTCGTGTCAAAGTGCATCGCACAAAAGTTCGATATCTCTTCAATAAGGTACGCCTGGGTAATGGAGCCCTCAACTTGTGCTTTGTTGCGGACCTTCATCTTAAGATCGTGCATGCACCTACGACAACAATTCAAATGAATACATAGGAAATATAAAAGATCATCATAATATGAATAAATTGAGACATAGGAATATACCTCTCAAATGGATACATCCATCGAAATTGTACTGGTCCTCCAACTCTAGCCTCATATGGCAAATGGATGATCAGGTGCTCCATTGAATCAAAGAATGCTGGAGGAAATATCTTCTCTAATTTACAGACTGTCTGTACTATATTTTGATCAATATTTTCCAAGTCATGAAGTCTAAGTTCTAATGCACATAAAATCCTAAAAATTTAAGTCAACTCGGTCATTGCTCCCCATATCTGCTTCGACAACAACTCATGAAAAGTAATTGGAATCAATCTTTGCATGAAAACATGATAGTCATGATTCATCATTCTGTATATTTTCCCCTCGTTGACATTTACACAATGGGCAATATTCAAGACATATCCATCCAAAAATCTCAATTGCTTCAACCATTGACACACTTCCTTCATCTGTCTGGCCCCAAGCACGTATGAAGCTTTAGGTTGAACCACTTTTTCTCTAGCATGCTGTAGTTCTAGTTCTGGATGTCTGCAAAGTACTTTCAAATCCATTCATGCCTTGACGTTATCCTTCGTTTTGCCTTTGACGTCCATAATTGTGTTGAACACATTATCAAAAACATTCTTCTCTATATGCATGACGTCTAGGTTATGTCGTATCAAAAGTGTTGATCAATAAGGCAATTCCCAAAATATACTTTGCTTCACCCAATTGTGATCCTTCCCAAACCCTGTGATTTGTCAGGTACTACCAGCCAGTTGTGATACAGTTGTTAAGTTCTGGACCCACCTCACCATGTTTCCACTAGACACCCGTTCCATATCTACCTCATCCAATTTAATTGTATTTTTCATAAATGAATCCTTCTACCTTCTGAAAGGATTGTCACTTGGTAGAAACCAACAATGACAATCGAACCAACATGCTTTTCCCCCAGATTTGAACACGAATGATTTTGAATCCTCCATACAATAAAGACATGCCAACCTCCCATGTGTGCTCCAACCAAGTAGCATGCCGTACACTGAAAAGTCACTTATTTTCCACATTAATGTAGCCTTCAAATTGAAATTATGTTTTCTGGATGCATCATAAGTGAGAACCACATCTGACCATAACAATTTCAGTTCATCAATCAACGGTTTGAGATATATGTCTAAAATTTTTTCTGGACTTTTTGGACCAGGAATCAGCAATGAAAGGAAGAGATTCTCATGCTTCATGCACATGCCTGGTGGAAGGTTGTACGGTGTTAAAAATACTGGCCAACATGAGTAAGATGCCACCATGCCTCCTAATGGATTGAAGCTGTCCGTGCATAAACCTGGTCGTACGTTGCATGGATCTCTTGAGAAGGAAGGATGATTATGGATAAAATGAGCCCAAGTTTCGCCATCGGCAGGATGACTAATTTCACCATCATCACGACAGACTCTTTCTACATGCCAAGTGATATGTCTAGTTGTCTTTGGGGACATGAATAACCGTTGCGATCTGGGTGTGATCGGAAAGTACTGCAGTGACTTATATGGAACATCCTTCTGCTTTGACTTGTCTGCTCTCTTAGGCTTGAATCTATCATGCTTACAGATACAACATGATGTCTTATCTGCATCATCTTTGTAGTACAACATAAAATGATTAGGACATGCATCAATTTTCATAAATCCAAGTCCCAAATCATTCACCATCTTCTTCACATGGTAAAAATCATCGGGCAACCTCTCTGATTGAGGAAGCATACTCTTGATGAGTAAGAGAAGTCGATCAAAATAACTCTCGCTCATAAGAAATTCAGACTTCAAATTCAATAGTTGCGACACTGCAGACAACTGTGTATGCTTCTCACAACCATCCCATAATGGCTCATCAACATCTCGAAGTAACTGATAAAATCTCTAAGCTATATTATTCGGAACTTCTTCATTGTATTGGTCATCGTGAATATTGAACTACGGACCAGCAGCATCGACAACCATGTCTATATATGTACTTGTGGAGGAAAAGTTGGCTGGTTCATACGACTGGATATTAAACTCACCATGAGACGAGCATAACTCATAATGGGCAATAAATCCTGTCACATCCCGAGAATTTCACAGCGGATATTATTAATTCGGAATAATTCGAGTCGATATCCCAAGACGTGAACAGCCGGCAAATAAGCCTCTAGCTAGCACGCACTAAATGTATAACAACATACATCATCATAGGGCCCAAATATTGAACTCAACTAATCTTGTATTCAAATCTCAACTCATTGTATTCCAAATGGAAACTAGTACAGCACTAAGACTCAATAAAAAGAAAAGTACATTTTATTCCTCACTTCCTACTGCACGTTCTAACACTCAAAATAAACTAACTATAGATTGACTCATATTTGGAATGCTTATCACTCGGACGCATTCCCAACCTCGACTTGCTCTTCCTCTTGAACATCATAGTCACCTAGATTGGGTAAACGTAGAGGATGAGCAAACTAGCCCAGTAGGATTTATATCTCAATGTGCGGGCAATGACATAAGTGATTAACAGTTTAGAACTAGGTAACCACGATGAATGTCATGATATGCATGTACGAATAAAACTTATTAAAACATGATACATGGACAAGCTAGATAGAGTGATCATGATAGAACAAGATCTAGAATGATATAACAAGATAGAACTAGCAATATTTCACTTTGTACAAGCACGCAAGATTTCACTTGCTGTCAATAGTTTTCAAGAACGCAAGATATCAATAATTGCATTAAATGCAGGATGGCCATATAACGCAAGCAAGCAAGAACGCACGAGCACGATCATGTAACACTAATTAGGCACGTAGACACTAATGTACACCAAGAAAAGATCCATCAAGAATGTACACTTGGACACATGTATGTGGTTATTGTATCTATCATTCAACACGCACGCACGACTCCTAGCGCAGATGCAATGCCAGTAATCATTATACCCCATGGTTAACAATATATTTATGACTCTCTGTCATTGGGGCTAGACTGGAGCCCTTGGACACTCGCCGTGCCCGGTCAGCATCTCACTTAAATTTTAAATGTAGATACCCACAGTCATTAATAATGGCCAATGAGAGTTTCAATAAGTAAGCATGTGTAATATCATGTTCATGATGATGATGAGAACAAGTAAATTGAACATGATTTCATGAGAATAATGGTCAAGAGATAAATTTGACAGCATAACGGTACAATTTATACTTTAATTCAATCTTTAAATTAATGGCTTTAGTCTAGATTTTAAATCACACACACGAGAACAAGACGAGAGAGGAAGTGCACGCTATCTCTAGGGAACTTTAATGGTACAACCAACTCGGCCTCCATGTGGGAATCCACGGAGAGCGGAGATTTACGGAGGTCTTAGAGAAAAGGTCTCTAGTCTATCGATTCGGAACGACCGATAGAGAGCTTCCAAATCTCCAAGAAAGGGCTGCCTAGATGTGCAAGTGTGTAGTGATGTACGCATCTCAATTCACAATCCACCGGTTTCAAACTCGCGGAAAGCACTTAGCATGATATCATGACAAGAAACTATGCACTTACTAATTATGGTTTGAAAGATTTTAAGATAACAATTATCATTTAAACATGGTAGAACAGTAGGAAGATTAAATCACAAGTTGCATGAATGATCACGTCATTAAGAAAGCAATTAGAATAATGTTCATGTAATTAAAGCTTTTTAAATAGGTTAAACACTTTTAAGCCATTAAACAGACCTCATGAGATGATTAGAACCATGCCATACAAATTACACACTGGATACCATGTTAAACAGACCTCGGGTAAGCATGTAAATAAGCGTCCTACACAGTTGACGCAATTAAAAATGCAGTGCACACTGGAAAAGCAATGAAACTGTGAAGATGCTAAATCGCGTCCACCTATGTGGGCGCATTTACCATTGAATCGCATCCGGGGATAAGGGCGTGTCTACGGAAAATCATTAAAAAAAAACTTAGGCAGGAAAAACCTCTGAAACACATCAGGGTAAACCGTAGCGGTTCAGACCGGCCCGGACTCCCAGGCGGCGCGCAGACCCACGCGGGCCATTGAAGGGTCAACGCCTTAAACACGTCGGGGTCTTCGGATGCCTTTCAGATGGTTGCATCGCCCAGCAGCGTCGCAATACCAGATGCTTGAAACGCGTCCTCGGGACCAGACGCGTTTCAAGCAGTAGACCGAAAACGCAGAAGACTAGGACTCAAGGGGGTTCAATCCATGCAATGCTTATATCTTCTAAACTAGGGTTTTTCGGACAACAGTCTCAACATGAAAGTTGTTGGGAACATGACAGAGGAGAGAATTATAATTTTTAAATAATTTTAAAATGCCTCGAGATGTGTGATAAATCGACTTGAACAGGAAAAGACCCTAACATGCGCGACTTTGGCAAAACGCCTATAACTCATGATGTACTAAATGGAAAATGATGAAATAAATGGGAAAAAAAATCTAACTTGATGCTCTTCACATTGGTATAGGATTTGTTGACGTTTGGCTTGAGAAAACCTACCTTTTGGGTTGATGAAGTCTCATTCTTCAGAAATCCCTTGCTCAGACCACTGTTTGAAGAACGCTTAATACTCCGTGTATACTGCACAAAAATTGGGCATTCTAGTTGGGTTAGAATGTAGACTTGACCCTATTTCCAGGGTTATAAGCCTTGCACAATGGGATTTAGGTTTGACCTACCTTTGCTCGACTCCAAGGGGACGGTTTGCACAAGTCGTAGCAGACGAATAGGGGAAGAAGATGTCCTTCTTGTGGTCGATCCACAGCTCCCTAGCCGCCCAGCACTCCTCCACATGACCCCAACAAGTTATAGAACTCGTCCCTAGGGTTTGGGTGAAGAGTATTTAAGCATCCATGGGTTTTAGGAGTCCTAATGCAACAGGGAAAGCCAAGTTGTGGTTTTGACATATCACTTTCCTAATTTGAGGATTTCTTCCTCCATTAGAGTGTGTGAGACTTTAGGAAACCTCCCACCATGGTTAAGCACAAATTTGGGTTACCAAGAATGCATGTTCTCATCCAAATTCAACTCTAACTGTCTCTTTCTAATTTCAACTTATTTAAGCTACGAATTTCCATGCATTTTCTTGCTTCATTTGATTTTTGGGCCAAATATTTTCCATTGGCCAAATTATGATATTGGGTCATTAATATATAATGTTGGAAGTCTCTCCAATATTTTTATTTAATTTATGATTGCGTCGTATTTCCGGGTTAACGGTTTTCCGACTTGTTTCCTTATGTGGATAATCGATCACCATGTGATGTACACTTGGTTAATTGGATTTTTTGTCACACAAATTTCTTCGTGGAATACTTAGGAATAATGTGTGTGGTTGATTTATAATTTTTACAGATTTTTCCGATGTGTTTTAGCACATACGATAATGATACTTATGTTTTAAATAATATGATATTATGGAAATTATTTATTTCCATTTATTTGAACTTTTATGTAATTAAAATTTTCGGGGTGCTACAAATCTTCTCGTATACAAATGATGCTGCACATCCCATGTCGATATCCACTTTCTGTTCTTACAAGCCGAGTAGGGACATCGGATGTTACCCATCGAATCAAATGCTACTAATGAATTTCTCAATGCAAACCGAATGAAACTGTCAACTCCGTCTTTAAACTCCTCTGTCACAACTCCATTAACTATTCCACGGTACATCCATGACCGATTCTCATACGACATTTTTCCTACACAGATTAAATGTCATCTCACGCACATCACTAAAAATTGTATAACAACTTAAGAGATTCACCATAAAATCCTTTGATGGCCATTTGTTGAGTTAAAACCCAACCCACCCTCACATCATTCGAGTAAGTCAAAATGAATAGGTAGGACATATTAATTAGATTACCACTTTTTATCCATCCATGAATATTTGATCGCACTCAGATGGTCATTTACTTATGTTGGTACATTTTGCTGAAAATTTCGGCAGCATCTCCCCACACCTCTCTGATATACCAAAAATATTTATTGATTAAGAAATTTTCTTAAACACTTATTTTCTAAGTGGCTAAGAAAATATTCAAAATCAATAAAGGAATACAGAGAGGAGTGAGAAGACGCAACCAAAAATTTTGAACAATTGTACAAACACATATAGTAAATAACCACCTAACTGTGATCAAACATTCACAGACTGTCCAAAATGGGATAATTCAAGACTTTGAGTTAGATATACACGTTCTCATCATTGAAAATGAGACTTGTGTGATCAGTCCCAAAGTCTTGAATGGGAAGGTTCATTGACACGAGCTTAACACGCTCTAGTGAGATGTGTGCAGTGATAAATTTCTAGACATGCGTAGATAAAATTTAATAACCTCATAAATATTAAAGGAAAATGAAAATAAAATATTACATGTGAACAAGTGCAATATTAAACCAAATTCACACATACATGTAAATATGAATTACATTAAAGTAAGAAGTGCAATACTAGCTAATCACTAAACTAAAAATAAATATTTAAAAGCAATCCATATAATAGTGTCCTATTGAATTATGTTCGAATCAAGGATCTAATGTCTAGAAGGAAGAGTTTGTACTATTTTTTTTTCTGAATTGGGATATATACCTCATTGGTGTTAAAGGCCCATTTGCATTGCTATGTCGTAGAGCGCACATATCCCATTTGAATTGGGATGCACATTTCATTAGGGTTTGTATTGACTTATTTATACCCTATCTTACATTGCATAAGTACATAGGGTTTCTTATCATCATGCTTGGAGTCAAAGCCCTATTTGCTTTGCTTTCCTCATATGAGAAAATGGATTTTTTTTTCTATATGTTAGAGTGGCTTGGCCACTTGGACTTAACATGCTTGAAAGCAGGAGGGCTCAGGCTCATGGCCACAAGGTCCCTCCCACCCAACCCTATCCCAGAGCACAATACCTCCTTAAACAAATCTCTTACAAACCTCAATGGCAATAGCCCCTCTTAAGTCAAAAATCTCACTTGGCATTCTTGTAGGCACGAGGGAGGGTTTGGAAGAAGGGAAAAGCTTAAATCCCCCACATTGGCATTGGCCCGGGGCGGGCTTTTTGTTAGTCAGATTTTTTAGTCGATAAAATAGCTCTCTAGCTTCTCTTAAAAAGGAAAAATACATTCTTATTCCTTAGGTCAAAATCTCAAAACTCTTACTCAAAATTTAAATCTTGAATTAAGAAAATCCTCTATAGTGGTTGAAACTCTTAAAGATTTTTAATATGAGACTAAATAAATTTTCAATAGTTTGAGACGGAATATGGATGAAGACAAATGCCTACATACAAAGAGATAATTTACTAGATAAATTTGCTCTAATATCATGTTAAATATCCAAATTGTAACTTAAAAACTATGCATTGAGTTAAAAGAATCCTCTACATATATGGAGGTGAAATTCTAAAAAAAATAAATTAATATGAGACTAAACCAGTATATCTTATACCATATGTTCTTCTAATCATGACTAGTTATGTCTCAAAGAAAATTGAGTTTTCTATTTGTATTGGGATCAATGGTTATTATTCGCCTCAGATATATGTAAGTGATAAGGGTCTCATATGTATCTCAAATGGGCAATAAACACCTGCCCCAGCATCGGAGATAAATCTTTCCCTATGCCTCAAGTTTCATGCCACGCCCTCATTGTCCAACTTTGTTTTTTTTCTTTAAAAACTTTAATGTTGTCAATCCCAATATCATTAGAATTCAACACCATATTGTTGTACATGCACAACTTCATACCATGTTAGTTGACCAATCTGACTTTGTATTTATCATGTGAATATATCCTTCTTCTGTGGAGTAAGCAATGAGGGTCAAGATGCTTTGGAGGGCACTGAATTCAAATTCTATTTAGGACACCTACTTTAGAGTTAAACATATGAAGAATGATCAACTTTCGAAAATAAAATTTAGAACTTTCAAAGGCTCTACGTATGTTGTGTGGCTACAGACTAAAGAGTTGCTGCTACAATACTGAAAAGTAGTCATCGATACAAGCTCAACTAATTTTTGGTATGATAATTGGGATTGGGGACAAAGCTTTAATCTCATACACCCCTGATGAGAATTCATAATATATTATTATGTCAAATTTAAAAGAATTCATAATATAAATAAATAAATACATTACAATTATATAATCATGTAAAAATCACACAAATATGACATTATAAACATAATGTGAAAATTTTTGACATTACAATAGTGCACCAAAATTTGGGAGGGAGAGTGGGGCACTGTGGAGGGGGGGGGGGGGATGAGGGTGTTGAGCAACTATTCCTATCTATTTTTCTAAATAGTTAATTATGATATTTTTGCTATGACAAAACCTTTAAATATCTTCGCCTTTACCATTTGTGAAAAATAATAATTCAAAAGGCTCTTACGTATACAAACATATTTCTGCCAAAGCTCATGCTTACACAAAACCCAAGTATCAACACAATGAAATTTCCCTAAGTCCACAACGTACACTGTATATCATACTAACTTCGACTCCATTCAAACATTGACTTCAGTTGAGCATCGATTTCATTCAAACATCGATTTCACTTAAACATCGATTTCATTCAAACATCGACTTCAGTTGAACATTGATTTTATTCAAACATCGATTTCACTTAAACATCGATTTCATCTAGAACATCGATTTCACTCAAACATCGATTTTATCACGCCCTGATATTTAGCAGCGGAATAAATACCAGGGTGCGTGAACAATACAAATAGACGTATCACAGATGAGTAATGCAGAGTAACAATTAAATATAACAACACATTTGAGACCATAATAATGTCATCAAAAGTACTCTTTATTCCATTTCAATCCACTAGTTACAACCTTACATAAGAAGAACCAACTAAAGGGTCCATTATTCAAATATAACTTCATGAAAATGTTCACTATTACATAAACTACTCAAATGTCTATTCCTAATTCTTCATCTCCTCATATGCTGAGTGCTCATCACTCTTGCTCTGCCCATCAGACTCCACGATATCCTCATCAGTACCTGAAAAGAGAAGGATGATAGGGTGAGCGAACTAGCTCAGTAGGATTTACATCTCAATGTGCGGGCACTAATATACATGATTAACATTTTAAATAGGCAGATATGCACATGAACATGATGACAATGCATGCAATACTAACAAGTCCAATAGCTGAATAGAACGAATATCATATCAAATGGAATATTGAATTTCATATGCAATGGATAGGTAATTCAAGAATAGAAGCACATCAAAAGGAATTGGCCATATTCTCACAGACATCACATATTCACGTGATCAGACGTATCGTATCAAACTTATCATATCATATCGAACAAAGGCACATTCACATTAATCTTGCGTATTTGTTTGTGCTATGCCAAGCACTATAAGTCCATACTCTCACGGTTAATAAGTATGTTGGGGCGCTCCTCCCCAAGACCAGGAAAGGCCCCTATTGCACATGCATTGGTCAAATGGACCGAAGTCCCATATTGTGCCGAAAAAACATATACATATTATGGCCACAAAGTTTCAATGACAAGCTCATAGTAATAGGGACATGATCAATCATAGAGTCAAGGTATGACAAAAGCTCAAGAGATCAAGTGGACAGTATAATGACGTATCTTATGTTTCATAATGCATTAATGTCTTGACAAGAGTGACTAATAACAGATCGTACTTGGTACAAGTGCTCTCTATCTCTAGGGTACTTCATGGTACAACCAGCTCGGTCTCTATGAGGGAATCGATAGAGTACGTAGACTTACGGAGGTCTTAAGGAAAAGATCGCTAGTCTACCAATACGGAATGACCGGCAGAAAGCTCCCAATTCCCCAAGAAGGGTGTGCCTAATCGTGCAAATGTGTAAGTGACGTGTCACGGATCTTTCCTAAACATGTATGCAATTTATAAACAAATAACGGAACATCGGAAAGCACATAAATAAAGAGAAACTCACATGCAAATCATGATGGCATCTTAACCAAACAAGTCCATTCTAATCATGTATTCATCACTTATTCATATCATATTCTTATCATGTCAATTTCTCATTAAGCTAGATCATAAGATGCTAATCAACGAACATAAGATCAATCACACATTAGAATCATATTCATGTCATTACCATTTTTCAATGGGTTGATTGCTTTTAGGTCCATGCACGCTATGTAATACTATGCAACATGCTGATAGACCCAAAAACTAAACATGCTGACTGACTAGCAGGACAGAACTATCTCGGGTCGGTCCTTCAATCGCATCCTACACAATGGACACTTTTCAAAACACGACGTACGGTCAAACAGGGCCAACTGTACTGAAATTTAAATCGCGTCTACCTACATGGCCGCCTTTTGACTTGAATCACGACAGGGTATCTCGTCGTGTTTCAGAAAATCATTAAAATAAGAATATAAAATTTGGGCAAAACTGTTTGAGCGGGAAACTTGCTAAATCGCATCGGGGAATCCCGTCGCGAATCAGACATGCATAGACTCCCATGCCGCGCAAAGTCTCACGCACACCGTTGACTGGTCAGTGCAAGAATCACGTTCGACCTCACAGTCATGATTTAGATAATCACATCGGCCTAGGCCGACACGATACCAGGCGCTGGAATCGCGTCACCTGAAAACACAGTGTTCATGCAGAGACTCTATTAACACACTTATAACTCTCTATATAATGACATTTAGACAAAAGGTTCAACATGAAACATGACAAGGACAACTAGTAGAGGAACTTTCATGTTGAGGATTGGATCTAATTCGGTCTCAAATCACATGCAACACATGAAGAAATTAAAAAATCCTAAACATATGTGACTTCGTTGCAACCTTCATGTCAGATCTATAACTTGAAATATAATGACATTTAGATAAAACTCTCAACACAAAAGATTACTAGGACACTAGTAGATGAACTTTCATGTTCTGGGTTGGATCTAATTTTGTCTCAATTCGCATGAAACCTCTGAAGAACTTAAAACGTCATAAACATACGTGACTTCATTGTGACCTTCATGTCAGGCCTATAACTTGAAATCTAATGACATTTAGACAAAACTCTCAACACAAAACATGACTATAACAACTAGTAGAACAACTTTCATGTTATGGATTAGATCTAATTAGGTCTCAAATAATATGCAAAATATGAAGAACATAAAAAGCCCTAAACATGCGCGACTTAGGGAAAATGCCTAATACTCAACGGATACAACATGAAAATTAGGCAAATCAAGTGCGTATGAAACTAGACTCATAGCACTACAAGATGGTATAGATTTTGTTTAGTCTTGTCCCAAGATCACTTACCTTTGAATGCTAAGAATTCCTTGCAGGTTCTGGGTCGATGCAGAGTGAGGTTGAGGAAGAACTCAGTTTTCCCCAGTCGTTCTCCTTCCTCCTGCGCCCTAGGCTTGCTGCTCATGACCCCAACTCGTTGCTAAACTTACCCTAAGAGTTTGGAGGTGATTTCTTATAGTTTTAGGGTTAATCCCATGCCCCAATGGGACTAGGAAAGGGGCTGCGAATTTCTGCCTTGCACCTTCCTAAAATGGGGATTTCTCCTCCCAATTAGAGTGGCAAAGGTTTAGGAAACCGCCTCTTAGGGTTGGGTCCAGTTTTGGCTTACCTTGCATGACTAATTACCCCAATTTTAACCCTAAATTGCCCTCCCTAATTATTGCATAATTACATACATAAATATTTGGGTATTTTCTTGTTCGCATTTTATTCTTGGGCCAAAAGTAATTCATTGGACCAATTGCATTAATGGGTCTTTAATACATGATGTTGGAAGTCCTTCCAACATGTTTATTTAATTTATGGTTGTGTCATTTTTCCGTGTTAACGATTTTTCGACTTAGTTTTCTAATTTGGGTAATTAGTCCCGTGTGACGTACACTAGGACAATCGGATTTTTCGTTGCATGAATTTCTTTGTAGAACACTTAGTGATAATATTTGGGGTTGATTTATAATTTTTACGAAATTTTTCAAATTATTTTCTCAGGTACGATAGTGGTACGTAAGTTCTATCATTCCGATAATACAGAAGTTATTTATTTAATATTTTCATACTTGAATTTGTTTATGGGTCATAAGTTGTCCATTGGTCCAATTTATTTCATGGACTATCCCCACATATTGTGTGGAGTCCACCTATCATTTTAATTTAGTTTATGATCACATTTTATACACATGATCATGGATTTTCCAACTTATTTCCTAATTACGATAATAAGTCGCATTAACTCTTAAATATACCCCAAATGACTTTTATTGACCCAAATTTCTTTATGGATCATTAGAGGATATTATTTTATGTCCATCTATGATTTTTATTTAATTTTCTGACTCATCGAAGTATGTGTGATAATGATTTCTCGACTTATTCCCTGATTACGATACCTAATCGCAAAACGTCTTAAACTTGGACCATCGAATTTTTATTTACATGAATTTCTCCATGGGTCATTAGGTAGTATTATTTAGAGTTGAACTATGGTTTTTATGGAATTTTCTAATGTGTTTTTATATGTACGATAATGGAACGTACGTTTTTGCTATTTCACTAATATTGAATTTATCGTTTTCAATTTATTTCTATTTTTCTAATTACTAAAATTCTGGGGTGTTACAGATTTCATCTAGAACATCGATTTCACTCAAACATCAACTTTATTCAAACATCAATTTCAGTTCAACAACGATTTCATCTA
The DNA here is from genome assembly GCA_014218235.1 of Colocasia esculenta. NCBI lineage: Eukaryota > Viridiplantae > Streptophyta > Magnoliopsida > Alismatales > Araceae > Colocasia > Colocasia esculenta. Next base: position 40,564,282 of record CM024764.1, read on the forward strand.
GAACATCGATTTCACTCCAACATCGATTATGCCTCAACATCGATTACACTTATACATGGATTATGTTCACATCGACTTCATTTTAACATAGATTACATTCAAATATCGATTACACTCAAACATCGATTACCTATATGAAACATTGATTGCATCTGAAAGTCAAAGTTTCTCATATCAACCTCTGTATACCTATACTTAGATGATCTTTTATGTTTCTATCAGTGAGTTTTCAATGAAATATCTTTTACATAAAGATAGTTTCCTTAAGTCCTATATATCAAGTTCCTTCAATTAATATAAAATTCAAATTACCTTCTTGGCGGGAAATATTTTATTCAATATTAGTCATCTGTGAAATATCCTTTTTGAGATTTGTAAAAGATTTAAGATATATTTTGTTATCCCTTCCACTGACAGAAAGATAAGTTGATCGACATATGGTTAAGAAATTAAATGCTTGACAGGTGTAAGCTATATAGGCTATCTGTCAGAACCTACCTACCACTGTTGGAAACCCCATGACTTTCAGAAAGAGATCTTGTACAATTGTCTATTCATTCTTAAATGTTCTAAACTTCTGTTTGAACTTCCTCATAGTTTATATTCTTTATCTAACCTACCTCTGAAGGTATGTATGGAGGTATATGCTTTCGTCTTGTCATTTCAGATTTGCAAGACATTTAATGAAGCATGCTTAACTTTCAGCCTTGAGCATGAATCATATAGAATAATATTGAAGGTGTCTATCAAGCCATGAAGCTACCCACATGAAGACGTTGGATCCCCTAAAGCTGAAACGAATGAGTGTCATGACAGAAATCTCAAAGACATCAACATCCAAAAGTTCAAGGGCTATCTCCTTCAAACGGCTAGTTTCCAACGGCCAAATTCCAAACAGGAAGATGAAGTTTTTGAAGCTCCATATATAGAAGCAGAAGCTTGAAAACACAAAAGAACGAACACACAAGGCTTCATACATAGAAGAAGTTAGAAGCTCACATTCCACTCCAATAAAAAAGCTAGAAGAGCCACTGAAAAGAGAAAGAGTGCCACACTTCAATCCTCGACTTGCATGCTCTCCATTGGCATTGAGAAGTCTTCTATCTTGGTGGCCCACTGCATTACAGATCTTCTCAGTCCACGTTGTTTTAGAAAGAGCCTGAGATCCACTTTCATTAATTTCACTTTCTGAATTTCTGTGTTTCTCATTGCTGTTGAGCAGACACAAACTTTCACACTTCTGTGTAAGATAACCTGCAGGGAGTTTGTACCCTACAGTGCCCCTCTTGAAAAGGAAAGATCTACCGGTGTAGATAGTCTTTGTACCCCTTGGTAAAGGGAAGACTTGCTGGTCTGCAAGTGGTTGTATTACCTCTCAGTTGAGAGAAGGCCAAGTGCGCTTGGCAGTTAGTGAAATCCCAAGTGGTTGCTTAGGGACTAGATGTAACGACCCTCTTCATGCCGGTACGATTATACCAATCCCCATCGGTATAAAGGGCGTCGTCACAGTGGGACATGTACCCAACACTAGTCGATAGGTTGATATGTACCTGGATAGCAATAGAGTACAACGGAATAAAATAAATAACTCAACTTCTAACCCATCACCAACACACATTCCACAATCTAAATAGCGAAATAGAAAGACAATGTCTGCATTAATACAAGATAAAAGAACTACATTGTCCAAATATTGTCCATACAATAATTATTTTAATACTCTGAGAAAAAGAAAAGTACAACTAGTCGCGGCTCCACAAAATAGTCTTCTAATTGGAGCTCCTCACTAAGCTTCCTTCTAGTGCATGATACCTATCAACCTGTACGCCGAAGCAAGGGTGAGTCCAAAGACTCAGCAAGCAAACCAAAGACTTAAGCTTAAACATGTCACACTCACAATAAGGCATTAACATTAAAGAGATGCACACTATCATCAAATCACGAAGGTACTCATGGTCCTTACTCTTAACTAGCAATACGTATTATATTCACATGAGCATGCTTTAGTCTATCATATTTCTATTCTAAATCATGAGCATTACATCATACACATGTACACATTTCATACACCTAAACGTATAGCATGGTTCGTCCACACATTATTTCATTTCATAGATATCTCTACCACTAGAGCATAAAATTAAGCATAAGGAAAAAGAACAAGCTAGCACGATGACTACTTTCTTTTCACATGCCCTTTTCGTATTTATTTATACAATTTACTTGCTGTTTTAACATAATAAAATCACATGCACATAGCTTCACATTTTATAGCATGACTTGAAGGTTAAAACATGGTGAAACCATTTAGCAATCAATAAGCACTTAAGTATGAAACTTTATACTAATTGAATATTTCAACTAGCATGGAATCCAAATATTATTCATGCATTTACCATGTTCATAATCACACTTTATTTGGTTCTTGTATGCGTTTCATTCAATTACATGGATCTATAATTATTCACATATTATCTTATCCCTTAGATAAGTCTACATGTTCTTTTTTTTTGTGTTGCATAAATAATCATGGTTGTCTAAGTTTACTCACATACACCATTACATGACGAATGTTAAACTACATGATATGATACTAAGCATGGCATTTCGATTGAGATATTAACATATGGAAAATGTAAACATGACATGCTAGTAAACTAGTTTTCACATGCAAGCACACTATCACTTCATACACTTTAAGGTTGTTGTTATAACATTATTTCACATTAACATATCATGGATCACAATTTCACATAATTATCATATCATTTACTCTTGTTTTGCTTATCACATATCATATCATTTGCACTTACCATGTGCCACATTCACATATCATTTCACACTTTATTCATATTTCATTTCTTAAACAAATTGCCATGACACATAGTCCTAACTACCAGTATAGGACACTAACAAATATCTCATTCTCATAACTCTTTTCACAACGCATAACACATAACAGAACTCATAATCACATACCCACCACCTAGGCAATACAGTGGTGAATCTTGGTAACTGCGCAGACCGGGAGAGGCCCTCTCCACCCTATCCAGTGGTACTTGTCCACCTCCGGGATTTCCCTAATGCCTTTAGGACGAACTTTTCACACATAGAGCTTTCCGTAGGGACTTTTCTATGTACAGCTCTCGAGGCCCCTAGGATAGCAGTGTCATTTCGGCCCAATTATTGCACATTACATTCACTTTATCGCATTTTCACACATTATTCACATGTTTTACTTATTCTGTTGAATCATTTTATATGTTACATCTATAAATTCCACATGTCTCAGTTAACCCTAACATGGTACTACTGTTAACAAAATCAAACATTCAGTACCTCACACTAATCAGGTTGAAACATACATAATCAACCATGTTCATATTAGCATGCGTTGAACACTCGTTTTCGCATGGAAATTTCATAGAGCACTCTACAGTTATCTAAATAACATGAGAATTTAACCACAGACTAATTTAAGGTTTATGATGACACATGCAAATTTCCAGATTTTTCTGAGTCATATTGCATTTACAAAATTAAAACATTCAGTTGCATGCCATTCATAATTCAATTTGTCATGGAACATAACATAAATCTCAGATTTGACATTTCACAGATCTGAATCTAGCATACATATTATTATAGAAAATTTTCCCGAATTTATTTCACAACATACAATTTACTGTGGATTTTTGAATAACCTATTCATGCTTTCTATTTTCGTTGCAGAAATTACAGTAAATCATATGAGCATGAACAAATTCTCAAATTTGAAGGGTATGAACTGACACATATACACATGGTCTTGAAAAATCTAGGGCATTTAATTCCTCAGGAATCATTTAGACAGTAGGTGAACATGCGTAATCCATTTTCCCCAACATGTATTTCAATAAATCGAATAATTTATGCTATCCACAGAAAAACACAGAAATTTCCACACACATCACATTAGCTATTTTACATAACATATAATAATTACACTATATCCTCATGCGTCAAAAGTCCGAAAATTAATTACTTAAGGCAGAACAGTTCACTGTTCTGCACTGAAGAACTTGGCGGCAGTGTCTGGCCGTTCAAGGATTTGGACGGCAAGAACGCTGGATGCATACTGGAGATCTTGGCGTCAAGGGCATTGACGCCAAGTTCCTGTCTGTGCAAAACACAGACCGAGCTCCAGGGATTTGGTGAATGTGGGGTTCCAGGACTCGAGGAAAAATCTGTAAAAATACTAAGACTCAAGGGGACATGTATAGGATCAAGATCTAAGTTTACTTGCCTTTCTAAAAATTCTACAAAGATCGGAATATGCTGATGAAGCCCTTCCCGGCCTTGCCAAAAGGTGCTTAGAAACTCCTTCGATCTTCTTCCCCTGTCGATGTAGATGGCACCTCGGGGTTGGGATCTCTTCTTGGATGCATGGGCTGCCCTCCAGATGTTGTAACTCCTTGGTTTGCACCTCCAGTCGACGGATCAAAGGCCACCAACTTCAGGTCTTCTCTTGTTCTCTCATAGCTATGGTTTTCTTTTCTACTCTTTGCGAAGAGCCAAAGAGAGCTCTTGGGGTTGCAAGGAGTGGTTGGTTTATAGGAGAGAGGCCTCTCCTATCACGCAGATGGTGATGTGAGGGCTTCACAGCCGTTGGGGACAACTCCCCAATGGCTGGGGTTGCTTGTCCCCGGAATTTCGGGTCTGCTGCGCATGCAGGTCAGAGAAGTAAACGTCCACCTATATGGACGGCTACATAGGGCTTGGCGACCATCGATATGGACGCCGACACCTCATGGGCGTCCATCCATGTTGACGCCAATTGGCCCTTCGGCCAAAACTTAAAATCATGCAGAAACCATGCTTAATCCATACATACATGTACACGAAACCTATGTAGTATAATGTATACACCACTATACCATGTAATCATCCAATATTTACTACTAATCCTACACATACATACGTAGGTACATCAAGATAATAACACGTACATGAATATCTACATACGCATTCAATGTATATATATATATATATATATATATATATATATACACACACAACATGACTCAACACACAAAGAACTGTATTTACACTACGTATATACATACAATGTATAGGGTATAACATGTATATTACTACACCATGCAAACAATAACATTTATATCTAGGCATACACATGCATACAGAAGTACACTAAGATAAGATGTACGTAGATATCTACCTATGCGTACATGATGTTTTACATAAGCGTGACTCAACACATGGCAAAATAAAATGACAAGAATTGCGAGAGTCTCGCAATCTTAGGAGGTAATATGAATTAAGTTAGCTAGGAATAATCTATTCCACAAAGTAGTTCTTGCATGCACACACCTGATTTGACATATAATATATATAGTATACACACACGGGTGTAGCATACTTATGTACATTATGCATGAAATAGATAGATACCACATGCACACCGGTAAGTAGATTAAACTTGCACAACATTACTTAAGTACTATATGCATGGGATACTTAATATACACAATATGCACAATTTAGCTAATTGCCTATTCTCACCTAAATATCATAAAATACATGCATGTTATTCATGAGGAATATAGAATTACAATACACACTATTAAATACACCTACCATACTTGCTACAATCAAGTGCACATACACAATTTATAAATGAATAAAATTTCAAGGCCTCACACTAGACGTAGGACTTCTATGTGCGAAGGGTCAAACCAAGATAAATTCTCTTGTGCTTCTGTGTGATTGTTTCCGCCAAGTCTTCACTTGTTTCACACACACCACACTAAGTACTAACTACTCTATTTAGTGTTGTTTATCTTTTAGATAAAAAATTTAAAGCACAAAAAGTCCTATTCACACCCCCTCTAGGAAAACTATAGTGCCATCTCGATCCAACAAGTGGTATCAGAGTGAGATCTTCTCAGAAGAATCGAAAGATTTGATAAGAGATGGCAGCTGAAGCTCACAACTATGAAGGTCAGTGTAACGACCCCGAGAACCTGACCCTCGGCCCAAGCCGAGGACCCGATTTTCACGATCGCCGCCCACAGATTCGGGGACCCGGAAGGGCTATAAACAAGTCTAACAGATAATGTAGAGGACATAAACATCAACTGCTGAACTAGGAGCACACACGCGGAAGGAGGAAGAAGAGCGAGACTGCAGTGTATCACTCTGGGTATAGTCCCAACACACAACGAGTATAAGCAAAGAAGGGAAGGATAGAGCCCTTAGGGGCATACTCCGAGGGTGAAGCACAACTGAAGGGGAAAACTCACTGCTAGCTACGGGGACGACGACTACCGCCCTGCCTCCTCCGCCTGACGCGCACTTGGCCGCTGTTGAGAAGTCTCACCTGGAAAAAGAAGGGATGGGCTTCACAACAGAAGCTCAGTAGGGACTACCAATCTCCTCCTAGCTCTAAAAGGCGGAATGAATATATGTAAACAAATTAAATGACAGTAGTTCCATATATTCTAAGCTACACGAGAAAATGTAGAAGCAAAGCTAACTATCTAGCAACAGTACGGAAAGGACACCACGGTCGGAAACTCCATACGACCTACACGTCGTGACCACCACACGGCTTGTAACACAGATAGAGGAACCCTGCCTGGACAAGAGACACTAGCTATGGAAACCACTACCACTAGTCAACCGATTAGAAGCATCCACCTACGTCTTACCCTCGACCTAGGTCCAAACCTCTACTCTCATCGGAGTGGGGGCAGGAGCACAAAGTAACACAACAGTAACCACCGTAGTCTGGCCGGACTATGGTCCCACGCCTGGCCTCTCTAGGTGGTTCTGAGGCCACAAAGAGCGAGGCAGTGAGAAGAAGGACTGACTGGCCCGCGCCAGGAAGACTCCAAACGGCCTTGGCGTCCCAAACCAACCAAGAGAGCTCTGTAAACGACTCAATACCGCTGTCCTAACCATCATTTTCCCCTCCGCTCCAAAGTCCGTGACTCAAGCACGCTCACCGCTTGGAGCACTCCCTCAACAGGCGCACGGGAACGGGGGTCCCGGTTAAACGGTAACAACCTCTCTCTCAGGACAAGCCCTCAGGTGCCGAGCACCAGGCGAACGACTAGTGTAGGACCGTACTAGGAACTAGCATTGGTGCCACGGGTACAGAAAGAATCAGAAACGGCGAAGACTCCACGAGAAATGAAACTCCGCAAGAACATAACTAACTCTTATGTTGTCGCGATGCCACAAAGCGTCGTGATAATGTCGCGACGGCCATGCCGGTCGCCACATCATTGCGACCTCTATACCGGTCGTGATCTCAGCTAAGGGGTGTCTCAGTACAATCCTCCTAAGGACCACCCCAAATTCGGTACAAACACATTCACAGGGGGAGGGGAGCATGGGAAACATGTAGGAAAGCTTGTAAACAACCAAACCACCCTCAAACCCTCCTAATCATGCATCATAAGGAAATCTACGCTCGAAGAAAACCTCACTCACCACGAGCATGGATCTCACACATCCCATAACCCTAAAACCATGGAGAATACAAGGAACCTCAAGGGGGAAGGGAGCATGCTAGAACGAGAGGAAAAGAGGGGTCCCTACCTCAAGGAGTAGAGCCGACCTGTTGGGGCCTTCACGTCGGAATGGCCACCTCCTCCTCGCTCCAAGCACCACCCAGACATCGCCTACACCAAGGAGACGTCACTTCCCCACCACGAGCACCGTGAACAAGCCAAGAACACAAGAGGAGCTTGGGGGAAGGAAGAAGGGAGAAGAAGAAGAAAGGAAAGGGAGAAAGGGGTAAATGGGTGCCGGCCTTAGTTTTGAACCGACGGGCCAAGAGATGCGACGGGTCGGACCGGCGTGTCAGCGAGCATGTCACAATGCCTCAGAGCATCGCGAGCATGTCACGACTGCCTACCCAGCACGATACCAAAAGTAGTCAAACCTCGAAGACCAGGAAAATCAGAACGCGACGGACTACTAAGTTGCGTCAATGCTATACGCACCTAACACTCGACAAGGCCGTTCTGACAAAAAGGACAACGGTCAGAAAAGTAGTTGCGTCACCTCCAGATGCCGCGACAAGAACGCGACACCCACCCCCGTCATGACCAGAATGCGATGGCCAGGTGTGCCGCAACCAAAACCATGTCGCGACTTGCTCCTCTGGCGTGACAATGTCGCGACCAAGGGGTCCGTCGAGACCCCGAGGATAGGGCTAAGGGCCCAAAAGGGCCGGGTCTCACATTCTACCCCCCTTAAAAGGATTTCATCCTCAAAATCAAAGGGAAACTTAGCTTCAATGGAAAGCTTCATAAAGAAAAAAACAACATACCGAATCACTTAAACAAGTATGGATACTGCTCTCTCATCTCATCCTCGCGCTCCCATGTGGCGTCGCTGCCAACGCTGTTCTCCCAAACTACCTTAACCAACGGAATCTGCCTCCTGCGCAAGTGCTACACTTTGCGGTCGACAACTCTAACTGGGTGCTCTAGTACTGACAAATCTGGTGCAACCTCTAATTGTGATTAATCTAACACGTGCGATGGATCTGCAACGTACCTCCTGAGCTGCGAAACGTGAAAAACCTTATGCACACCTGCTAACTCTGCTGGAAGACACAACCTATACGCGACCTCGCCGATCCTCTCCATAATAGGGAAAGGTACAATATATCTCGGATGAGCTTTCCCTTCATACCAAACCTCATGACACCCTTGGTTAGAAAGACTCGCAAGAACACAAGGTAACCCATAGAGAACTGTAATGGCCTCCTGCGGACGTTTGCATAGCTCTTCTGCCTACTCTGTGCTGCCTGAAGCCTCTACCTGACTAAACCAATGGTGTCTGCACACTGTTGTACCATCTCTGGTCCTAGAAGCTGCCTCTCACCCACTTCCAACTAGTGAAGTGGTGTCCTGCACGGCCGACCATACAAAGCCTCGTATGGTGCCATTCCAATGCTCGAGTGATAATTGTTGTTGTATGCAAACTCTACCATCGGAAGGTGCAACTCCAATGTGACTCCCCAGTCCAAACATCATGCTCTCAACATATCCTCCAAAGTCTGTATAGTCCTCTCTGACTGACCATCTGAATATGGGTGGTATGCTGAACTCAGTCTCAACTCTGTGCCAAAGGTTCTCTACAAACTACACCAAAACCCTGAAGTGAACCTCAGATGTCTGTCGAAAACAATGGAAACTGGGGTCCCGTGTAACGGAACAACTCAGTCCACATATAGTCTGGCAAGCCTGTTCACTGACCAAGACATCCTGACTGAAAGGAAGTGCACTAACTTGGTCAATTGATCCACAATCACACAAATACCATCATGCCTGTGCGGAGTACGGGGCAAACCAACAACAAAATCCATGGTGATGTCGTCCCACTTCCACTCGGGAATGGGCAACGGTTGTAGCTCACCACTAGGATACCGATGCTCTACCTTCACCTGCTGACAGGTAAGGCAACGAGCGACAAACGCTGCCATGCCTCTCTTCATCCCTAGCCACTAGAAGAACCACTTCAGGTTATGATACATCTTGGTGAAACTAGGATGAACAACATACCTCGACCGGTGTGCCTCTGACAAAAGTGCCAGTCGCGCATCACAGGGAACGTACAATCTGCCTCTGAATCTGACCTCACCGTCGTCGTCCAGCTCAACATCTGGCATCTGTAAAATATCTGCCAACTCTGAATCTGCCTGCTATGCCTCCAGCACCCGACGGTACACTGATGAACGAACTGACAAACTGCTCATCACTACACGATCTCTATAGCTCGAAGGGCAGAAAACTCCCTGAGACAAGTCCTCAAACAATCTCCACTCTCTAACCATCAACAAACTCAAGCAAACACGTCCAGGGGTGTTCATGGTTTGGTTTGGTTTGGTTTATAGGAGATTTTTAGGAGACTAAACCAAACCAAATTTGGACTCAACCCGAACCAAACCAAACCAAAGTTTCTTGAAACCAAACCAAATCGAATTGTTCGGTTTGGTTCGGTCTAACTTGAAAATAAATGGGCCTTTAGATTCTTTTAGTCTTAAATAAGATTTTAATCACTTGTTTCTCTAATAAATCACTATCAAAAATATTTGAAATGAAGTATTAAATGTTGATGACCATATTAACCTCCATAATATATATTTTTATGTAAATATATTTAAAAAAACTTGATAGATATATAAAATTAAAATTTATTATTATAATTCGGTTTAATCGGTTTGGTTTGGTTTCTAGAGGTTAGAAAACCGAACCAAACCGAATTTTCTTTTTCGGTTTCGTTTGGAACCAAACCAAATTTTTTACATGTTCAAACCGAACCAAGCCAACCGAATCACTCGGTTCGGTTTGGTTTTTCGGTTTGAACCGAATAGTGAACACCCCTAAACACGTCTGCTCAAGGCATCCGTCACAACGTTAGCCCTTCCGGGGTGATAGGAGAGGGTAAGGTCATAGTCCTTCAAGTACTCTATCCATCTACGTTGCCTTAAGTTCAAATCCTTCCAAGTGAAGATGTACTAGAAACTATGATGGTCAGTGAACGAATCTGGTCTCAAGTCTGGTCAATCTAGTCAACGACTCTGCAATCCTGGAAAAATCCTAGATAAACCTCCTGTAATAGCTTGCCAAACCCAGAAAGCTCCGAACCTCTGACACTAAAGTGGGTTGCTCCTAAGACAACACTTCCTCTACCTTGGCAGGATCCACCGCCACACCTGAACTTGAGATCACGTGTCCGAGAAAGTGCACCTCCCTCAGCCAAAATTCGCACTTGTTGAACTTGGAATAAAGTTGGTGACTCTGCAACGCCTCTAACACAATCCTCAGATGCACCTCGTGCTCCTCCTCAGAAGTCGAGTAGACCAAAATGTCATCTACAAATATGACCACAAACCTGTCCAGGTACTCACTGAACACCCTATGCATCAAATCCATAAACGTTGTTGGCGCATTCGTGAAACCAAACGGCATCACGACAAACTCAAAGTGACCATACCTCGAACAGAAAGCTGTCAGGCCAATATCTGACTCTTTGATCCTCAGTAGGTAGTAACCAGACCTCAAGTCAATCTTCGAAAACACTCGAGCTGACTGCAACTGATCAAACAAGTCATCGATCCTGGGCAACAGATACTTGTTCCTCACTGTTACCTGGTTCAGCTGCCTGTATTCGATGCACAATCTCAAGCTGCCATCCTTCTTCCTCACGAACAACATTGGTGCACCCCACAGTGAACGACTCGGACGGATGAAACCCAACTCAAGCAACTCTTGCAACTGGTGCTTCAACTCGCGCAACTCAGCCGGAGCCATCCGGTATGGTGCCTTGGACAAAGGCATCGTACCAGGCAAGAGCTCAATGGAGAACTCTACCTCCCGCTCAGGCGGTAACCCAGGTAGATCCTCCAGAAAAATATCAAAAACTCAGAAACAGCAGGTACATCAAAAACAGATAACCCGCTAGGCTCCAAGGAACAAACAGAAGCAAGATATGCTACGCAACCATCGCGGATCAAATGACGAGCTCTACAAGAAGAAATAAAAGGTCGATGGGTAGACTGGATACCTCGGAAGTAGAGAATAGGCGCTCTAGGTATCTCAAATTGAACGGTCTTCCACTGACAATCCACCATAGCTGAGTGAGCCTCTAACCAGTCCATGCCAAGGATGATGTCAAAGTCACGAAGCTGTAATGAGTACAACCTGGCCGACAACTGGTGTCTCTGGACCTCAACTGTGACACCCTCAAGGAAGTCGAAAGAACACATGTAATCATTGAACGGAAGATCGACCATCACCTCATAATGCCTCTTAGGTGTGTGACGAACGAGCGACTCGTAAAACTCCTCAGAAGCAAAACAAAGAGAAGCACCGAGATCAACCAGAACACGAGCAACTCTACCAAGGATAGGTAAAGTACCTATAACTAGGTTTGATGCCTCGGCCTCCTCCTTGGTGAGAGCCATCACACGACCACGCCCACACTGTGGTGCCTGATGGGGCTGCTGCTGCTAGTGCTATGGAAATTGTTGTTCCTGAGGGTATAGCTGAAATAGCTGAGGCTGTTGAAGGTACTGCTCCTGCTACTGTTGACGGGTGCCTGCTGCTGTAGAGGGCACTGGTACAATGGCAACTGCTGACTGTACTGCACTGGCTGTTGCGGCTGCTGGACTTGCCCCATTGGGCAATCCCTCTTGTAGTGGCCTGACAAACCACAAGTGTAACAAACCACCTTCTGCCTGCCCTGATCGGTTCCCTGCTGAACCGACTGCTCTACAAACTCGACTGGAGCTTCTGCTACCGACTCCATCCACCCTCACGAGTGTTCATCTGCCTAAACTTCGAGTGCAAACCGGAACTGCCCGAGCTGCTCGAGCCCGAAGAAGAAGAAGTCGCACTACCACGACTACATGGGGACGCTGGTACGGTGTGGTCCTAGAGGAAGCTCCTCCTTGCTGCTACTGCTGCTATTGCTGGGGCTGCCAGGTCTCTCTCTTCAAGGCGGTGGCCTTAGCCACTACCACTCCCAAAGTGGCACACATGTGAGCGGTCACGCCCCACCGCAAATCTAGTCTCAGTCCTGCAATAAACCTCTCTGCACAAGCCTGCTCACTGCCGGCGACATGAGGAACATGCCTCAACAATCTGACAAACCTCTAGTGATACTGAGCATCCGTCAAATCACCTTGAGCCACCTCATGAAACTGATCTCGTCTCTCACGTCGAGCATAGTCAGGAAAGTACTTGCCATGGAAGACCTCCAAGAACCGCTGCCAAGAAACCTGATCCAAACGCTGCCCTGGGAAGTGTGTCTGCCTCTGAACTCTCCACCACTCATGGGCTGGTCCCTTGAGCTGATACACTGCCAATCTGACCTGATCCTCCTCGGCGCACTCCATGGTCTCGAACGTACCCTCCAACTCATGCATCCAACTCTCAGCTCTATTTGGGTCATAGTCTTCGAAGAACGTCGGTGGTCGGAGACGTAGAAACCTCTCCAAGAGAGCGGTCCTATCCTCAGTGACAGCCATCCTCCTCCTACCGACCCGGGTACTCCTAGTACTCGACACCTGCTAAACTATTGGCTGCTCCTCTATAGATCTGCCTTCTACTCTGGTACTATTGGGGGAGGTACTCGTGGCTGACCTCCTGCTGCCATCTGCCCTGGCTGCCACGTCCCCTGGAACATGGCTCTGAAGAACTGCTCGGCCATAGGGAACCAATCTGCATACTACTCTGGTGGGGGCTGGTACCACTGGTGCTGCTGCTCACCCGCTGCTGTCACTGCTGCCCCCTGAGAGTGTGCCACAGACTCCTCTGCTGACTCATCCTCCTGAACCTGACTGGTGCTGGCATATCTGACTCACCCTGCTGCTCCATCAGCTCTCTGGTCTTTCTAGGTCTACGCGGAGCCATATCCTACACAGCACACAACCAACAAGGTTAATGACACTAACTTAGGTGGCTAGCAGTGTACTTGTATTACTCTTAGGACTTCCTGTTGCAGTTTAAATCAACTACAAGTCCTGTTGGACTCTCGCTCTGATACCAACTGTAACGACCCCGAGAACCCGACCCTTGGCCCAAGCTGAGAACCTGATTTTCACAGTCGCCACCCACGGATCCGGGGACTCGAAAGGGCTATAAATAAGTCTAATAGAATATGTAAATGAAATTAACGTCAACTACTGAACTAGGAGCACACACGCGAAAGCAGGAAGAAGAGCGAGACCGCAACATATCGCTTTGGGTACAGTCCCAACACACAACGAGTACAAGTAATAAAGGGAAAGACAGAGCCCTTAGGGGCATACCACGAGGGTGAAGCACAACTGAAGGGAAAAACCCACTGCTAGCTATGGGGACGACAACCACCGCCCCGCCTCCCCGGCCCGACGCGCACCTGGCCGCTACTGAGAAGTCTCACCTGGAAAAAGAAGGGATGAGCTTCACAACAGAAGCTCAGTAAAGACTACCAAACTCCTACTGGCTCTAACAGGTGGGAAAGAATATATGTAAGCAAATTAAATGACAGCAGTTCCATATATTCTAAGCTACACGGGAAAACGCGGAAGCAAACCTAACTATCTAGCAATGGTACAGAAAGGACACCACAGTCGAAAACTTCATACGACCTGCACGTCATGACCACCACACGACTGGTAACACAGACAGAGGAACCCTGCCTGGACAAGAGACACTAGCTACGGAAACCACTATCCACCAACATCTTACCCTCGACCCAGGTCCAAACCTCTACTCTCGTCAGAGTGGGGGCAAAAGCACAAAGTTACACAACAGTAACCGTCGTAGTCTGGCCGGACTACGGTCCTACACCTGGCCACTCTAGGTGGTTCTGGGGCCACAAAGAGCGAGGCAGTGAGAAGAAGGACTGACTGGCCTATGTTGGGAAGACTTCAAACGGCCTCAGCATCGCAGACGAACCAAGAGAGCTCTGCAAATGACTCAACGCCACTGTCCTAACCACTGTTTTCCCCTCCGCTCCAGAGTCTGTGACTCAAGCACGCCTGCCGCCCAGAGCATTCCCTCAACAGGCACACGGGGACGGAGATCCCAGGTAAATGGTAACAACCTCTCTCTCGGGACAAGCCCTCAGGTGCCGAGCACCGGGCGAACGACTAGTGTAGGACCGTACTAGGGACTAGAACTGATGCCATGGATACAGAAAGAACCAGAAATGGCAAAGAATCCACGAGAAATGGAACTCCACAAGAACTTACCTATCTCTAATGTTGTCACGACGCCACAGGCCGTCGCGACTATGTCGCGACGCCACAGAGCGTCACGACTATGTCGCGACGCCACAGAGCGTCGCGATAATGTCGCAACGGCCACGCCGGTCGCGACTTCATCACGACCTCTATACCGGTCGCGATCTCAGTCGAGGGGCATCCCAGTACAGTCCTCCCAAAGACCACCCCAAATCCGGTACAAACACATTCCACAGGGGGAGGGGAGTATGGGAAACATGTAGGGAAGCTTTTAAACAACCAAACCACCCTCAAACCCCATTAATCATGCATCACAAGGAAATCTACGCTCGAAGAAAACCTCACTCACCACGAGCATGGATCTCACACACCCCACAACCCCAAAACCACAAAGAATACAAGGAATCTCAAGGGGAAGGGAGCATGCTAGAACGAGAGGGAAAGAGGGGTCCCTACCTCAAGTAGTGGAGCCGACCCGTTGGGGCCTTCACGTCAGAATGGCCACCTCCTCCTCACTCCAAGCATTACCCAGACATCGCCTACACCAAGGAGACGTCACCTCCCCGCCACGAGCACCGCGAACAAGCCAAGAACACAAGAGGAGCTCGGGGGAAGGAAGAAGGGAGAAGAAGAAGAAAGGAAGGGGAGAAAGGGGGAAATGGGCGCCGGCCTCAGTTTTGAACCGACGGGCCTAGAGACACGACGGGTCAGATCGACGCGTCAGCGAGCATGTCGCGATGCCTCAGAGCGTCACGACCATGTCGTGACTACCTTGCTCGTCGCGACACCAAAAGCGGTCAAACCTCGAAGACAGAGAAAATTAGAACGCTGTGAACTGCTAGGTCACATCAATGCTGTACACACCTGACACCCAACAAGGCCGTTCTGACAAAAAGGACAACAGTTAGAATGGTCTAAATAGCAATCGCGTTGCCTCCAGACACCGCGACAAGAACGCGACGCCCACCCCTGTCGTGACCAGAACGCGTCGGCCAGGTGTGATGCGACTAAAACCATGTTGTGACCGGCTCCTCTGGCACGACAATTTTACGACCAAGGGGTCCGTCGCGACCCCGAGGACAGAGCTAAGGGCCCTCAGGTCTCACAGTCAGTCAGTTACCAGACCTTCATTCTTCGATGGTGAGGACTACCAATACTGGAAAATGAGAATGGAATTCTTCATCAGAGACACAGACATCGATCTGTGGCAGGTAATAGAACAAGGTGATTTCATTATTGCTCCTGCTGAAGGTACTGTAATCACGGGATTTGTATCCCCTTTTGAAATAGACTGTGAAGGTGTAGGGATTAGGAAAATACCGTGATCGCCACCAGAGTAATCGCCTCGTAGATGTAGACGTGGAGGGCTGACTACCTTGGAAAAGAAAGGCGAAGTAGAAGGAGTACCTGACAAAGCGACAGATGCGGTGTCGCATTCCTTTTTCCTGAACGCGACAGAGGCTAAGGCGCCTTCTTGAACGCGACAGGGGTCTTTTCGCCTTCTCTTCAGAGGGACAGAGATGTGGCTTCTCGTCTTCCTGCTCCTCAGCCGGCCAAGGGACAGGAGCCTCACTTCGTTCTAACCTTCAAACACCTGCCAAGATGATTTAAACACGAGGAAAACCCATTAGAATTCGTGTGCAATAGATCTATTCAATGAAAAGTGCATGTACATGAACTATTATGGGGGGAACTCACAGGATTGGGGTTTTTAACCCCTGGGGGTACTAAGGATGGGTGTGTGTGTCGTGTTCTAATGCTAAACTAGAAGAAAAAAAAATGAACTATGCATGCATGAAATTGATGAAATAAAGAAGAAAAGGGAGAGAGAATTGGATAGCCGCTGGGAAAACGCCGTGGAGGGCTCTTCTGAGTTGTCTAGAGAAGAAACTCTCTTCGTGGAAGAGGAAGCTCTCTTTCTCTGCGAACTAATGAATCCGGCCTTGCCCGAAAAGATGCAGCGACGAGGTACTTATGGGTGATTATTCCCAACTCGGGTCTGAGAGGAATAATGGGCAAGAGTCGGACTCTAGGCAAGTATGGCTGTGCAAGGGCTATTGGAACTCGGAAAGGAACATGTTAGGAAGGTCTGCTCCGAATTTGAGAGGATTTGGACTTGATTTGGACGTCCAAAACATGCAATTACCATCAATAGCATGGGTCCAAATTGACTTCGGATTGAGTTTCCTGTTTAAGGCCCTGAACGCGACGGCCTAGGTGTCGCCTTCTGAACGCGACGGCTCGATACGTCGCCTTCCTCATATGGAAGGCTGACTTGAGTCATTTTGCGATTTTCTGAGGATTTAAAATGTGGAATTATGATCGCGACATAGGAGCTGTCGTCTTCAGTAAGGCGACCTAGGGCCTGTCGCCTTCTGGTCTTTTCTGCATTTCAGCATGTAATGTGTCCAATCAGCCATGCACAGCCTTCGGGATGAAACATCGGACTTATACTCAGAGAGCTTATAATGAAAGAGGTTGATTTGACCAGGAAGAGTCCTCCAGGGGGATGAACTATTGGGAATGATGTCATGATCGGAGAAAGCCAGCTTGACGATGATGAGCCAACGTGGGGCGTCAATGATACGACAAGGGATTTTGCTCGACTTATGGGCCAGAAATGGGTGTCTACAGATTGCCCCTCCTTGATGCCTGCTTTGCAAGGAAGTGGAGCGGTGATGGAGCGAAAGTGGCGTGAAACAGCGACGTAGCGGAATGAAGCAGAATGAGCTGAAAAGCGGGCATCATGGTAAAGAGACACCCATTCTGGACGAATAAGCAGCGATAATTATCTGGCTAACTTCGAACATGGCTGGGAACAGAGTGCGAGGATGGTTCCTATTTGGGACGAATAAAAATCAAAAGAAAAGAATGATCAACCTCTTGATTCAAGAGGTACCCTGGCTATCTTTAGCGTACAGGTTTCGTTCATTAGGGGATAGGTGCTGCCCGGCGGGTCGATTCGACTCTGGCCTTCGAGCGGGTCACGACTAATGAGCGGATCGGGGATAAAGGGATGACTATTATAATGAATGGAGATGAGAGGAATCCTACATAGGAACCATCACTGGTAAACTGGACCGAGCACAAGCTCGAGGAAAACTTTCAAATTCGGCGTGGAATTCTTGTCTGGAAATGAGGATTCGGGTTGGGACATCATTGAGAAGCTAACTTTGACAAATCATGATTCGTGAAGCTCAAAATTCCTACATGATGCATGCTGGGCTAAATAAAAAGGAAATCATAAAAGCGAATGCAAAGAAAGAGAGAAAATAACAAATATTCAAGGATAATATTGCTAGACAATATGAGCAAGGGTCAAGACACTTCGCATCCCCGACGTGCGATAGAATCTGTCATCCTCGAGTCATATCACCCAACGGCCTATCCAGCGATTAGCAGTGTGCACTTAGATCATCCTCGTTTTTGATGAAGGGGAACTCAGATCCTGGAACACACTGGGAACCAGCCGGTCCTTGAGCTGATATAGTAATGTAGATATCATATAGTAATGCGAAGGGATTAGGGTTAGAGATACTTACCTGACTTACCTGATACCTGATGGATGTCTCTTTTTTTTTATTTTCTGAATTTTCTGGATTTTTATGGATTTTCCTGCATTTTCTAATTTTTATGGATTTTCAATAGTCAAAGAAATAAGGATAGTCATGAAACAATGCACCAAACAATGACATCAAAGCATATGTGCAAATATTCTGAACAATCACAGAAGAATAAACAAGACAGCACAGACTGGTCAGAAGGCGACATAGGGCTTGTCGCGACCCTTGACTGAAGAAGGCGACACAAGGCCCGTCGCCACCTTGAAGGCGACAGATCGATATGTCGCTTTATCAGTTTTCTCAGCCTGAGTTCAAAAGGCTTCAGCATATGATTTGGTTTTGACTCTCACTTGGACTCCTATTGCTCTCCACTCAAGGTCCTACTCCTAATAGGTCTCCCCTACCCTTTCCTAGCAGGAATAGGAGTAATATAGCTCTATAAATAAGGGGGATGAGAGGTCAAATTCGGAGCTCTCACCTCTCTCTTCTTTTCTTCAAGTCTTGCAAGCTCTCATGGCCATGAAGAGAGCTCCTCTTGATCCTATGGGTGGGGAGGCGGATTACGAAGGTCCGAAGCGTGCTCAGGCGACCTTTGAAGCTCTCATAAGGATCACGGATGTTCCCAACCACTTGAGCCAGAGCGAGGAAGTGAGAGAGGTAAGTTGGTTGGTGTTTTCAATTTCCATGATTTTATACTCCGAATTTCATCATTAATTTTGTGTTCTTGTTCTTCCTCTTTTCTCTCCTTTCCTTTCTTCTCTAGCTCTTCCCCGGCTCTCGCCGTTACTCTAAGCTCACTTGGATTGCCCCAATGATCAAAGCCTTACCCATGTATGTCATTAGGTTCTTGAGAGAGTGGGGTTTGGGTGGGGTTTTGATAGCGGCTCACAACTACCACAAAATTTCCTTTGATTGGCATAGTATCACGGCCTTGATAGAATTATGGCACCCACAAACCCATACTTTTATTTTCCCCAAATTTGAGGCAACCGTCCTTCTAGAGGAGGTCGAGGCCTTCCTTGCTCTTCCCAAGACTAAACTCGGGGACGAGCAAAACATAAGCTACACGGTTGAGCCCATTAACCCGAAGTTTATCCTAGGAGAGTTCATGACCGATCCGGGGGATATCTACACCATAATTAGCCCACAATCCATACATCTAGTGCCATTGTCTAAGTGGGTCATATCCAAGTGCAAGGACAAGAGCGTGGACCACCGGGAAATTGCAAAGGCTGTGGCCATATGCTTATGTGGGGTGGTGCTCTTCCTGTCCAGGGATCACCTCATAGACTATGCTAGCCTTAGTGCGATTAGTGGGGCATGGCGAGGACTTTCACTCTCTCACGCCGTCTTGGCGTACCTTTACTCGGGTCTCACCTCGGCTTCTACGGGAGGTTTCCTTTACGGCTCTCTGATCCTTCTAGAGTGTTGGTTGGGTGTGAGGATTAAATTTAAACCGGTAGACAACCCCACCACCGACAGTCGGATCTTCGGGTGCCATCCTTTGAATTTTATTGGCAGTGCGGCCAAATTCTCCGATAAGGTTTTATGCAGGACGGCGGACAAGAAGACAAGGAGTGCGTGGCGTCTTTACTTCAGCACCCTACCAGTGGAGCACTTTGCTTTGGGCATAGTGGCACTTCGTGGAGCGGAGATCCGGCTACCACTCAGACGTGGCTTGGACTTGCAATTGATAGGAAATATGGTGACCGTGCTCTACAACCCGCAGCGGTGCTACCTACAGGTCGGGAAGCCGAGGACGAGAGTGCTTCCGCCATCACACTTGCCTCCCGTGCAGAAGCGACGCTTGGGGAACCTGGAGGATGAGCAGGCCGTGCGGAGCGCGCTGGCCTTGTGGAGGGCGTGCGCTACCCATGCACTCCCGCCGAGACTTGACGAGGACCGGGAGACGTACCAGGCGTACCTCGTGGAGCATGAGAAGATTCGGCCACGGAGGGGACCGTGAGCTAGAGAGATAGACTTGATTGCACTTTTGATGCTTTGATGGGACTTGGGGGATGGTGGGCTTGATGTAATAGGAGACATGATGTAATAGGAGACACGATGTAACCATTGGATTATTGCAATGAGCATTGAATTTTTTGGAGTTTTTGTGCACTGGCTTGAGAAGGGGACGTTAGACCTATCACTACCAAGAAGGCGACAGGTCAACGGTCGCGACCTTGAAAAGTGAAGGCGACATGACCATCGTCGCCACCTAGGTAGAAGGCGGCATAGACCTTGTCGCGTTCACAGGTTTCGGGGCTGTTTGAATTCGGGCCGAGCACCCTCTTTCTCTTCTTTCCCTCTTCCCTATCCGGCGATTCCGGCTAGCCCTCTTCCCGGCCTTCCTCTCTCCCGCGAGCTCTCTCTCTCTCACTCATCTCCTTCCTCTCTCTCTCTCCTATCTCCCTCTCTCTCCTATCTCCCTTCTCGGTGACCATTGAGGGAGGGTGGCGGAGAAGGCCAAGGCGGCGATGGCGGGGGGCGGCGACGGAAGAAATCCATCCGGCGCCGGCAACCGGGTGAGGGGAGTTCGATGGCGGCCCCGGAGGCTTCCCCAGTCGCGCCGATGGAGGAGGAGCCCGCGGTGATGCCGGGCGACGAGGACGAGCCCGTCGGGCCCAAAAAGGTAGGCAACCAAGCCCTAAACCCTTGAATGCATGGATGAGAGGTGTTGTAGGGCCTTTTGGCCCAAGGTGAAACAGCCGGAAAACGGATTCTTGCCGTTTCCGGTCAGTCTGTGAACGCGACAGGGGGGGTGTCGCATTACCAGACAGGTCGCGACGCCCTATGCGTCGCGTTCAGAAGGCGACAGCCTTCTTGTCGCCTTCACAAGGGGGAAGGCGACTCCTCTGATGTCGCCTTCTGAAGGCGACAACATACCCGTCGCTACCTTAACAGAATGCTGTTCTATTGATTCCTTGCTGATCCTTGTGTTTTTTGTGATTGTTTTGCAGAGCGAGCTACGGTCCCGGCTGGGGTGGTCCGTCATCCGGGCAATCTACCAGGGGTTGCCGGATTTCCAGAGGACCCGGCTGGAGGAGATAGGGTTCGGCCCTTTTCTTAGGTTGGATGAGCTGACGCCGGACGTGGCGCTCATCCAAGCATTGAAGGAGAGGTGGGACCCGGAGTGCCAGGCGTTCCTCCTCCCGTGGGGTCACATGATCCCCACACTGGAGGACGTGGCACGGATCACCGGCCTGAGGGTAGATGGCCAGGCGGTGACCGGGGTGACTTACGCCGGCTATCAGGAGATGGTGGAGAGACTTTTGGGGCTAGAGGTGACGCGGGAGCGATCTTCCCTGGTGCCGAGGACGAGGCTGCAGGTGAGCCTCGGGGTGGCAGACGCGCGCCACCAGACTGGAGAGGGCCAGGCGGAGTACACGGCCCGGTTGACAGCGGACGCCAGAGCAGCACTGGCGGAGGAGGAGGGAGCGGCAGCGGACCGCGACTTGAGGCGCTTCCTAATCCTTGTGATCGGGAAGTTGATCTTGGGTACGCGAGGAGACCCGGTGAGCTGCCGGTGTCTGCCCCTACTGGAGGACCTGACCCAGGTGGGGAGCTATGCATGGGGTGCAGCCGTCTTGGCCCACCTCTTTGACAGCCTGGGGACCTCCAGCAGGGAGACCGGCGTCGCGGGGTTCTTCCTGCTTCTACAGGTATGCTTCTCACCCTTAGCCTTTGTTACTTTTCCTGCTTGTCTTAATTAACTGTGGCACTGATCGTTTTGCTTTTGCAGGTGTGGGCATACTGCCACCTCCCTTCACTTGGTCGGGGGGTGCCGAGGCGACGCGGCGCTGTACCTTTTCTGCAGCGCTGGAGGTTTTGCCGCGACGAGCGGTCCCTGCAGCGACAGGTGACGCTCATCCATGATGCCTTGGACATTGTCCCCTTCGGACATGTAAGTACTTCTAGCCTTAACCTTTTCCTTTACTTAGCTTGTTTGACAATTGACTGACAGGTCTTTACTTGTGATGTGCAGGTACAGTGGACTCCCTACGTCGGGGAGGACGACGCCACCCAGCCGTGGGTGGAGCGGGGCCGTCCCTACTTCGGTAGGGACATTTGGCTTCACTGCTTTAACACAGTGGTCCCGCTCCACCACCGGCTAGTGGCGCGGACACTGGGACTCCACCAGGCGGTGGTGGAGTTCCCGACCCGACAGAGGTCCTGGGAGAGGCCAGGTCGGAGCTTCCGCGGGATCCAGCAGGTCACGGACTGGACAGTCCGGGTCCGAGAGCAGCTGGACGACTGGGAGCGGCGGGGCAAGGAGGTGGTCTCCGAGGTTTCCAACGACGAGGACTACTTCCGGGCATAGGCCCAGGTGTACAAGGGGACCCGACGACCGGTACGTATTTTACTGCTTTCAGTCTCTTTGAGTTCTTAGTTGATTATGCGACTGACTTGGCTTATGATTGCAGCTTTACCCCAAGGGACGGATCTCCTCGCTCGAGGGCATCCTCCATTCCACCATCCAGCAGCGGGACGACCTCCAGGCGTGGTGGGGTCAGCTGGTAAGCACTCTGCCTAACCTTCTGCTTCTAACTGTGGTTGACTGACCCTTGATATTTTCTTTTGCAGCGGGCAGAGCTAGACCGTGCGCAGCAGATGGTGGGAGGGGCTTCCTCCTCCCGAGAGGATCCTGGCCGCTCCGTCTTGGAGGGCCAGCTGACGGCGGCGGCGGCCCGAGCGGAGGACGCCCTCGCCCAGCTGCGGGAGCGGGTAAGTTACTTACTTAGATGCCCCTGGTTTTTTGCTTCTTTCGTGATTTCTGACAAGATTTTTCTGATATTACAGGAGCAGGAGCTGAGGACCGCCCTGGCGCAGACGACGACCCTGGAAGCGGAGATGGCAGAGCTGCGCCTACGCCCTGAGGCAGCGGAGGTGGCGCGGTGGCGCCAGGAGGCGGAGGCGGCGGCCCGCTGGCAGCAGGAGGCGGCGGAGGCGACACGTTGGCGGCAGGAGGCGGAGGAGGCGGCACGACTGCGCGCCGAGGCTGGGGACCTCCGCACCCAGCTGGGGGAGGAGAGGCATCGCGGAGACATGCTGTGATCCGAGATGAGGGGGCTAGAGAGGGCCCTGGCATTGGTCGGGCGCAGCCGATCAGCGACCAGCCGGAGCGGTATCCCGAGCGGGTCCGCTGGGCACTATCTGACGGGTTCCTGCGGACGGCGGAGGAACGAGGAGGAGGAGCGACGATGGCGCGAGAGAGCGCCAGAGGGGAGCGAGACTGGGCCGAGAGTGATGGCCCCTCCATCTCCCCGCCCGCCTAAGGGTACGGGGAGAGTGGTTGAGGGTTTGTACTTTTTTGCTCCTTTCTTTTGTACATGATATGAATAGAATGGAATGAAATGGAACTCTTTTGTGTGTTTTTTTATGGTTTACGACTGAGTGAGAGTGACGAGTGAGATATGAGTGCCGCTTTCTTTTCTGCCCTGCACACTTAGACAACCACGAAACAAGTCAGATATGTTCTTAGGCTTAGCCCCTTGCCTTAAAAAAAACGACGAGTGAGCGACCTTGATAATTTGTCAAGGGGCTAAGCCTTATTAAATAGGCAAAAGATGCGAATAAACAAATGAAATGTATGTATGCAAACGGCTTGGAATCATTTAATATTTTGATATTTGATTTTAGGTTTTGGAAAAATTTTGATTTTTTTTGGAGTTTTGGAAATATTGATTTTTTTGAGTTTTGGAAATATTTGATTTTTTTGGAGTTTTGGAAATATCTGATTTTTTTGGGTTTTGTTAGCGCCTAAAGCCGGCGTTGGCCCTTCCTAAAATAAGACACGCGAGACGGAAGGTACTCGCATCTTCGGGCCACAACACTTAAACCGATTCGAGCCGCTGGTTAGGAATCTTGATCACCTCCGGTTCTCGCCACAGGCTTTCTAAGTTAGGACGTGCGTAAGGGGTGGCCACGCCTCGGAAAACCTACCCTTGGTTGATGCTGCGCTAATTAAGCCCCACCCTAGAGGTGACTTAGCCTTATAGGGAGAAGCGGAAGATTATTTAAGGAAAGTCTTGTGTGGGATGAGGACGTTGGGTTCGGCTACTTCCTACAGCATACCATTCGGAGATTGGGTCTGTTGTGGAGGGACTTTATGGTCTTTTGCCATGGACTTGCCTTGCTTTGGGGCATGCGTACGACCGGGCTCATTAGTGTCCCGCGGGGACTTTGCCACTCTTTGCCATGCCCCTATTGTATTATGGATTTTCCTTTCTTTTCATTTCTTTGCCCTTTTGTTATTTTGACCGTCCTGTTTGAGACTTCCTCTCGTCGGGGTATGCTGCAGGTTGACGACCTCACCCTTACGACCCTTTGCCCTACACTTCGAGATTAGGAGAGAATGACCGATGCATCGCTAGAGTAGGGCCTGCATAATTGCAGCATCCATCGAGTGTAGTTATCCGGGCTTGCCGTGTGCGTGTGTGTTAATCCTAACTTAGAGCAGCTCTTGGCGATTAGAGAGGTATCTTAGACTCCCAACATGGGGCTACTCCCTGATCTAGGTGTTGTGGCCTCACACCTATAGGCCTAAGGATAGAAACGTTTGAGGTACACCCGTTCCACGGATGTGATAATTCGACGCCCTCAGCATTGATTAAGCGATATGCATTTCCAGGGTAGACCTCCCTCACAACGTACGGACCCTCCCAGTTGGGTTGCACTTGGACCTAGGACCTCCGGGTTTGATAAAGATGCGTTTCAAGACCATATCACCCTCTTGGAATTTTCGTTCTATTACCTTCTTTTGAAAAGACCTTGAGATTCGCCTTTGGTAGGAAAGCACATGGTCGGCTGCCATAAGCCGCCTTTCATCTAAGAGTTCCAATTGGACTAGTAACGCCTCTCGACGTTCATCAAGATTAAGTTCCTTGTCTAGTTGGACTCTTAGTGAAGGAATTAGGATCTCATATGGAACTACCGCCTCCATCCCGTATGGTGAGAGCGTACGGGGTTTGTCCCGTGGGAGTGCGGACGGAGGTGCGGTAGGCCCATAGAGCCTCTATTAGCTTCTCTGGCCAGTCGACGAATTATGCGACTCACAGGTTTTCTTTAGGATTTTAAGAAGGGTTTTGTTAGTAGCTTCAGCTTGGCCATTGCCTTGTGGGTAATACGGTGATGATGATGCAGCGTGATGTTGTATTTCTTACAGAGGTCCTGGAGCTCTTGTGCGATGAATTACGGCCCCATTGTCCGTGACGATGCTGCTTGGCACTCCGAACCGCGAGATGATGTTTCTCATGATGAAGCGGCACACCGTGGATGCTTTGATTTCTGTGAAGGCTTCAGCTTCCGCCCACTTGGTGTAATACTCAGTCGCAGTTAGGATAAATGTCTTTGTTTGGTTTGAGCATTAGAATCACCAAGAGGACCGACAATGTCGAAAGCCCACATGGAGAATGGCCATGGTGTGGAGAGTGGGTGTAGTGAGGAGGAAGGGGCATGGATCTTATCGGCATGGAGTTGACACTTGACACACCTACGGACGTAGATGGTACAGTCTTCTTCTAGGTTGGCCAGTAATAGCCCTGCCTAATGATCTTCTTTGCTAGCATCTGACTGTTGACGTGCCCTCCGCATTCGCTAGCATGGGCCCCTTCCACCACCTTCCAAGCTTCGTCATCGGTAAGGCACCTTAAAAGGACTCCATTAAGGGCTCGCCTGTACAGAACTTCTCCGACAACTGTGTACCTTAAGGCGGCTCTTCTGATGGCCCTGCGGTCCTCTGCGCTTGCCCCTTCAGGATATGTTCCATCCCTGCAGTATTGCTCTATCTCAAAGTACCATGGCAGTTCTTCTTCATTCAGGATCTCCTCGAGCTCCGTTAACATGACTTGCTGTGCTCCTCTTCTCCTAGCCTTCTCTTCTAAGGTTGCCCTAAGGTCGCTAAACCAAGGGTCCTAGGTAAATCGAGACGCTGGACGATGATTGTCTCAGTCTGGCGACTCAGAGGGAAGGATAGGATGAGGCTAGCGACGCCAGAGCAGTAGCCAGGATGTTTTGAGAACGAGGAGTGTGGATATAGATAAGCTTACAGAACTGCCTTGCCAACAACGTGACCAGGTCTTGATATGGCTTGAGCTTTGGGTCACGAGTGCGGTAGGTTGAGAGCACCTGCCGTAGGACGAGCTGAGAGTCTCCTATAATTCTGAGGTGTGATGCCCCCAGCAGATAAGCATGCTTGAGACCAGCAAGGAGAGCCTCATACTCTGACATATTGTTGGTAGCAGGAAGGTGAGTTGATATGCAAAGGGGATGGTGATACCTTCCGGGGTAAGCAGCACGGCTCCAATGCCCCGTCCCTGAGAGTTGAGCGCACCATCGAAATGAAGGGACCAGAAGGGGTCTTTGATTATGACTGAGAGTTCCTCATCGGGGAATCCCTCTCGGAGGGAGTCGCTGTGAGGGAGCGGGAGATGGGCTAGATGCTCGGCGATGGCATACCCCTTGACGACCTTTTGGACCACAAAGGATATGTCAAACTGGGAGAGGAAACTCTGCCAGCGTGCCAGCCGATCAGAAAGGACAGGCTTTTCAAGAAGATAACGGAGTGGATCCATCCTTGAGATCAGCTTGACCTCGTGGGCTAAGAAGTAGTGCTTGAGCTTTTGGACTACCCACACGAGTGCGGCACAAGTTTTGTTCGCAGTAGTGAGCTTGGATTCAGCGGGATTGAAGAGCCTAGAGAGGTAGTATGCTGCCCTTTCTTTCCCAGACTCGTCATGTTGTGCCAAGACAGCTCCTAGGGAGTCCTCAATGACTGAGAGATATAGGATTAGCGGCTTTCCGGGTACAGGAGGCTGTAAGACTGGGGGATTCATGAGATAACTTTTTAGCTCATCGAAGGCTGCTTGGCATTTGTCATTCCATTCGAATTTTGCCCCTCCTTTCAAGAGATCATAAAATGGCGACATCGTTGCGAATGCTGGGAGATAAATCTTCGGATGAATTGCAAACGTCCGATTAGCCCTCTTAATTGTGCGATGTTCTTTGGAGGAGGCATTTCTGCTATTGCCCTGGCCTTGTTCGGATCTATCTCAATGCCCCACTTACTGACTATGAAGCCTAGCAGCTTACCTGATGATACCCCGAACACACACTTCTTTGGATTCATCTTCAGCTGATACTCCCTAGCTCTCTGTAGCACCTTGGCTAGGATCTCGAGGTGTTCTCTCCTGGTCCTTGACTTCACCAAGATGTCATCCACATAGACCTCAACATAAACATGGATCATATCGTGGAATATGGCCATCATCGCCCTCTGGTAGGTAGCACCAGCATTCTTCAGCCCAAATGGCATGACTACGTAACAGTATGTTCCTCAGGGCGTGGTGAAGGATGTCTTTTCTTGATCTTCAGGAGCGAGATGGATCTGGTTGTAGCCTAAGTACCCATCCATGAATGAGAGGGTCTCATACCCAGCAGTGTTGTCGATTAGCACATCAAGATGAGGAAGCGGGAAGTCGTCCTTTGGACATGCCTTATTCAAATCCCTGAAGTCGATGCAGATTCTGACTTTGCCGTCTTTCTTCATGACAGGGACTATATTGGCCACCCAGTTCGGATAAAGCACTACCCTGATGAATCTAGCCTTATGGAGTTTATCTACTTCGTCCTTCATCTTCAGGGCTGTGAGTGGGTGGAACCTTCGGAGTTTCTGCTTGATTGCTTTTGCCCCTTCTTTCAGTACTAGTCGGTGCTCCACTAGAGAGGGGTCTAGGCCAGGCATGTCCTCATAAGACCAGGCGAATGAGTCCTTGTACTCCCTTAGGATTTGCACCAGTTCCTCTTCTTCATCAGGAGGGAGATTTGCTGAGATAATCACAATCCTGGGATCTTCTTCTGTTCCGAGGTTGACTTCCTTAGTAGATTCATCCACTGCCGTTGTAGGCTCATCGAACCTCCTTACTCCATTGGCATATTTTTCGGCAGCGTCATCTACTTTGCTATCCTCTTCATCGACTGGGTCCTCATCATTCATTATTTCGTAGACACCAAACCCGTCGTCTATGAACACCCCGTCCTGCTCAAACACCTCTTCGAATACCAGTGCTTCTCTCGTGAACTCCTCTATCAATAGCAGCGCTTAACACCACCGAGCTAGCTCTTGAAGATATCTCCGGGGAATAGCTTTTCCCCGCTGCTTCCTAGGACGGTGCTTGGAACTGGTGGATGGCGGGCTGACCTGACTCTCTATCCTAGGCCTATCTACTCTAGACTCACCTACCCTAGATTCTCCTAAACTAGATGACTCTACAGGACTGGGGGAGGACATGGGGTCCTCGAAGAGAATAGCTCCTAATGAAGGAGCAGGAGGGGGACCCTCAGTCGAGGGGTGCCCCTGATCAGTAGAGTGCAGGACGTATGCCGGCTCCTCGACCTCAACGTGCATTTGAAAGTGGACGTTTTTTTTTTGGAGATCGGAGGAGAGAATGCAACAGGAGAGGGTGACCTCGTGGTCACCTGGATCAGCTTGAAGGGTGGAGAGGACAGCCGGTGGGAGCTGGGGTGTGAGGAGGCTGTGCGCCGCCGTGAGGAGCTGGGGAGTCAGCTGGATCAGCAAAGGAGGAGAGGATGGGACTAGGCTGGGAAGGAGGGAATCCAGGAGGGATGGGTGGATGGCTAGGCAGGTGCCTCTCCAGAGTTCATCAACAGTTTTCCCCTCCTCGTAGGGGATGTCCGGCTCTCTCACGTCTGAGGCATCGCTCATGAGCTGCCTTTTGGATGTGATGGCAACGGGTGGATCTAGCAGTTCTTCCGCAGCTGGCAGCCAGGTTCTCTTCTCTTCCTAGAACAGTCGACTGAAAGCGATGGTGATGTCTTCTATGTCGAACCATCTATACCACTCAGCCTCTGGGTCTCCGATCTTTCTCCTCCTGGTCGGACGGAGGGCTTCTAGGGCTCTATAGGTCAGCAACGGGGCTATGTGCCGAGAGAAGTTTCGGCCATGCACCTCGTACTGTGAGAGTTCTGCCTCGACTACCACGGTGTTGTATCCAGGTTGGGTAGGCCCCCTGATAAAGTGACACCAGAGTGTCCAGGTGAGTGGCTCTCGGTCGGCCTTAAGAGTGGATGTGCTGGATGACCATGGTTTGGATTTCTCCCTGTACCCTAAGCCCCATCGGCTTTTCATGACGATGTCGGGGATGGGTTTGACTATACCTTGTAGCTCTGCCCCTAGGCCCTTGCCTTCTTCATACCCCAACTTCATCATAATTTGCCACCCCTTCGTGCTTAGTGGCTCTTTTCTCTTGACCGCATTGACCTGGTCTAGGTTGATCTCTCGCTGGGACTGGAACGTGTAGCTCCAGGGGTAGTTGACGTCTAGTACTGAGACAATGGGTTTATTGGCTGGCCACACAGCTGGGAGGTGGGTATCGTAGAGAGCATCTACAGAGTGGGCGGTGGCTATGCTCTTGACTTTGATAATTCGCCCTTGGAAGGGGAACTTTAAGCATTGATGTGTGGTAGATGGCACAGCCCCTAGTGACTCTAACCACGGACGTCCCAGGATTGCCTTGAACATGGGATCGATATCCAGGTTGTAGAAGTCCACTGTGATGGCGAGGGGTCCCAGTTCAGCTTGCACAGTTACCATGCCGTGACAGGATCTTCTGGAGTTGTCATATGCGGCAATGGTGGTGGGTGTCGGCCTTAGCATGCGTTCTGATAAATCACAGGCTCTCAGGGTGCTTAGCGGGCAGACATTTATGGATACCCCGGTATCGACCAGTGCTGCTCCCACTGCCACATGATTGATAACTAAGGTGACGCAGAGTGGGAGCCTCCTGGCTTCTGGGGGTGCTAGTTCGCTTTCGGCAAAGGTAATTGCCGGTCCGCGGGTCACCATGGCCAGGGCGTTGGGTAGTTTATCGGCTAGCATATCTTCATTCACTAACACCTTTTGCAGGAAATTCCTCAGGGCCTCCTGATGCTCTTTGGACTTCTTTATCAACTCCAGAATGGAGATTCTGGCTGGCACGTGATCCAGGTGCTTGAGGATGTCGTAGTGAGTTCCAGGTAACGGCTCAATCACCCCCTCATCTTGCGTTTGCTGCTGAGCTTGTTGTTGTGGTGGAGGTTGCAGGACCAGCTGGGGATTTGCGGAGGTGGTGGTGGAGATAGGTGGGTACAGGCGGCGGAAGACGCGCCCGCTCCACAGTGTGGTCGGGTTGGTAGGTGGCTGTCTGGCGGAGGATAACGTGGCGGCGGAGGGTTGGTCCGACCCAGGTGGTGGTAGGATGATGGGTGAGGGAGTAGGTATGATAGAGGGTAAAGGGATGGAGACAGGTGGAGTGAAAGGTAAGATGATGGGCGAGCTAGCAACTGGTGCGGGTGCTGAATTGACGGGCAGTATGACGGCGTTGGCCATGGAAACTACAGGAGGGATCGACTGGGGAGCCGTGTAGGCTGGTTGTATCGTTTGGGATAGGACAGGATATTGGTTAATGGCCATCATCTGCTGTACGTCTAATTCATCATCATACATCCAGTTTGCTTGCGGAGGAGGGTGGTGGACGATAGGGTTTACCTGGGCAGGCTACTGTGGTGGTGGGTTTGGAGCTGGTGGATGGTTAGGTAGGGGGTTGTGGACAATCTCGAGGTCCTGCAACGGCTGCTGGTGTTGTTGCTGCTGCTGTTGTTGAGGGGGTGGTTGGCGCTGCTGCCTTTGCTGTTGCTGCTGTCTCTGTCTCTCTTTGATGACTCCGATTACTTGCCGGAGGGCTGTCCAATCTATTCTATGCTGCTCATGCAAGTCGTACACCAGGTCCTTGAATGTAAAGCACTGGTCGATGGTATGACCAGGCTGCCTATGGAACACACAGTACCGAGTTTGATCCACGCTCGGATTCAGGGGTCTCTCAGGAGGGAGCCTAATGGCATCTGTGGAGAGCAAGGCCAAGAATATGTCGGAGAGGGTCTCCGGCAACGGTGGGTAGTGGGTTCTTCTGGGACCCATGGGACGCCTTGGCTGAGAGCCATCAAGGGGCGGCACTTGATTGTATTGGCGTTGTTGCTGCCCTGGGGCGGATGGGTAGGGTTCTGACCCTGGGCATTGTATGGTTGGCGGTTTTGGCTCTGACCGGCAGGGTTGAACGCGCTCACTTGCTCGTTCACCTGGACGCCCACGGTAACTGGACCTTGAGGCTTTCTTTGGAACCTAGGCTTCTGGGGTTCGAACATGGAGTGGATCGGGGAGTCTTTGAGCTGGGTCTGCATGAACCGGGCCCGGCTGTAGAGTTGATGCATGGTGGTGATGTCATTCATCGCCAGAATGTTTCTAAAAGCAGGTGTGGCATTAGCAATGATGATCTTCACCTTCTCCCCTTCTGGAAGGTACCCCGGAACTCTGGTGGCCATTTGCCTCCACCTATCGGCGTATGTGGCGAAATCCTCATCAGGCTTCATCTTTTCGGCCATGAGATCTGTGAGTGAATATTCAGGGCCGACTCTATCTTGGAATTGCTCGAGGAACTTATCCTTCACCACAGTGAAGTCTTCAGCGTCCTCGGGTAACAGGGAATAGAACCAATCCAGAGCGTGCCCGTATAGCGACCGGAGGAAGAGATATGCCATAAGACGGCGGTCATGCTGGTAAGGCGCGGACTCATAGATGAAGTCCTTGATGTGGATATATGGATTGCCTGAGCCATTGTATTTTCGGTACTTTGGCAGCTCGGATGGAGAGGGGACCCACAGACCATTGAAATTAGGCATGTGCACATCGTGGTGCTGCCTAGGGTCGACTTGCTTGCGGAGCTCTTGGAGCTCCTTCTTGATGGACGCCCACTCGGACATCATGTCCGGTGCGGCGGATGGCTGCGCATACATAGATGAGGCATGAGAGGTGGGCCTGGTGCGAGGCTCGGGACGGTGGGGAGAGTAGCACGGCTGATAAGGTGGAGACCGGGGCCTCGACTCACAGGGAATGTAGTGCTCAGACTCGAAGGGCGTGAATCGGATAGTCCGCGGCCGGATGGGGGTGTTGTCGGCTTGTCCCATGGAGACGTGGGGGCCGGAGGTAGCTGCTGCAGGGCGTGATGCGCCTGCTCTGGGTGAGGGTGAGGAGGTAGCCTTTCCTTTGAGAGCCGTCATGAGAGTTTGAATTTGAGACTGATCAAGCTGAGGAATTAAGTGCAAGAGCTGAGCGGCTTGATCGCCCGACTGAGGAGGGTGGGTGTTCCGAGATGGGTTGCCCTCGTCGCGACGGCGACCCTCAGAGGTATGGATGGTAGCGACCCAAGGTCGGGTCCTCGTCAAAGAGATCATGGGGGAGGGACTCTTCGTAATCCCAGGAATTCTGGAGGGCAGTGTCGGGATTCTCACTATTGTAGATTGGGTTCAAGAAAGACTCCATGCTCGGAAAGTGGGTGGTGAGAGATGGGAAGAACCTTTCCAGACTTGAGAGAGAGACAACCCAACCTAGACAGACTCTTAGTTTCCTACACAAACAATCCTATGCAGACAAAAGGAAAGAGAAAACGTCTCACCCAAAGCAAGCAGTTGGCAATGATGATGGTTACTTTTAGTTGATTCGAATTTGCCTTTTAGTGATTTTGACTTTTAGAAAGTTCTCTCCAAATGAGGAAGGGTTTCCTAAATGGGAGAAGGCTTCCAACTTCGGGTAGGACTAGGGTTCTCTCTACCTTACCAAATGAATCTAGACTCGATCCTAGGTGGCGACGGGTACAACCACCCTGGCGACCGTGTGGGAATCCACGGTCAGCGGGGACTTACGGAGGCCCTCGAGCAAGTGCTCTAGTCGGACGCAAGGAGTATGTGGCCGAGAGAGCGAACGTCACCGAGGAGGAAACCTATGCTACGAACATGGAAAGATGTATGCAACTCCTATGTGCACCAGAGTGCATGCAAAATTCTAATCCTAGTGCTAACAGAACGAGAATTAGGACTAATCACCCTCAGAGGAAGAAGGCGACAAGAATGATGTCGCGACCAAGATCGCGACACAAGGCCTGTCACTTTCCTTCTCGCAGTGGACAGAAAGTGATTAAATCCTAATTATGCACGAAAAATCAATCAATCCTATAAAATACAAGACTGGCAATCTCTCAAGAACATGGAAAAGGCATGATGTGACGAAATCTGGATGGAGTATGTGAAAGCAAACCCAAATTTGCAAGAAAAGTCAAATGGACCAGGGTACTGACCTGAATGCGACTAGCACCCCGTCGCCTTCTGTGTAGCGACAACAGCCCCGTCGCTTTCTTCACAGGCTCGAACAATACTCAACCAAAGGAAATAGGTGTACGGACAGACTGCGTACCTGATAGCGACGATGGTCCAGTCGCCTTCCTGATTGCGCCACAGGACGTGTCGCCTTCTTCATAGAACACAGATCGCAGAAAAAAATGGGCAAGGTAAACTGTATACTAACCTGATCGCGACGTAGCACGCGTCGCTACCCCGATGGCGACGTGCTGGATGTCGCCTTCTCACCCAAACCAGCAGAGCACTAACAAACTTAAAAAGAAAAGAACTAAACAAAGAAAAACTGACAACACAACACCCGTTAGATGACAAGGACGGCATGGAAAGGAAGAACGAGTGTGATGGGCACAAGTGGTCCCACCGTGATCGCCAAAAGGTGTAATCACGGGATTTGTATCCCCTTTTGAAATAGATTGTGAAGGTGTAGGGATTAGGAAAATACCGTGATCGCCACCAGAGTAATCGCCTCGTAGATGTAGACGTGGAGGGCTGACTACCTTAGAAAAGAAAGGCGAAGTAGAAGGAGTACCTGACAAAGCGACAGATGCGGTGTCGCTTTCCTTTTTCCTGAACGCGACAGAGGCTAAGGTGCCTTCTTGAACGTGACAGGGGTCTTGTCGCCTTCTCTTCAGAGGGACAGAGATGTGGCTTCTCGTCTTCCTGCTCCTCAGCCGGCCAAGGGACAGGAGCCTCACTTCGTTCTAACCTTCAAACACCTACCAAGATGATTTAAACACGAGGAAAACCCATTAGAATTCGTGTGCAATAGATCTATTCAATGAAAAGTGCATGTACATGAACTATTATGGGGGGAACTCACAGGATTGGGTTTTTAACCCCTGGGGGTACTAAGGATGGGTGTGT
Organism: Colocasia esculenta; assembly: GCA_014218235.1. Taxonomy (NCBI): domain Eukaryota; kingdom Viridiplantae; phylum Streptophyta; class Magnoliopsida; order Alismatales; family Araceae; genus Colocasia; species Colocasia esculenta. The sequence continues at coordinate 40,598,704 of CM024764.1, forward strand.
GTGTCGTGTTGTAATGCTAAACTAGAAGAAAAAAATTGAACTATGCATGCATGAAATTGATGAAATAAAGAAGAAAAGGGAGAGAGAATTGGATAGCCGCTGGAAAACGCCCTGGAGGGCTCTTCTGAGTCATCTAGAGAAGAAACTCTCTTCGTGGAAGAGGAAGCTCTCTTTCTCTGCGAACTAATGAATCCGGCCTTGCCCGAAAAGATGCAGAGACGAGGTACTTATGGGTGATTATTCCCAACTCGGGTCTGAGAGGAATAATGGGCAAGAGTCTGACTCTGGGCAAGTATGGCTGTGCAAGAGCTATTGGAATTCGGAAAGGAACATGTTAGGAAGGTCTGCTCCGAATTTGAGAGGATTTGGACTTGATTTGGACGTCCAAAACATGCAATTACCATCAATAGCATGGGTCCAAATTGACTTCAGATTGAGTTTCCTGTTTAAGGCCCTGAACGCGACGGCCTAGGTGTCGCCTTCTGAACGCGACAGCTCGATACGTCGCCTTCCTCATATGGAAGGCTGACTTGAGTCATTTTGCGATTTTTTGAGGATTTAAAATGTGGAATTATGATCGCGACATAGGAGCTGTCGTCTTCAGGAAGGTGACCTAGGGCCTGTCGCCTTCTGGTCTTTTCTGCATTTCGGCATGTAATGTGTCCAATCAGCCATGCACAGCCTTCGGGATGAAACATCGGACTTATACTCAGAGAGCTTATAATGAAAGAGGTTGATTTGACCAGGAAGAGTCCTCCAGGGCGATGAACTAATGGGAATGATGTCATGATCGGAGAAAGCCAGCTTGACGATGATGAGCCAACGTGGGGCGTCAATGATACGACAAGGGATTTTGCTCGACTTATGGGCCAGAAATGGCTGTCTACAGGTACTACTGCAATTACAGCAGCTAAATTTTAAAGGAAGAAATTATCTATGTTGTGCTTTATCAAAAAGAGAATTTAGTAGATTATCAGCATGTAAATCTGCTAAAGAAATGTGAGATAAATTGCAAGTAACATATGAAGGAACTGATAAAGTAAAACAAAATAGAATTCTTTTTTCACAATATGAGCAATTTAAAATGCTTTCAAATGAAAATGTTACTCAAATGTATAATAGATTTTCAAGCATAGTAGTTGGTTTAAGCTCACTTGGTAAAACTCTTTCTAATGAAGAAACTGTCAAAAAGATACTTAGATCTCTAACTCATTCATGGACCCCTAAGGTCACTGCTATTGAGGAAGCTCATGATCTAACAAAACTTCCATTGATAAATTAATTGGTTCTCTTATGGCCCATGAAATAAATATGGAAAGATTATCTGAAAGTACATTCAAAAAGAAAATGACAAATGCTTTGAAAGCTACAGATTCTTCTTCCTCTAAAGATTCAAAGGAGAAAATAGATGACAGTGATGATGAAGTCGTGCTGTCAAGAAAACTCCACCGAATTCCTGCAAAGAAAAAGAAGTTCGGCTCAAAGAGATATTTCAAAAGAGAAAAGAAGAAAGATCCAACCTGTTATGAATGCAATCCTCCTGGACATTACAAGTCGGAATGTCCAAAACTCAAGAAGAAAGAACTTGCTGAAAAGTTTGATAAAAAGAAAGGCAAAGAAAGAACATTCAGAAAATACAAAAAGAAGGCAATGGCCGCAGCTTGGGATAATGAAGAAGCTACAACTTCAGACTCTTCAAGCATAGAATCAGAGGAAGAGGAACAAGTCAATCTAGCCCTCATGGCAGGACTAGAATAGGTAAACTCTGAAACATCCTTTACTTCATGTTTAGAATCTGATTCTAATAGCTTAGAGGATGCATTTAATGAACTGTATGAAAAATATAAAACAATGGTTAAACAAATGAAAATAGTTAAGATTAACCTACTGAATCAAGAAAAATCAAACACTTTTCTAAAAAGTGAAGTAGAAAAGATAGGACAAAACTTAACTGAAACAAAAAGGTCTAATGAACTACTATGTGAAGATTTAAAAGCTAAAAACAGTAAAATCATGGAAATTGAAACAAATCTAAAAGAATTGAAAGATGAGGAAAAATTAAAAGAAGAAAATGATTATCTAAGAGCTATCTTAGATAAAATTGCTACATGTAAAACATCTCTATTTATAAAATTAAAAGGTGGTCGAACAGGCAAAAAGAAATATGGAGTAGGTTACATACCTCCATCAAATGAGGAGAAAATTATCTATCCTGAAAAATACCCAACTCCAAAATTTGTGAAAGAAAATAAAATAAAAAATCCCATAAAAGTTAATCAACATGTCTATAGACAAAAACAGAAATCCAATAAAACTACACATACAAAGAATGCATATGATCTGTGCTGTAGTCATTGTATTAGGACACACAATCAACACTTGCACAACTAGACACTTACATTGGATTCCAAAGACTAACCATCAAGGACCTAAGAAAATTTGGGTACCAAAAATTAAATTTTAGTTCTATTTACATGGTCACCTAAGAGCATCTAAATGTTTTTGGATAGTGGGTGCTCAAGGCATATGACGAGTGACATAAAACTATTTACAAGCTTTAGAGATGAAGTTGGTCAAGTTACCTATGTAGATAATAGAAAAGGAAAAGTTCTAGGATGTAGAACTATAGGATCAAAGGAAAAAGATTTGATAGAAGATGTTATATATGTAGAAGGTCTAAAGCATAATCAGATTAGCATCAGTCAACTTTGTGACAAAGGTCACTTAGTCAAGTTTCAGAATGATAAATGTATAATTCAAAAGGATGAGAAAACAGTGTTTGAAGCACAAAGAGTCAAAAATCTGTACACTCTACAATTGGCAGAATTAAAAGAAGTCAATCTATGTCTTGCAACCACAAAGTGTAAGGAAATTGATCTATGGCATAGAAGATTAGGACATGCTAGTACTTTAGTGATCAAGAAACTAATCAAGTATGATCTAGTTAAAGGTCTTCCAAAACTAAAGCTAAAGAAATCAGGAATCTGTACAGCATGTGCAAAAGGAAAGCATACCAAGACTTCATTTTAGTCCATAATAGTGGTAACAACTTCCAAACATTTGGAACTCTTTCATATGGACTTGTTTGGACCAATGAGTACAGTCAGTCTTGAAGGAAAAGTTTATGGCTATGTAATCGTAGATGATTATTCATAATTCACTTGGGGATCATTTTTGAAAGCCAAATCAGAAACATTCTCAGCTTTTCTGAAGTTTAGTAAATTAGTACAGAAGAATCAAAAATTTCAGATAATTAACATTAGATCTGATCATGGTGGAGAATTCAAGAATGAAGAATTTGTCAGATTCTGTGAAGAAAATGGCATAGAACACAACTTCTCTACACCAAGAACACCTCAACAGAATGGAGTAGCAAAAAGGAATAACAAACACTACTGGACATGGCTAGGACAATGCTTGTAGAATACAATCTACCAAAGTACTTTTGGGCAGAAGTAGTCAACACAGCCTACTACATTATCCACAGATGTATGATCAGACCAATCTTGAAGAAGACACCTTATGAGCTATACAAGGAAAAGAAGCCAAACATCAGCCACCTTCGACCCTTTGGTTGTAAGTGTTTTATTTTAAATAATGGCAAAGATAATCTAGGTAAATTAGATGCTAAAAGTGATGAAGGTTTTCTGTTAGGTACATTTCAAAACCTAGAGGTTACAAAGTGTTTAATAGAAGAACTTTAACCATAGAACAATCTGTTCACATTTTATTTGATGAAACTAACCCTTCTATTAAGAAAATAGAAGAAGAAGATGTTGTTAAAGAATGTGCAGGGATCTGGAACAAGCTTATCTTGAAGAAAAAGAAGAAGACAAAGATGATCCACCATTAGAAGAATTGCAACAACCAGATGAAACATAGGAAGGACTGCCTAGAAAATTGAGGTATCACAAAGATCATCCAAAAGAAAATATTATAGGTGATCCTCAAGACAAGGTAAGAACAAGAGGGATGACCATTCCTTGTGACTTTACTGCATTTGTTTCTCAAATAGAGCCTAGGACAATCAATGATGCACTGACAGATGAATCTTGGATCCTAGCTATGCAAGATGAACTTAATCAGTTCCAACACAATCAGGTCTAGACTCTTGTCCCTAGACCTTCTGACCATCCAGTTATTGGGACCAAATGGGTCTTCAGAAACACAATGGATGAATCAGAAGTAATCACAAGGAACAAAGCCAGACTGGTAGCATAAGGATATTCCCAAGAGGAAGGTATTGATTTCGATGAAACATATGCTCCAGTTGCTAGATTAGAGGCTATTAGAATATTGTTATCTTATGCATGCTCTCGTAATATCAACTTATTTCAGATGGATATCAAGAGTGCTTTTCTAAATGGTTTCATAAAAGAAGACGTTTATGTTGAGCAACCACCAGGCTTTGAACATACTAAGTACCCAAATCATGTTTTCCAGTTAAAGAAAGCATTATATGGTTAAAACAAGCTCCAAGAGCTTGGTATGAAAGACTAAGTGCTTATCTTATATCACATGATTTTATAAGAGGTAAAGTAGATAGTACCTTATTTATTAAGAAATTTTCAGAAGGAATCTTGATTGTGCAAATATATGTTCATGATATTATTTTTTGTTATACTAATGAATCACTTTGTAAATTCTTTAAAAATCTTATGCAAAGTGAGTTTGAGATGAGCATGATGGGTGAGCTTAATTACTTTCTTGGCTTTCAAATCAAGTAGACCAAGGAGGGTACTCATATCTGTCAAACCAAATATATTTCAGATTTATTATCTAAAGATGGTTTTGACAAGTGTAAGCCCTTAGGAACACCGATGAGCTCTGGAATTAAGTTAGATAGTGATCCAATTGGCAAGAAAGCAGATCAGAATATCTATAGAGGCATGATTGAGTCATTACTCTATCTTACTACTAGTAGACTAGACATAATGTACAGTGTATGTTTGTGCGCTAGATTTCAAGCTGATCCGAAAGAATCGCATGTCAATGCTGTTAAAAGAATTTTTAGATATCTTATAAATACAAGTAAATTGAGTTTATGGTATCCCAGATGTTCTGAATTTAATTTGCTTGGATATTGTGATGCTGACTATGCTGGATGTAAAATAGATAGACAAAAGCACTAGTGTACTTGTCAAATTCTTGCAGGATGCTTAATTTTCTAGTCTTCTAGAAAGCAAAAATCAGTAGCCTTATCCACAACAGAAGCAGAATATATTGCACCTGGAAGCTGCTGCACTCAACTGCTGTGGATTAAGCATCAACTTGAAGACTATGGTCATACACTTTAGGAAATTCCAATGCTATGTGACAACACAAGCACAATCAACCTGACCAAGAATCCAATCCAACATTCAAGAACCAAGCACATTGAGGTCAGACATCATTTCATCAGGGACCATGTAAGTAATGGAGATATTTCACTTGAATTCATCTCTACAGATAATCAACTAGCAAATATATTCACTAAACCTCTTCCTGAAGACAGATTTACATCTATAAGAAGAGAAATAGGTATGTGCAATCCTGATTAAAATTTTACTGCACTGCATGCTTCTTTCATTGTAAAATTTCTCTAAGTTCTGTACTACGACTCTCAGGAAGTCGGAGTATTTGTTTATTAAAAAAATGATATTAAAATTACATTTAAGATTTTATTTAAGGGTAATTGATGGTAATTCATTTAATCACTTACACATTCCCTTTCTTTATTAAGACCCTTTCGTCTCTTATTCCAAATCACCCTTTGAATCTTCTCTTACTCTCCTGTCGTTTTCCTCCTGCTTCCCGAGTTCACAGTAGAAAAGAGGATCCTCCACTCCATCATCACCACATGTTGAGACCCATCCTAGGTCTCAGGGGGAGAGTAGCAAGAATCTAAATGATGTGGTTCAGTTAATAATGAAGCAGCAAGAAATGATGATAGTTCTGCAGATGCAAATCCAGCAGATAGATGTCAGATTCAATTATATGTCTGAGGAGGTCCAACAGATGAAGGATTTTTTATTGCAGTTGGTGTGCCAGCAGGGCACTAGTAATTCTCAAGTTCCTCTTGCTCAACCTCAGCAGCAGCACCACCAGAAACAACAGCAACCAGAGGCAGTAGGTGTACAACCAAAGAGTAGTTCAGTATAGCCTGATAAGGATCAAGCACTAGAATTAGAGCAGCAACAACCATCACTAGAAGTTTACCCTTCTAAGCAGCAGATGGAGAAGGGTGATCAGGAGTTAGACCCTCAGGCCAAGACCTTGAAGAGAAGGGTTAGGAGAAAACTTATGAAATATAGTCAACCAGTCTTTCCATCTCAACCCTTGACTATTACTTCTCCTCCCACTGATCAAACTCCTCCTCCTGCTTCTAATCCTACACCTCCACCAATCACTGAACAATCTCCTCCTCCTCCACCTCAACCTATTCCTCCATCTCTCTATCTCCCTAGCTCCACCTTTACTCCATGATGTAAACATTACAACAATCAATATAAGCTTGTTTTCCCACATTTCCTATCTATCTTAACCTTTCTGTTAATGTCACAAAGGGGGAGAAAGAAAATAAAAACAATTTTTTTTGCATTGACCAGTTTTTGGGAGAAAGAAAATAAGAAACAAATAAGACAGAGATCAAGTGTTATGCAAAATCAAATTTATTTTTCACTGTCCATTTAAAAGTTTTTGTCATTAACAAAAAGGGGGAGAATTGTTGAGCAACTATTCCTATCTATTTTTCTAAACAGTTAATTATGATATTTTTGCTATGACAAAACCTTTTAATATCTTCGCCTTTACCATTTATGAAAATTAATAATTCAAAAGGCTCTTATGTATACAAACATATTTCTGCCAAAGCTCATGCTTACACAGAACCCAAGTATCAACACAATGAAATTTCTCTAAGTCCACAGCGCACATTGTATATCATACTAACTACGACTCCATTCAAATATCGACTTTAGTTGAGCATCGATTTCATTCAAACATCGATTTCACTTAAACATCGATTTCATCTTGAACATCAATTTCATTCAAACATCGACTTCAGTTGAACATCGAATTCATTTAAACATTGATTTAACTCAAACATCGATTTCATTCAAACATCGATTTGAGTTCAACAATGATTTCATCTTGAACATAGATTTCATTCAAACATCGATTTCACTTAAACGTCGATTTCATCTAGAACATCGATTTCACTCAAACATTGATTTCACTCAAACATCGACTTCATTCAAACATCAATTTCAGTTCAACAACGATTTCACTCCAACATTGATTATGCCTTAACATCGATTACACTTATACATGGATTATGTTCACACCGACTTCATTTCAACATGGATTACATTCAAACATCGATTACACTCAAACATCGATTACCTATATGAAACATTGATTGCATCTGAAAGTCAAAGTTTCTCATATCAACCTCTGTATACCTATACTTAGATGATCTTTTATGTTTCTATCAGTGAGCGCAACTCAACTTAATCATTACATGAGTTTTACAAATTAGGATCGGATTTTCGGTAATGGCAAATCTAGAAGGGGGGTTGAATAGATTTCCAGCGGAAGCTAAGCAATTTAAAAATTACTTCAAAATAAAGAATCTAATTAATTAAAACCCCTATGATCTGATGCAATGTGTGTTATTAAAATGTGAGAAACACTTTATCAAACAGTGTAAGTGTCAAATATGTGATTAACGTATGTGAACAAATTAATTAGTGCGTAGGCAAAATCTCTATGCATGCATCTAGCGCAATGCAATGCAAACCACAAATCAAATCACAGTGCAGAAGGGATTTTTAGGTGGTTCAGAGATCACATCCAGCGACTCCTACATCCACCCCTCACATAGTGAGGCACACACTACTCAAAGAACTGAGTACAACACACACACGAGCACTCAGGCTCAGAAACACACACACGCTAGATCAAGTTCACAGAAGATCAAATCCTCTAGCCTTGATCTGATCTACACACCACACACAATTTAGATCTGTGCACAAACCGACACAGATCACAACACACACACACTATGATCTATACTGAGCACTTGTACAGATCAAAAAGAAACATCCACATAGAATCCACGTACTGATCTCATTTTAGTACACGCACACAAATATGAAATGAATTAAGAGATGGTGTGAGTAAAGGAAACAATATCTCTCCGACTGTTGATCTAATCTTCACGATCACAAATCCATATTGTTTCTTCCTCAATTCTGCTGCTACTTCTTGTCTTCTTCTTTTCCTTCTTCTTCTTCTTCTTCTTCTTCTTGGTCGGCACTGCTCTGCTTCAGTAGCTTCTGAATTGAGATTTCTTTTTCTTCTGATGTTGCACTTCTTCCAGATCTGCTCCTTCTTCAGCACACCACTTGTTTCTCCAGAGCTTGGCCTTGATTCTCACGTCCTTTATGTTGAAAGGCTGGTCCGCAGCTTCTGGAGATTTAGCAAGGCACTGGAGAAACCCCTTTTTGCCGCCAAAAACCTTTTCTGGGAATTGTATGGGCTGGCTTGCCTTTGGAGTATGAGGATCATGGGTATTTATAGCCCCATGTGTCCATGTGGTGCCTTAGGGTGCGTGGGCACAAAAATCTAGGTCAGATCCCTTGATTCCTAAGTTGACGCGTGTTTAGAAAATTTTCGTTTTTGAGCTTTAGTCGAAGTGTGTCGACACAAGTCAATTGTGTGTCAACACAACTGGCTGATTTCTATGACAGTTTCTCTAGAAGTTAACATGTGTGTCTACACAAGTCAATTGTGTATCGACACAACTGACTTCTTCTCTTCTGACTATTTTCTAGAGAGCAAGAGATATGTTGACACACAATGGACTTGTGTCGACACAACTTTGACAAAATTATGTGAACCTGTATATATGAAGTGTGAACCATCAAAACATGTTATTATCAGTAAAATATGAAATATTAAGCATCAAAAACATGTTGTTTAGTCATGATTGTAATATGTACAATATGTCATTATCAAAATCAAATCAAAATCAAAGTATGAGTGTTTGGACATCATACACAACCAAATGTTGTAGTCATCATTAAAATCAAAGTATGAGTGTGTAGACATCATCAACATGAAGGTTTTTAGTCATTATCCAAATGAATACACAACTCAACAATCTTCCACATATATACAATATGACATCAGATTGTGTACAAAATGTCATCATCAAAACACAAATGTCATCATCAAACACAAATATGTTTGAAGTTGTGTGCTTAACATGATTCACTAGAATTATGTCATCATCAAAAATAGATTAAAGCAATGATCAAGTCAGTGAGTATGCTTATTTAAATAACCATAACTCAACATTACATTGAAATATCTTTTACATAAAGATAGTTTCCTTAAGTCCTATAAATCATGTTTCCTTCAGTTAATATAAAATTCAAATTATCATTTTGGCGGGAAATATTTTATTCAATATTAGTCATCTGTGAAATATCCTTTTTGAGATCTGTAAAAGATTTAAGATATATTTTGTTATCCCTTCCACTGACAGGAAGATAAGTTGATCGATAGATGGTCAAGAAATTAAATGCTTGGCAGGTATAAACTATATGGGCTATCTGTCAGAACCTACCTACCATTGTCAGAAACCCCATGACTTTCAGAAAGAGATCGTGTGCAACTGCCTGTTCATTCTTAAATGTTCTGAACTTCCTCATACATTATATTCTTTTATCTAACCTACTTCCGAAGGTATGTATGGAGGTATATGCTTTCGTATTGTCATTTCAGATTTGCAAGACATTTAATGAAGCATGCCTAGCTTTCAGCCTTGAGCATGAATCTTATAGAATAATCTTGAAGGTGTCTATCAAGCCATGAAGCTACCCACATAGCATGAAGATGTTGGATCCCCTAGAGCTGAAACGAATGAGTGTCATGATAGAAATCTCAAAGACATCAACATCCAAAAGTTCAATGGATGTCTCCTTCAAACGGCTAGTTTCCAACGGCCAAATTCAAAATGGGAAGATGAAGTTTTTGAAGCTCCATATATAGAAGCAGAAGCTTGAAGCCACAAAAGAACGAACACACAAGGCTTCACACATAGAAGAAGTTAGAAGCTCACATTTCACTCCAATCAAAAAGCTAGAAGAGCCACTGAAAAGAGAAAGAAAGCCACACTTCAATCCTCGACTTGCATGCTCTCCATTGGCATTAAGAAGTCTTCTTCCTTGGTGGCCCACTGCATTGTAGATCTTCTTAGTCCACCTTGTTGTTTCAAAAGGAGCCTGAGATCCACTTTCATTAGTTTCTCTTTCTGAATTTCTGTGTTTGCTCATTGTTGTTGAGTAAATACAAAAGCTTTCACACTTCTGTGTAAGATAACCCGCAGGGGGTTTATACCCTGTAATGCCCCTCTTGAAAAGGGAAGATCTACAGGTATAGATAGTCTTTGTACCCCTTGGTAAAGGGAAGACTTGCTGGTCTGCAAGTGGTTGTATTACCTCTCAGTTGAGAGAAGGCCAAGTGCGCTTGGCAGTTAGTGAAATCCCAAGTGGTTGCTTGGGGACTAGACGTAGGACTTCCATGTGGGAAGGGCTAAACTAGGATAAATTCTCTTGTGCTTCTATGTGATTGTTTCTGCCAAGTCTTCACTTGTTTCACACACACCACACTAAGTACTAACTACTCTATTTAGTGTTGTTTATTTTTTAGATAAAATTTTTAAAATGCAAGAAGTCCTATTTACCCCCCCCCCCCCTCTAGGACAACTATAGTGCCATCTCGATCCAACAGAGGGGGTGGGGGAACTGTGGAGAGGTAGTAGTGGAGGGGATCATCGGGTCGAGAGGGGGAGCAGTGGAGGGGGAGGGGGTCGCCAGGCCAGGAGGGGGAGCAGTGGAGGGGGAGGTTGTAGCCAGGCCAGGAGGGGGAGCAGTGGAGGGGGAGGGGGTAGCCAGGCCAGGAGAGGGAGCAGTGGAGGGGGAGGGGGTCATCAGGAAGGGGAGGGGGCACTGTGGAGAGGTAGCAGTGGAGGGGATCGCCGAGTCGAGATGGGTAGCAGTGGAGGGGGAGGGGGTCGCCGAGCCAGAAGGGGGAGGGGGTATCAAGCTTGGAGGGGGAGTGGGGGCACTGTGGAGGGGTGGGGTGGGGGGGGGGGCACTATGGAAAGGGAGGGGGAGGGCAGCGGCAGTGGGGCACAGGAGGGGGAGGGGCAGTGGCGGGTGGGGGGTTGGTTGCACAAGAAGGAAGGGAGGGCAATGTCGGTGGGGCGCATGAGGGGGGGGGGAGTGGCGGGGTGGGGGGGTTGCATATGAAGGGGGGGGGGAAGGCGTGGTGGTGGGGCACAGGAGGGGGAGGGGCAGCGGCAGAGGCCGGCAGTGGGGGGCGTAGGGGAGGGGTCGGGGTACCTAAGATCGGCGGCGGCGGTGCAGGTCGCGATGGTGGCAGTGCAGGTCGTGGCGGAGGAGGCGGTGGCGTCAGTCCCTAGAGGTCGCAAGGTGGAGAGGGAGGCGTCGTCGTCCCCAAAGGCGATGATCGAGAGAGAGAGAGAGAGAGAGAGAGAGAGAGAGAGAGAGAGAGAGAGAGAGAGAGAGAGAGAGAGAGAGAGAGAGAGAGAGAGAGAGAGAGAGAGAAAGAGAGAGATTTCGGGAGGAAGGCGGGAGGGGAAAATGGGGGTTGGCGATAGAAATTCCGATGGAACTTCTTCCGTCAGAATATCCATTAGCATTTCCAACAACATTTCCGACGTATTGAGTTCCATTGAAAATTCTAATGGATATTTCCGACAGAACAATTTCTGTCGGAATTTCCGACGGTATTACCGATGAAATATTTTCATCGAAAATATCTGTCAGTAATGCCACTTTTCTTTGTTAGTGTACAAGCATGCTATGAATAGGTTCTCGATGAACCAAAAATATGACACAATGGACATGGATTTACAAATTCGTACAACATACATGATAGAAATTAGGGAAAATAGTATTAATGGATTCATGACATCGAGTAGAACATACAGTAAGTGAATATGAAGGGTTGAGTATATGCCCTCAACAGATCTTTGGGCATGAAATACTCATAAACGACATGTTCCACATTGGGGAAAGCATGGAGCTTTTGATGCTAGGATCTTGGACTATCTAGGGTCGAGTTTAATTTACTTTTGCTTGAGAGATTGCCTACCTTTGAGCACTTTGTGATCCTAGGATATGAACAGGAAGATGCTCCCTTCCAAGATTCCTTCTCCTCGATTTCCTTGTCCAAAAGCCTTCCTTCCACATCCTCCAAGCTCTAAGAGATCAATGGGGTCGGCTAGGGACGAGTTTGAAGTGTATTTGTATGTTTTAGGTTAATAAGTTTCCTAAAACTCTTACTCTTCCTCCAACTCTGAATTTTCATAATTATCTACCCTTTTTTAGGATATTTATGAGTCATAATAGTGATTATCTTGCCCCTTTTAGATTTATTAATAATTTAGTTATGAATTTTAACTTATTTATCTTCAATCCATCATTGGGCTTTTACTTTGTGGCCCAATAACTCATGTATGAACTATTTATAGAAGCCCATCACTTGTTTTTTACTTATGGGATTTTAATTTATACACATTTATTTTTAATTTATTTTATTTATCTCAATTTAAAAATTTAGAGTTGCTACACACCCCCCCCCCTCTTAAAAAGAATTTGGTCCCCAAAATCATATGATCATATGAGGAAGAATGTCTTATCGAATAGATCCGGATAGTTCCGTCTCATTGTCGATTCTAGTTCCTACGTGGCTTCTTCTAGTCCATGGTTGTTCCATAGTATCTTGACCATGGGTATAGATCGATTCTGAAGTTGTTGTATTTTCCTATCCTGTATTCTGACTGGCTTTTCTTCATAGGTCATATCCTTGTGAAAGACTATAACGTCGTAGCGTATCACATGAGATGGGTCATACACATACTTCCTCAACATAGACACATGGAAGGCATTGTGTACGGTAGAGTATTTTGGAGGTAATGCTAGATGATAGGCCACTTCACCGACTCTCTCGAGTACTTCAAAAGGACTGATGAACCTTAGGCTTAACTTGCCTTTGATTCCAAACCTTTGGAATCCTCGAGTTGGGGATACCTTGAGTAGTACATGATCTCCAACCTGAAACTCTAGGTCTCTTCTTCTTTTATCTACATAGCTTTTTTGCCTAGATTGGGCTATTTTGATTCTATCTCTGATGAGTTGAACATCTTTACTAGTGGTTTGCACTAAGTCAGGTCCCAACCATTGTTGTTCACCAACCTCATTCCAGCATACAGGTGATCTACAACTTCTGCCATACAGTGCTTCAAATGGTGCCATCTTTATACTTATCAGATAGCTATTGTTGTATGCAAACTCCATCAGTGGTAGTTGTTCATTCCAATATCCTTCAAAATCTATAGTATAAGCTCGTAGCATGTCTTCTACGATCTGGTTCGTCCTCTCAATTTGACCATCAGTTTGTGGGTGAAAAGTAGTACTAAAGTTGAGTTTAGTACCAAGTGCAGTTTGAAGTCCTTTCCAAAAGCGAGAGGTAAATCTTGGGTGACGATCGGAGACTATGGATGCAGAAACTCCATGTAGTCTCACAATCTCCTTTACATACATTGCGGCTAACACGTCCACACTCCAGATACTCTTGATTGCTAAGAAGTGTGCGGACTTGGTTAGTCGGTCTACTATGACCCAAATAGCATCAAGTCCACCACAAGTTCGGGGTGAACACATGATGAAGTACATGCCAGTGCTTTCCCACTTCCATTCTGGTATGTCCAGGGGTTTGAGTACACTCGCGGGACGTTGATGCTCCGCTTTGACTTGCTGACAGGTGAGGCAGTGCGCAACATGTTCAGCTACCTCACGCTTCATGTTAGGCTGCCAGAATGTTCTTTTCACGTCTTGGTACATCTTAGTCACACCAGGGTGAATAATGTACTTGGTCTTGTGAGCTTCATCCATTAACTTCCTTTTCAATTCTTCATTGTCAGGCACACAGGTCCTGCCATGAAATAGTAGTCTTCAATTCTCAGTGATGGAGAAATCTGGTCTGTCTGCTATAGTTTTCCTGACATGAACCAAGAATGGATCGTTTTCTTGTTGATCTCTAATTTCAATATAAATGTCGGGTTGTACCCCGAGGTTAGCAATATGTACATGATCGTTCCTTTGCTTAATATTGATGTCTAGTTTGGCGAATTATTCTAACAATTACATCTCGCCCATAACTAAACAAGACAAGGATGCCACAGGCTTCCGGCTAAGTGCATCAGCTACAACATTACCATTTCCAGGGTGATATTGAATGTAATGCCCCGACGCGGAATATCAGAGTGATAATACAGTTAATAAATAGTATAGAGCAAGAAATAACATCAAACCATTGCACAAATTGGAATGATGCCAAACGATCCAACTTCATTCATAATTCCACTAACGTCTCTTTCAATCACTAATTCATAGCCAAAACTATGGGCCCAGAGTACTTTATTCAAAATAAAACAACTACAATCTACAATCCATCTAACTAACTACTAAAACACTTTGGTTGTTGTAAAGACTGGTTACTCCTGCACATCCTCATCCCCATCCTCGTGAGTGTGGTAGTCTCCATAAAACTCACCTAAAACACATATAACAAATAGCGTAGGATGAGCGATAATCGCCCAATAGGACTTAATATCTCGTATAAACATGCATACTTTAAGTAATTAATGTCTTGTCAAGCAGGATATCTATAGAGAACGATGAAGTATAGTCAAGAGAGTAATGACGCATAGTAGCAAGAGAATGATGGTACTTTCACATGAAAATAGTACAACTAGCGTGATAACGGATTGGCCATGTAATGAGATAGCATGTAACGTTTGCACAAAAGTGCACTAGTAGAGATAGCATGTCTTGGTCGAACTTCTTGTCAACCGAGAGAACATATATAGTATAGTGATTGATTGATTGTCATAGATTAAATCTTGATAGTATGGCACTTGGGTATTATGCCATATACCCTGATCATTGAACCCCCACGAGTTATAGCCTTTTGGGTGCACCTCCTAGGACCAGATCGGGCCCTTTATAATGTTGCCTGGCATGATTATGTTTGTTATCTTAGACAATCAATTGGATGGCCAAATAGAGTATCAAGAATAGATGAGAGTAACTGATGAATAGATGAGAGTATAGAGAGAACATGAATAAATGAGAGTGTAGAGATAGTAGAGGAGAACAGGGTCATGTCCGTAAAACAATGGTAAACAAGCGATAATAACAGTTGCACAACACACACGGTCGTGTGCAGGCAGTCTGGTAGAAGTCACATTCACCTAATAGTCGTACTATGAACACAGGCCAGAGGTCTGATGTGAACTCAAGGTAAGAGAGAACAACTAAGGCTGTTGGATCATGCTGATCCTTAAGGGTAAAATAGGTATTGATGGTACAACCTGCTCGTCAGCAATAAACGTCCGCCAAAGCCAAGGAGTCTTATGGAGGCCTCGACAAGGAGTTCCTGGTCCAGTAAGGAGTATTCCCAATGGAGTGGTCGTCCAAGCCAAGATAGAAGTGTGTAAAGAAACGATTATCCGTCATGCCTCGAGTGCTCGAAGGCAGAGAGACGCAATAACGGTGTTAAATCATGCGAATAAATCAAAGGCAAGTCCATTTAAAGTAAATAGAGAAATTTACATGAATAATTGTACTTAATTACTAGATATATTATGGAGTAAATTTGGTAAGGTTTCATGGCAAAGAGTTATATTTAGTGTGTGCATGTGTAAGATAATCAAATTAACAAGAGATAATCGTGCACACATCTTTTAATTAATAGAAATCATGATATTAATACCCATTATTCATAACATGTCGATACTGTTCATAACAGTATGTGACAGTAGTTAAACAGTGATTAAATGACATAATTAACACTATTTGCATGAAAATTTAGGGTTCTGGTTAACACAGTAAGAACGCGACAGGGGTACCTGTCGCATTTTAAATCGTGACGGGAAGGTCGGTCACATTCACAAGAACTTGATCGGACTAATCGAATGATACTGTAATGATGATAGGGTGACCGGTCGTGACATCAGCAATCGGTCCAGAAACGCGACGTCAGGGTCTGTCGTGATTTAGACAATTGGTACAGGACAATCAGAACGTGACTGGTTGAGCTGTCATGTTCATAACGTGACATGGGACTGTGTCGCGACCAGGCTGAGAATGTGACCAGTCGAGTCGTTGCATTTTCAGAGACCCTGTCCGAACCCCAAAAGTGTTTTGGGTCACTTTGGGCTGCGGTTCAGTCCTCCAAGGACTTGACATTGGGCTAATAAAAAATCCATAATAAATCGTATACATAACGAAAAATCACGAAATTGATTTTAAATGAAACTAGACTTGTATATGCATCAACAATGATGAGTAATTAGAGAACTAATATGGTATGGGGATGTTATGATTAGGTTACTTCTTGTTGAATCAAAACCATACACAGTGATGAAAAATGATTTAATTCGAATAGGGTACATAATAGAAATTAGGGGAAATGATGTCATCTGATCCCTGACATCATGAAGCATATATAATAAAAATTTCAAGGCACGCAATCAAGTATAGACAAGGAATTAAGGTGAACATGAAAAGTCGGGTGCATGTTCTTAATAGGATTTGGAGCAAGAAATATCATGGGGCTTTTGAAGATGGTAGCATGTTCTACCTAGGGTCAACGTTAATTAGTTTGTGCCTGAGAGATTGCCTACCTTTTCACGCTTTGAATCCTAGGGCAAAAAAGGTTGAAGAAGACGAAATCCCCTTATTCCTAGCCTTCTCCTCCTTACTCTCCACGTCCAAGGCCTTTTCTTCTTCGTCCTCCAAGCTCCAGAAGTGATCTAGGGTTCAGTTGGTATGAAAAGAAAGAGTATTTCTATGTTTTAAGACTCCTACACACTTAAAACTCTTCCCTCTCCTCCAACTCTGAATCTCTCACTTCTCTTACATGGCCACCCAAGTCCCTACATTTCCCGACTTGGTGGCGGAAAAGATGAGGCCGGATGAAGACTTTGTCACATTTGCCAACCATTGGAGATCCATGGCTTCAAGGGCCGACCTCCCCATCCCGAAATCCCAAGCCAAAACAATGATAGTCACCAACACCACCCCTTTGCTCCGATCCATATTGATGCTTAGCGAGTTCCCCTCCTTTGCACACCTTTACAATCGAGCTAGGGTGGTCCAAAATCAAGTTAAGGACTCCTCCCTCCCACCATTCTTCGAAGGGAAGCCCAAGGGGCGCAAGGCTCCCGCGGCACCTACTATCGAGGGGGTGACCGTCAATGAGTCCGTTAGTGCTTGCAGTCAACCGCTGAGGCCTCCTAACAAGCCCTCCAAACCTGCCTCCAATCCTCACCAATTTCCATCACACCCCTTTAGGCCTTACTCTGTTGTCCCTCCTCCTTCTGGCTATACCCGTCCTGGTCCCAAGAGATCTCATTATCCTGCCCTCCCCGAATCCCTCGAGGACATATTCTTTGCCCTCATGTCATGCGACGCTATCCAACTCTCCCCATAAAAGGAGAGTTTCCACCCGAGGGCTGATACCTCAAAATACTGTCCCTATCATAGGGCCCCCAGTCATGAAATCCACAATTGCTTCACCTTCCGTGACTGGGCATATGACATGAATGACCAAGGTAGAATTAATTGGGAGGATGTCAAGGTCGCCATTGCTAAATCTAGGTACACGAGAAGGGAACTGGGTATTATGCGAGACCCCCTCCCCAACCACCAAAACAACAACCCATCCTCCTCTAAGTCCTAGGAAAAGGTCAACACCATGACGCATTTGGAACCCCGGGTTGTGAGGAGAGAACAACAATGGGGGGTAGAGGGCTTTGAAGAGTGGTACCCATGTCCCTCCGTAGAGTCCCAGAAACCCTCCACCAATGTAGATGCCATTTAAGAGGAGCGGCCTTTAGTTCTTATCCGACCCTCTTGTCAGGACACCCATTCCATTCCCATTCCCTCTTCCTATGAGTCGTCCATCCATGGCTCCAAACCCCTGCAACTCATTCTCCCTAGGTCTTAGGAGGACATTCATGTCACCCTCTGGAACCTGATTGTTCCTCCACTCCCACGCCCATCTCATGATGAGGAGGACAACAGACCCCCACCACCTGCCGGCACCGAATATGACATTCTGCAACACTTGGATAAGACTCCTACGTGGGTGTCTATTTTAGAATTGATTCGGAAATCGTCGTCACATCAGTCCACCCTCCTTCAATTCCTTCAAAAAATCATGGTCAATGATGACCTCCCTGCCAGTGGGGTAACCAATGCCATCCTTTCCCTCACCCAAGGACCCTCCATCTCCTTCTCAGATAAAGATCATGCAGCCCCCAAATGTCGTTCACTCCCCCTCTGCCTCACCATTAACCTTAACGGGGTTTCGGTGGATTCCACTCTTATCGACACTGGGGCATCCATTAATGTTTGTTCGATGAAGACACTTAAGCAATTGGGTTTGGGGGAGGACAATCTGGAGAAAATCTACTCCACTATTGCTGCTTATGACAACTCCAAGAGGGTTGCCAAGGGTAAGATTGCTCTTTAATTAGAAATAGGACCCGTCACCATGTGTTTCCGAGTTCTTAGTCTTGGATGTCGATCCGGCCTATAAGGCCATTCTTGGTCGTCCTTGGCTGGAGCAAACTTTAGGGGTCCCTTCCACCGCCCACCAATGCTTTAAATTCCCATTCAATGGGTGCATCATCAAAATCAAGAGCATTCCTACCGTGGAAACCCTCAATTCAATCACTTCGGAGCAGATGTCGCACCTATTCATCCCGGACAAGGGGAAGAAACCTGTTATGTCCATCTTTGATTTCCCCTTGCCCCTTGATTTAAACCAACCTCCCCTTTTGGATGAAGAGTATGAGACTATCTCGTGTCCCCAGGGGAAAGGTTGGGAGGTGATGGCCAAGATCGGCTATATTCATGGCCGAGGTTTAGGTAGGGACAAGCAGGGTCCTGTCCATATTGTTTAGGTCAAGAGGTTGTTGGCTAGGGCTGGTCTAGGTTTCCAACTGGACCCAATTCATCCGGATCCATTCATACCCTATGAACCTCTTACCTGGACCCTGAAGGAGCACTTCATTCAGGGGCCCATTCAACCGAGAACAAGGGAGCACGTTGTGGAAGAATTGTCCGAGTCTGAGAGCGAAGAAGAAGAGGAAGCTGCCGAAATCGAGGAAGTCTGTGAGGACTTCAGCCTTCTCTCGCTCTTTGGTTCCGACTTCCCCCATCTTCATCTCCACCCCCATCTCCTTCATCATCTTCTCCCTTAACTGAAGTGTGCTCGGCACACGAGTCCCTTTCTCTAACTACTTCGTTTTCCCTTCTTTCCAAATCTGTCTTTCCTCCATTCCTCACTTGGCCAGTCGGGGCAGCCTTGAGTCAACAACTCATGGTTCTGAGCCTTGACTCCCAAAAAAAATTTGCCAATTTTCAAAGTTAAAATTCAGAAATATACATAAAGGGGTCATTAGTTAAAATAAAAATTATGGTTGGACTTCAAACAATGTGTATTGAAAATCCAATGAAAGAAATGGGCCAAAGGATGTCCTTTGGACCACAAATAAATTCATGCTAGGAAAATAACCAGAAATTCAGAAATATTCACTAATTGACCATGATGGGTAAATTCTCACCCTATAGACCATCATTAGACTTCAAACCATGCCCAAATTCATGTTACCACCTAAGGTAAGCTTCCATACCAATTCCATCATGAATTGGGGAGAGAAATCTCCAAGTTGAGGAAATGTATACCCAAATTTGTGCCTAAAGGTTTCCTAATTTAATTAGGCAACTAAAGGCCCCTCTCTCTATAAATAAAGCCTCTCTCTCCCATGGGACGACCCCTAGGGTTATTGGAGGTGTTCTTGGAGGCAATGGTGGCTGGATATCTCAAGGAGAAGGCTGGAGCAAGGAGGAATCCCGTGCTCTTCCCAATTCGGATCTGCAACAACCTGCACTTGAGTCCCTTCAAGATCATCACCAAAGGTCAGCGAAACCTCGACCAAACTGTGCAAACCATACATACATGGAAATCTCTTCGAGTCTAGTTCCTAATCCCACTGGTTTGCCCAATTTTCATCCAGTGAATCGTGTGTATTAAGTGTTTTCCTCCAGGCGGTCAGAATTAGGGCTCTCTGGAGAGCGAATCTTATTTAACTTCAAAGGTAGGTCATCTCCATGTCAAACTCTAATTAAACTCGTTCATGCTTGAATTCATATGTATAGATCATGTTCTTACTATTTTCCCCAATTTTTATCTTGGGAGTTTCACGAATTAAATATTGCATGATCTTAACACCGTACTGTTCTAATTTACCCTTGACTTGTCTTATGAGTTTCATACCTCTCTGAGGAGCCAATTTTAGACTGAGTGTTCAACATAGAACTTGTTGCCCTATGAGTCTACTTTCATTTGGCACTAGTTTCCTTAATTGTAGTTGACCATACTTAGAGTATTAGCCCAAACATGAGCACTGTGTCATATTCATGTAGACAGTCACAATACATCTTATTACATAGCCAAACGACCTTTTTTTCTCGATTAGTCATTACTATACAAAGTGTTGGAAGTACTATAACTAACAAAGGTGGTTTCACTTGATTTGGATCACCCTAGCATTTGTTTTGATTTTTCAAACCCATAGGTGTCAAACCCAATCCAAGTCTGAGTTGGAAATAGGTAGAAAAAGCAACCCAAACGTCATATTCAGGTGGCGACAGGTCGACACGTCGCTACCAGAACGCGAAAACATCATGGTCGCAACCCATACCAAAAATCAGACAATTTCGTGGTCTTCTTCAGAAGGCGACAAGATGATGGTCGCCTTCATGTTCTAAAGGCGATAGGCAATGTGTCGCCTTCTACCTATGTCCACTTAATCGACCATAACATTTTCTATAGTCCTCAGATTGATGAGTCATTTTCTTTGCTGGATTCCTCATTCAAAGGGCTTCAATATGGTATATTCATTTGTGATATTTGAATAAAAAATCAATGAGTTATGACCTAAGGAAGTGAAGGTATGGAACTGCATTTGCCTTCTAAGGGGCATACATCTCGGTTTTTGTCGTTTTTGTGTCGTTCCTTGCATGTGTGAGCTTGATCTTTTCTAGGAAGGTTATAGAAAGTATTATCATGCATTTAAAAACCCTTATGAAAGTTAAAACATGTTCACATGATTTTTAATTGATCTTAAGTTCATGATCATGCTCTCTACCTGCGATTATTCACGTTCTTGCCTTGTTACCGAACTTGCTAAACATACAATGATACTTGTTAAAATTGGTCATGCACGATTAATGTTTTCTGATTTAGCACTCATGATACTTTACAAGCATGGAGTTTCCATAAATGAAGTTTCTATAACTGGAGTTTCCATAATCGGATTCAAACACGCACTAGAGCGATTCTCACGCGCGGCATGTGCATACACTCTAGCACGGTGGGAAAGCCCCTTCTTGGCTTGTGGTGAACTCTCCGTCAGATATTTCTTCTGCCGGACTAGTGGCTCCTTGACCAAGGTCTCCGTAAGTCTCCTCTGACCATGGATTCCCACATGGCCGACGAGCAGGTTGAACCAATGAAGTACCCGGAAGTTAGTGTGCACATATATCTTCTCTTTTGGCATTCTTGACGAGATCTTTCTCTTCTCATCTTGACTTTCTCGGAGTGATCGATCGAGTATAACACATTAAACCAAGTTATTAAAGATAGAATCTATGTAAATGTGTCGTTATGTTTCCGGATTGAACTCTTGACTTGATATTCCTAACGTACCCTTGAACTCTATATCATTATTGACATGACACTCTCGATAATCATTACTATTGACATGATAGTCTTGAACTTTCTCGACCAGTCTATCCTTATTGACACACATTGCCTTCTTGTGATACGTTCTTGAAGTACATTAACGATATTGGAGTCATGGACTCAAAACTCGTTCTTGTCACCCATGAGTCGATGGGCTCATTGGGACACATGCCAGTGTTGCGCAATACGAACCTGACTGAGGGCCCATATCTGGTCCTGGAGATTCTAGAAAAGTCTTGTTACCTATGGGTGTGATTGTCGGATTCACCCCCGACAAAGTCTTGTTGTAATACCCCAAGGTATAAAATGATAAATAAGTAAGAAACGGTCGAGAAAACGTAATGCGGTTTGTATGCAGATTGATAGATTAAGCAAATTCAGACCTATCGGAGGTCTAACTAAACATATGCTAAAGGATACTATTATTGGTAAAGGATATTACTAATGATAAATAGTAATGATATTAATAAAGGATACTACTAAAGGTAAATGGTAAGAGTAAAGGATACTCTTAGAGGTTAGCATATTGGTAAAGAATGAGAATGAGGATAAGGATATGGATATATCCCCGTTCACACTGAACCCAGAATTAAATAAAAAGAAAAAGTATAAATGTAAATAGGAGGGTCATATCTACAATTATCAAAATATGGGTTTTCAAGCAAATATTAATTTTTCTAAGGACCCTGATGTAATTTCTACCGATCCCCAGAGACACAATCGGATTCCCGATCGGAGCTCAATCGGAGCTTGAATGGCCGATTGGAGATTTGAAAGGGACATATCTCGAATTTCTAAAAATCAAAAGTAAAAAAGATTAAAGATAGAAAAATTAGGGGGGGTTAAGTGAAATAAAATATAAAAATCTTACAAATTCCTAGAAAAATCAAGAATGCCCTAGAATCATCTAGAAAGGGACACATGTCCCACATCCAAGCAATGCTTATCCCTTAGGGACACTTGTCCCAATCTAGGAGATCTTTATCCCTTAGGGACACTTGTCCAATCTAGGAGATCCTTATCCCCTAGGGACACATATCCCCAACCTAGAAGGCCCAAGGGGGCGCCTCTCTCTCTCCTCTCCTCCTATAAATACACCCTCTCCATTCCTCCTCCTCCATTTCCACCCATTCCATCCATCTCCTCCAAGGCTTCCAAGAAGGGTTAGGCTAGAAGAGAAGAGAGAAGAAAAGGAGTGCCCACCCCGAAGTACTGCCTATAGGTAGACTCTTTTAAGTTAGTTCTTTACCCCTAGTGAGTGAAAGTGCTATTTCTTGTGTTCTTCTAATCCTTCTCTACATCGAAATGCCATCGGTTTATTTTTCGGAATCTCTCGTCACACCGAAGTGCTGCCGATTTGATTTCTAGGAATCTCTCGCGATGTCGAAATATTGCCAATCCATCTTCTCGAAATCCCTGTACGTTGGTTTGTTCACTCAAAACCCTACTCTATGACGAGACTTCACCGATATGTTTTCTCGAAACCCTTCTTTATATCGGAACTATGTCGGGTTGTTTTCTCATAATTCCCATCCACGCCGTGATGCTGTCCGTATGATTTCTTCAGATCTTTTGTTATACCGGAATACTGTCCATTTAATCTCTCAATATCCCTCTTTACACCGGAATGTTGTCCGTTTGGATTCTCAAGTTCTCCCGTTATGCCAGAATGCTGCCCGTTGATTTCTCAAGATCCCTCTCTACGCCGAACCCCAATCGGAAGTGCGGGAGCTAAGTGCCACACAGGGCAAAGTGCTATGCTATGGGAGCCACCTCTTGAGGCCACAATGGCGCAAAGTGCTACATAGCAGAAGCCACCTCTTGAGCCTGTGGGGGCCACCTCTAGAGTCCTACCTACCTGGGGATTTCATGTGTGCTATATAATACCAAACTATTTCTCATTCTTTTGCGAACTTGGAGTTGTCAGCTCACTACTTGAAATCGTGAACTCAAAAGTGGAATTCATGCCGGTTAGGGGGCTATGGTCTAGTCCCTGGAAGATCTCGATTGCTCTTAGTGCCCAGCGGTTCCGTATGGAGAGTGATGACCTGGTGCTTGGCATACACCATAAGTGAAGTGTTTATAGTATCTGACTGAAAATTCAAAATTTGTGATAGTGATTAATGGTATAGCTCTTTAATATTCTCCTATGTACATGACCGTTTTGGAAGTGTTTAGTGATAAACTTGAATTTTCACTTAACAAAGGCAGTAATCATGTTCGTTATTTAATTTACTTGTTCATGTGCTTTTCATCTTAACACTTTGAGATTTGCTATTAATAGTGATAACTATTTCTTTTACTGTGATACATGAATTCGTGCGTTGTTCTAGACTCTCATTTCTTTCCTTTGATATGCAATTTTAATTCTTCCTCTCGTCTTGCATACTTGCTAGTGATTAAGACTGACTTAAAGGATTCTACTGGGCAAGTTTTTGCTCATCCTTGTTCTCTTTATATTTTTCAGGTGATAATTAAGTTCGAACATGGTGGGCAGGGTTGTGCATCCAGAGAGCCTCTTCTTATTGTAATAAAGTCCAGTTAGTCATGTCATGTTATTGTAACCTAGACGTTTTAATGAGTTATTATAATAGTCTTCCATGTATTTTGAAACTCTCTAGCTTTATGCCAGCTTATATATTGTAATGAATGTTCCACTAGTGAAAGTTATCACTTTAATCTGTTACGCCTTGATATTTCCGCTGCTATTGGGACGTGACAGATTTAGTGGTGTCAGAGGGCCCGATTTTGGAGTCTTATAGTCTTAGGATTAATAGGCTCCAAGAACCAATAACCAACCTGTGAGGTGGGTAGGAAGTGAATTGGGGAAGAGATTAGGTTGTATTAATTGTTTCATTGACTAATGAATATGTGCAATACATATGGTTCTTCATAACAGATGGCCAACCAAGGAATTGGTGTGCTTATTCAACTACTTCAAGAGTGGAGGAACGACCAAAGGGAATTCGCACAAAACTTAGAGCACTTGCGTGCAGCAATGGAAGGCTGGATACGTGAGATAGTAGGATATGCTTTTGGAGAAAATACAGAACAAATCCTCGCCTGTGTGATGGCAATACAAGAATTACTAGATTGGATAGAGGTAAGATAGGGAATTCTACAGATACGAGCGGAAGATAGATGGGAACAAATCCGAGATATTACCTATGAGATACACCATAATCATAGGGAACCTGATCAAGAATCCGTTGATTCTGTTAATAACCATGGAGGGGAAGTAACCTAGGAAAGTTCAGCATAGAAATTACCCCTATCTATGTAAATAGACTTGTAGCAAGAAATCTTGTCATGTAAGGTCTGACCTGCTATCAGTTTTGGTTAGCCTGTAACGATAGCAAGGTTAGGAGTCAGAATGGTGAAATGTAAAAGTTGTCTTGACCCACTATCAAATTTTGTCTAACTTGTAATTGATAGTGGGACTATGATTCAGGCATGTATGTATGATGTAATATTAGAATACCTACTTGTGTGAACCCCAAAGTGATAAATAATCTAACTATGATTGTTTTTCTTTTTTGAAAATCCTAGATATAGATTATAAATGGAAGGAGAAAATGCACCCTGGAAGGACCTCCAATATATGATCCAAGGACTAACAACGGCACTTGGCATGGTTGCACAACAAGGGAACCACCAGAACAATGGAGATATATATAAGAATTTTAGAAGCATGAACCCTCCAAGGTATGCTAGCCATCCAAATCCTGATGAGGCAGAAAATTGGATAAGAAAGATAGAAAGGATCTTCAAGGTAACTCAATGCCCCGAGGAAGATAAAGTGAGGTTAGCCACCTTTCAACTAGAAAAAGATGCAAGGGTCTGGTGGGAAGCCATTGAGGTTACTATGGTAGGAAGAAACATTATCTGGGCAGAATTTGTGGAACTTTTTAATAATCAATACTTTTCAGAAAAGATCAAGGAAACGAAAGTTATGGAATTTATCAACCTGAAACAGAGAAGTTTGACAGTAGCAGAGTATGAAGCTCAATTTGCTAAATTATCTAGATATGCTCCACACTTGGTTGCTACTGAAAAATTAAAAGCTAGAAGATTTCTACAAGGATTGAAGCCCAGTTATATTACTCAGCTGGCCCCATTATTGATCTCTACATATTCAGATATGGTAAGGAGGGCTCTGGCCTTAGAAAGTGCAACCGAAATGACAGACATGATTAAAAACAAGTTTGCAAACAAAAGGATTTCCACTTCTACTTCTGAGCCCAGTAATAAAAAGAGGATGAATGAAAATAAAGGTATTGCACAAGCATTCAAGAAGCCAAGGCAGATCGATGATAACATCAAGATAGAAAAGATAACCTGTGCTTATTGCGAAAAGCCGGGGCATACACTCGATGAATGTTGGAAAAAGATAGGTGCCTGTTTAAAGTGTGGAAGCCGTGAGCACCGCATTCCAACTTGTCCACAACTTCAAGGGCAGATGAACACACATTAGAAAAGTAATAGGAAACCAAGAAGATTGCAAGCTCTGGGATTATCAGACGAAAATCAAGAAGGGGGAATCATCGAAGGTACCCTCATCATTCACTCTAAACTTGCTTTTGTTCTATTTGATTCTGGAGCCACACATTCATTCATTTCTTAGGACTTTGTCAAAACCCTGAAGTCAAAGCCAACAGCCCTACCTACTGGAATAAACATGTCAACCCCCATTAGTTCTGGGATAGATCTCGATTTCTATTTTCCATCTAGTGAAATACTTATTAACGACCAAAACTTTCCAGTAGACTTAATTTGCCTTGACATGGATAGGTACGATGTAATATTGGGAGCTGATTGGCTATCACATTATCATGTCAAATTAGACTATCGGTTAAAACAACTCACCTTTTTGTAAAAGGATATACTCCCTATAACTTTTCCTGTTACACATAATTCTCGACCCGCAATCATTATATCAGCCCTTCGAGCACAAAAACTTCTACAAAAAGGTTGCATAGGTTATTTGGCTTCAGTAGTGATAGCAGATTCCCCAAATCCTGAACTTGAAAAGATTCCAGTGGTGAGAGAGTATCTAGATGTGTTCCCCACAGATTTACCAAGTTTGCCCCCTTAGCGGGAAGTAAGCTTTTCCATAGAGCTAATTCCAGAAGCCACCCCAGTTTCCAAGACACCTTACAGAATGTCTTTGGCAGAAATGAAAGAATTAAAGAAACAATTGACTGAATTACTGGAAAAAGGGTTTATCAGACTAAGCACTTCACCCTGGGGAGCACCAGTCTTATTTGTGAAGAAGAAAGATGGATCGTTGAGATTGTGTATAGATTACAGATAGCTAAACCAATTGACAGTTAAGAATAAATACCCTTTTCCAAGAATTGATGATTTGTTTGACCAATTATCTGGTGCTCAATATTTTTCCAAGATCGACTTAAGGTCAGGATATCATCAGGTGAGGATTAAAGAGGAAGATATTCATAAGACAGCTTTTAGGAGCAGATACAGACATTATGATTTTGTGGTCATGCCTTTTGGATTGACAAATGCTCCAATAGTTTTTATGCAATTAATGAACAATATATTCAGACCTTATCTGGATCAGTTTATAGTAGTATTCATTGATGATATATTGATATATTCGAAGAATAAGGAAGAGCATGAATCTCATCTAAGGGTCACCTTACTAACACTAAGGGAACAGAAGTTATATGCCAAACTGAGCAAGTGTGAATTCTGGTTAGATAAGATAGCCTTTTTGGGACATGTTATCTCGAAAGAAGGTATTTCGGTGGATCCTTCAAAAATTGAGGCTATTCAAAAGTGGGGGAGACCTACTACTATCACCGAAATTAGAAGTTTTCTAGGTATGGCTAGCTATTATCGAAGATTTGTCAAAGATTTCGCTAAAATAGCCGTACCTTTAACCAGATTAACCAAGAAAGGGGTTCCATTCGTTTGGAATGAAAAGTGTGAGGCCAGTTTCCAAAAGTTGAAGGAATTTCTAACTTCAGGCCCTATACTTACACTACCCATTGAAGGAAAAGATTATGAAGTTTACACTGATGCTTCAAATGTGGGCTTAGGATGTGTGCTTGTGCAAGAAGGAAAAGTGATTGCATATGCTTCTAGGCAATTAAAGACACATGAAAAGAACTATCCAGTACATGATCTGGAATTAGTTGCAATAATATTTGCCCTCAAAATTTAGAGGCATTATTTATATGGAACTCAATTCATAGTACATTGTGATCATAAAAGTTTGAAGTATTTGTTTTCCCAAAAGGAATTGAACATGAGGCAGAGAAGGTGGCTAGAGTATATTAAGGACTTTGACTTCTCTATCCAGTATCAACCTGGGAAAGGAAATGTAGTAGCCGATGCTCTAAGTAGGAATCCAGTGGGATAGCTATCGTGCATGATTTGTGGTGAATGGAAGTTACTGGAGCAATTTTTAACACTAAATTTAAATGTGGACACTCTAGAAGATCATATTATGATTGCTAACCTAAGAGTCCAATCAGATATTTTGAAGGAAATCAAAGAACAACAAGATGATGATCCAGCAATAGTGGAAATCAAAGAACAACTGGATAGCAGACCTGATTTTCATATAGACAATGAAGGAAGGCTTATGATCCAAGGAAAAATATGTGTGCCGGATCATCAGGAAATTAAGAAGAAAATATTAGAAGAAACTCACAAGACTCGTTATACAATTCATCCAGGAGCAACAAAAATGTATCAAGATTTAAAGAAGACTTATTGGTGGAACAATATGAAGAGGGAAATAGCTGAGTATGTCTCCAAATGTCTAACATGTCAAAACGTTAAGGCAGAACATCAAGTACCTGCTAGAAAATTGAGACCTTTAGAAATACAAGAATGGAAATGGGATAGTATTGGTATGGATTTTATTACAGGACTACCAAAAACAAGAAGTGGTCATGATGGCATTTGGGTTATTATAGATCGTTTAACCAAGGCAGCACATTTCTTACATGTAAAGACAAAATGGTCTGTGAACATTCTGGCAGCACTATATATAAAGGAGATTGTTAGATTGCATGGAATTCAAATAAATATCATATCAGACAGAGATTCTAGATTCACATCACACTTCTGGATTGGACTACAAACAGCCTTGGGTACAAAAATGAATTTTAGCACAGCATTTCATCCCCAAACTGATGGACAAACAAAAAGGATTAATCAGATTATCGAAGATATGTGTAGAGCATGCATTTTAGATTTTGGAGGAGACTGGCAAGAACATTTACCACTAATGGAATTTGTCTATAATAATAGCTATGTAGGACTGATCTAATGGGGGTATGCCCCTTGACGTTGTACCTCTCTTTTCCCATTTTAATATTTAGGCCCAGAGTTTTTTTTTTTTCGGCTAGTGGAGTGGCTCCATTCTTCCCCTCTAGGGGAGGGTGCACTCTCCTGGCCTGGCCTCTGAGGACCTCTTAACAAAAAAAAAAATCCACCATTCAGATGGCACCATTTGAAGCTCTATATGGCAGAAATTGTAGATCTCCCATATGTTGGAAAGAAATTGGTGAAGAACAGATAATTGGACCATAAATAGTTCAAAAAACAACCAATATTATCCAGATAATCAGGCAAAGAATGAAGGTAGCCCAAGACCGACAGAAAAGTTATGCAGATCAACGAAGAAGAGATTTGGAATTCCAAGTTGGTGACCATGTGTTCTTAAAAGTATCGCCAAAAAGAGGACTTAAGAGATTTGGGATTAAAGGGAAACTTAGTCCCAGATTCATTGGACCATTTGAAATCTTAGAAAGAATTGGAGAAGTCAGCTACAGACTGGCCTTGCCCCCTCAACTTGCAGGAGTACATGATGTCTTTTATGTTTCAATGCTTGAAAAATATGTTTATGATCCATCTCACATTATTCAATTCAAAGATTTGGACTTCCAAAAGGATCTGACCTATGAAGAACAACCTACCAAGATCTTGGATCGCAAGATACAACAACTGAGGAACAAAAGCATACCAATAGTAAAAGTTCAATGGAGCATAAGAGGACAAGATGAAGCTACTTGGGAACTAGAAGAAACCATGAAAAAGAAATATGCAGACTTGTTTGAAGGTAAGTACCTTTCCATTCTAGATACATTATGTATAATTTGGGGGACCAAATTCTTATAAGTGAGGGAGGGTGTAATACCCCAAGGTATAAAATGATAAATAAGTAAGAAACGATCGAGAAAACGTAATGCGGTTTGTAAGCAGATGGATAGATTAAGCAAATTCGGACCTATCGGAGGTCTAACTCAAAATATGCTAAAGGATACTATTATTGGTAAAGGATATTACTAATGATAAATAGTAATGATATTAATAAAGGATACTACTAAAGGTAAATGGTAAGAGTAAAGGATACTCTTAGAGGTTAGCATATTGGTAAAGAATGAGGATAAGGATATGGATATATCCCCGTTCACAGTGAACCCAGAATTAAATAAAAAGAAAAAGTATAAATGTAAATAGGAGGGCCATATCTACAATTATAAATGGGGTTTTCAAGTAAATATTAATTTTTCTAGGGACCCTGATGTAATTTCTACCGATCCCCAGAGACACAATCGGATTCCCGATCGGAGCTCAATCGGAGCTTGAATGGCCGATTGGAGATTTGAAAGGGACATATCTCGAATTTCTAAAAATCAAAAGTAAAAAAGATTAAAGATAGAAAAATTAGGGGGTTAAGTAAAATAAAATATAAAAATCTTACAAATTCCTAGAAAAATCAAGAATGCCCTAGAATCATCTAGAAAGGGACACATGTCCCACATCCAAGCAATCCTTATCCCTTAGGGACACTTGTCCCAAACTAGGAAATCCTTATCCCCAAGGGACACATGTCCCCAACCTAGAAGGCCCAAGGGGGCGCCTCTCTCTCTCCTCTCCTCCTATAAATACCCCCTCTCCATTCCTCCTCCTCCATTTCCACCCATTCCATCCATCTCCTCCAAGGATTCCAAGAAGGGTTAGGCTAGAAGAGAAGAGAGAAGAAAAGGAGTGCCCACCCCGAAGTACTGCCTATAGGTAGACTCTTTTAAGTTAGTTCTATACCCCTAGTGAGTGAAAGTGCTATTTCTTGTGTTCTTCTAATCCTTCTCTACATCGAAACGCCGTCGGTTTATTTTTCGGAATCTCTCGTTACACCGAAGTGCTGCCGATTTGATTTCTAGGAATCTCTCGCGACGTCGCAATACTGACGATCCATCTTCTCGAAATCCCTCTATGTTGGTTTGTTCACTCAAAATCCTACTCTATGATGAGACTTCACCGGTATGTTTTCTCGAAACCCTTCTTTATATTGGAACTATGTCGGGTTGTTTTCTCGGAATTCCCATCCACGCCGTGATGTTGTCCGTATGATTTCTTCAGATCTTTCGTTATACCGGAATACCGTTCATTTATTCTCTCAATATCCCTCTTTACACCGGAATGTTGTCCGTTTGGATTCTCAAGTTCTCCCGTTATGCCGGAATGCTGCCCGTTGATTTCTCAAGATCCCTCTCTACGCCGAACCCTAATCGGAAGTGCGGGAGCTAAGTGCCACACAGGGCAAAGTGCTATGCTATGGGAGCCACCTTTTGAGGCCACAATGGCGCAAAGTACTACATAGCAGGAGCCACCTCTTGAGCCTGTGGGGGCCACCTCTAGAGTCCTACCTACCTGGGGATTTCATGTGTGCTATATAATACCAAACTATTTCTCATTCTTTTGCGAACTCTGAGTTGTCAGCTCGCTACTTGAAATCGTGAACTCAAAAGTGGAATTCATGCCGATTAGGGGGCTATGGTCTAGTCCCGGGAAGATCCCGAATGCTCTTAGTGCCCAGCGGTTCCGTATGGAGAGTGATGACCTGGTGCTTGGCATACACCATAAGTGAAGTGTTTATAGTATTTGACTGACAATTCAAAATTCATGACAGTGATTAATGATATAGCTCTTTAATATTCTCCTAAGTACATGACCGTTATGGAAGTGTTCAATGATAAACTTGAATTTTCACTTAACAAAGACAGTAATCATGTTCGTTATTTAATTTACTTGTTCATGTGCTTTTCATCTTAACACTTTGAGATTTGCTATTAATAATGATAACTATTTCTTTTACTGTGATACATGAATTCGTGCGTTGTTCTAGACTCTCATTTCTTTCCTTTGATATGCAATTTTAATTCTTCCTCTCGTCTTGCATACTTGCTAGTGATTAAGACCGACTTAAAGGATTCTACTGGGAAAGTTTTTGCTCATCCTAGTTCTCTTAATATTTTTCTGGTGATAATTAAGTTCGAACATGGTGGGCAGGGTTGTGCATCGAGAGACCCTCTTCTTATTGTAATAAAGTCCAGTTAGTCATGTCATGTTATTGTAACCTAGACATTTTAATGAGTTATTATAATAGTCTTCCTTGTATTTTGAAACTCTCCGGCTTTATGCCAGCTTATATATTGTAATGAATGTTCCACTAGTGAAAGTTATCACTTTAATCTGTTACGCCTTGATATTTCCGCTGCTATTGGGACGTGACACTTGTTTACCCCAAAGTGTTGATTGCCCAGTTTTCCCAAAGATGTTCGTTACCCCAGGAGTTGATTGATAGGTTGATCCCCTAACAAAGTCGTGTGCCTGGCATGGTGCGGAATCATGATTGGTGCTTGGCATGGCACAAACTTGTTACACGTGATAAACTTACTTGCTTGTTACCTGCTACTGTGTGCTGGTCCTTAACCCGAGTAGCTGAAGGACGTACTTGCATGAGGCACCAGTAGATCCTGCGTGATATTTTTATGGAGTGCTCCGAGTGGGTTACTGAAAATGCTTGCTATTGAAATGGCCATCTTGTTACATGCTATCTTGCTCTTGTTTATGAAGTTACCATCTTGCTAGATCATTATTCACAATATCCTGAACTCTTGAATACAACCTTATTGCTAGATTGATCATTACAATCTCTTGATCATACTATCTTGCATGATACACTATACACGTGTTACTATCGACGCTTTAATTGCATTATACATATCATGTTCATACCTTCTAGCCTTTAAAATGTAAATACTTATATCATTGCTGGAAGATGTAAATCCTACTGGGCGAGTGTGCTCATACCTGCTCTCTTTAACATTTCATGTAGTGAAGGTAAAGCTAAACGATGGGACTTGTGCGTCGAGCGTGGAGTACACTTAGAGAGTCCATTCTTATTTTTATTTAGATTGGTCATGAATGTAATTTCCTTTTTCTTTGAAAGATAGATAGATTGGTGAGCAAGGAGTGTTTCATTTGACATTGGAGGTTGTAATATTCGTTTTGATAAATAAAGGAAGAAAATTTAATTATTGCATTGTGGGCCCTATTTGTAAAAGCTATTGGTCTATAGCTTTTGAATGCTTGCTTGTTCATCACGTCTCCCAATTTATTTCACTGCTAAAATAAAAGTGGGGGCGTGACAATAGTTTTATACATAGTCCTATATATAGTAGTTTAGATTCTAGTTTAGAGTCAGGTTTAGAGTCAGGTCTAGGTTTAGAGGAGTCTGGTCCCTCTCAGCCATGCATTCGCAAAGAGAAGGGTAGGCAAGTTCCTGCCCGTTATGTTATGGCCTTGGCTGAGAGGTGTGTTAAGTTAAGTCAAGTCTCGAAGTTTCTTGAGGAGCCTGCCCTTGTAGAGACTAATTTTGAAGAAGGCGATTCTGTAGACGATGGTTTAGGGGTCTATTTGCTAGATTTTGATGAGAAAGATGAGACGGGAAATCTTGGGTCAGAAGAAGAGGATCCAGTGAGCTTCTATGTGGATGGCACGAAGAGATTCGATGAGCCAACCATCGCTGCGGATGAGCCAACCAAAGAGATCAACCTTGGCACCGAAGAATCCCCGAAGGTAGTTTTGATTAGTGACAACTTGAGTGTAGAAGAAGAACAAGCCATTGTAGCTATCCTCAAAGAGTTCTCTGATGGTTTTGCTTGGTCCTATGAGGACATGCCAGGGCTTGACACCTCTTTGGTCGAG
Source organism: Colocasia esculenta (assembly GCA_014218235.1). Classification (NCBI taxonomy): domain Eukaryota; kingdom Viridiplantae; phylum Streptophyta; class Magnoliopsida; order Alismatales; family Araceae; genus Colocasia; species Colocasia esculenta. The sequence goes on from CM024764.1 coordinate 40,632,631, forward strand.
CACCGATTGGTCTTAAAAGCCGATGCGAAAGCTGTCAAACAAAAGTTAAGGAGGCTACATCCCAAGCTTGCACTCAAGATCAAAGAGGAGATTGATAAGCTGCACAAGGCCAAGTTCATTAGGGTTGTGCTTTATCCTCAATGGGTAGCTAACATTGTTCCTATGATGAAGAAGGATAGTAAGGTTAGGATCTGCATAGACTTCCATGACCTAAATTGTGCTTGCCCTAAGGACGATTTTCCTCTTCCCCACATAGATGTCCTGGTGGACAATACTGCCGGTTTTGAAATGTTGTCGTTCATGGATGGTTTCTCGCGGTACAACCAGATCCGTCTGGCAGAGGAAGACCAGGAGAAAACTTTTTTTACCATGCCTTGGGGGACCTATTGTTATGTTGTGATGCCCTTCGGACTGAAGAATACGGGAGCAACTTATCAAAGGGCAATGATGGCGATTTTTCACGACATGATACATGTGCACATGGAAGTAAATGTTGATGATGTCTTGGTTAAGTCTAGGACTCAACATGGCCATGTTGAGATCCTCCAGGCAGTTCTCCAACGGTCTAGAGAACATAAGCTCAAAATGAACCCCAAGAAGTGTGTTTTTGGAGTGTCTTCAGGGAAGTTGCTTGGGTTCATAGTTAGCAAGATGGGAATTGAGATTGACCACAATAAGGCCAAAGTAATAATCGACATGCCTCCTCCTAGGAATATCAAAGAAGTCAGAGGGCTAATTGGTAGACTTCAGTTCATTAGGAGATTTATCTCTCAACATTCCGTCTGTTGTAAGCCCTTCTATGAGATGCTTAGAGGAGAGGCTAAGTTTGATTGGAACGATAAGTGTCAAAAGGCCTTCGAAGAATTGAAGAGTTATCTTTTTAATCCCCCTATTCTCGCTCCTCCGGTCCCAGGTCGGCCTTTACTGCTTTATGTGTCAACCACTGAAGACTCAACTGGAGCAGTTTTGGCCCAATATGACGACGAGAGGAAGGAGAGAGTGGTGTACTATCTATCCAAATTGTTCAATGAAGCTGAGAAAAGGTACACTGCCATGGAAAGGACCTGTGCGGCCGTCGTCTAGGTTGCCCAAAAGTTGAAGCATTATTTCCTAGCTCATGAGGTGAAGCTTCTGGTGCGTATAGACCCAATTCGATACTTGCTTGAGAAGCCCATCCTGACTGAGCGGTTGATGAGGTGGCAAAGCTTCGTCAACCAATTTGACATCACCTACGTTAATCAATAGTCAATCAAGGGGCACGCCATTGCCGAGCATTTGGCCCACCACCCTTTACCTTCATACTCTCCCGTCGATGAAAGCTTTCCGGATGAAGAGTTAGGAGCCATTATTGATGATGAACCTTCATGGATACTTTACTTCGACGGAGCACTCAATTCCAAAGGGAGTGGAATAGGGGCAGTCCTTCTCTCACCGGAAGGGGTAGTCATTCCGCACGCCTACCAATTGACCTTTCCTACCATGAACAATGTGGTCGAGTATGAGGCACTCCTAGTTGGGCTGAAAATGGCATTATTTCTTGGAGTCAAGGAGTTAAGGATAATTGGAGATTCACAGTTGATACTCCGGAAGTCCCTTAGCAAGTACCAGACCCGAGATCCCAAGTTGAAACCATTCCAGGATTTGGCAGGAAGAGTAATCCGAGAGTTTAGGAAGCTCACTCTTGTCCACACTCCAAGGGCTCAGAACATTCTAGCAAATTCACTCGCCTCCCTAGCTTCTTCCATCCCTATCCCGCTAGGGAGGTCCTTCGAAGCCGTCTCTGTCCAAAGGTTGAAAGTCCCTTCTCATGCTGATCTGTGGTTCTCTCAACTCAAGTCTCCTTCCTTTCGAGTTCACGCACTTTCGAAAGAGCCAGAATCGATCTTGATGATGGCCATCCTTGGTACTTTAACATTGAAAACTATCTCAAAGATGGATCCTTCCCAGATTATGCCACCTCTTCTGAAAGACGGGCCATTCGCCGTGTCTCCGAGCGTTACAAGATTATAGGTGGCATTCTCTACAAGAAATCCCTCAATGGGGTCTATCTCCATTGCCTTGATGAGATTGAATCTCAAAGCATTGTTGAATCCGCTCACTCTAGCGAATGTGGTGGCCATGTCAATGGTAGAGCAATTGCCCAAAAATTGCTAAGACACTATTAATGGCCTACCATGGAAGAAGATTGCACTCATTTTGTTCGTCACTGTGCTAAATGCCAATTACACGGTGAAAAAATCCATGCTCCTTCATCTTCTCTTCACCCTCTCATTTCCATGGCCTTTCGCCATGTGGGCATTCGATGTGGTCGGTCCACTCGAGGACAGAACCAAAGAAATCCATAAGAAGTCCTTCATTCTGACCGCCACCGAGTACTTCACAAAGTGGGCTGAGGCGGAAGCATTCATAGAGGTCAAAGCTTCAACGGTCGTCAAGTTCATCAAGCGCAACATTCTTGCAAGATTTGGCATGCCTCGGGACATCGTCACTGATAATGGACCACAATTCACTTCGCAGGAGCTTCGCGACATGTGTGGTAAATATGGCATTAATTTGTATCATTCATCCCCATATTATCCACAAGGTAATGGACAGGCAGAAGCTACTAATAAAACTCTCATCAAAATCTTGAAGAAAACTTGCAAATCTCACAATAATGCTGACTGGCTAGACCGCTTTGTTGAGGCTCTTTGGGCTTACCGCACCTCGGTCCGAACTCCTACGGGGCAAACCCCCTATGCTTTGACATATGGATCAGATGCGATACTCCCATATGAGATCTTTGTCCCTTCCCTTAGAGTTCAATTGGATTCTGAACTTTACCCCGGTCAACGTCAGGAGGCTTTATTAGCACAACTTGAACTCTTAGACGAAAGGCGAATGATAGCGGCTGACCATGCACAGGTTTATCGCTAAAGAATTGCACGTTTTTATGCCAAAAGAGTGCTTGAGAGAAAATTTGAAGTGGGTGAAATGGTCCTAAAACACAAAATCATTAAGGCACCAAGTCCCAGGAGTAAATTGCAAGAAAATTGGGAAGGTCCATTCGTTGTCAAAGAAGCATACTCGGGGAACGCTTACAAGTTAGTGGACGCTGAGGGAGTTGAGTTGTCGCATCCCTGGAATGCAATCTACCTCAAGAAATTCTACCCTTAGTTAGTTAACCAGTTAGTCAAGTTTGTCATTCATCACTTGTCAATGTCATGGGTTTGAGATTTTGCTTATTCGCTTGGCCATTAGCAAGGTAGAGTCTCTTCACACACCACACGATGTTGGGATATTGTCCATTAGTTGGAAAATCATAAGTACACTTGGAGGTGTCTAATTTGGTCAATGCTTCCCCTTTTCTCTTTCCACTCGGTCAAGTCTAGAAAAGGTGCAAACTACGATTAGGGGACCATCCACTCTCGCCTGAAAGACAAAGTCATAACAAATAAGGGGCAATGAAAAACAAAGGCAAAGGCAAAATGCCAAACCAAGCCTAAATGGCAAAGAAAAGCCAAAATGTCAAAAAAGGGTAGCAAAAAGTACGTACCCAGAAAAAGGCTGACCAAATCAAGGAGGTAGCAAATAGTACATGCCTCCACCAATGAATCAAATGAAAAGTACCCCTGAAAATAATTGATGACCAAGTCTTTTAGTGTGAGATATTAGTTTGGAAACAAAAAGTGGTTTTGACCCAATCCTTACATGACTTCCTATTTACTTCTTCCAATTCCTCCCCTTAGGGGCAATTTGACCTTGTAAGGCTTCCATGGTGGAAAATATCAAGAAGGCTAGGGGCAATCTCCAATATCAACAATATCATGCACGAACCTCCTTACTCATGGCCTCTATCATTAAGTAGATTATGAGGACCCTATACCTTGACATGTGATGAACATGTGTCTTAGAAAGGATGGCTGATGGTGTCAAGACCAGGTCTTCCCTGCGCAGGAGTGCCTCTGTTAACACAACCTCAAAATAGTTCCCTATGAAGGCTATGATCTGGAACATTAGAGGTATTGGTAATGTCTCTTCTATCCATCGTCTCAAATTTCTTATTCGTCAGCATGGTCTCACGTTTTTGGCTATTATTGAGCCCAAGTTAGTTCATAATAAAATTGAAAGTTATAGACAGAAGCTGGGCATGGATTGTTCTCTAGTGAACTCTACTGATAAAGGCGCATCTGGCTTTTTTGGAAGAATGACATCTCTGCTCACTTGGTATCTTCTTCGGATCAGTTCATCACTGTGCGCCTTTGCTCCTCCTTGCATCGGGATGTCATCATCACTATTGTTCATGCTAATTGCCTGCTTTCTGAGAGGCGAGCTCTTTGGGACCATATAGTCGACTTTTCTGCTTCATGCGTTTCTCTGTGGCTTATTGGAGGTGACTTTAATAGTATCCTTGATGCTGAGGAAAAAGAGGTGGTAGGAATGCTTTTCAGTGATCCATGCTTGATTTCCAAGCTTGTGTAGCTGCTGCAGGTCTGGAGGATGCTGGCTTCTCTGGTAGCCGATTTACTTGGTACAATGGGCAAGCGTCGAATGTCATCTGGGCCAGGCTTGATAGAGTGCTTTTAAATGCTGACTGGCTTGTTGCTTACCCAGATATTCGGGTCCAACATTTGTCTCGTGCTTGCAGTGACCACAGCCCGCTAATTGTGTCTACTTCCCCATCTATGCAATGTCAGCCTTCTAGATTTTGCTTTCAACAAATGTGGACTACTCATGAAAGATTTATGGTGGACGCTCAGCAGAGCTGGCTGGTTGCGCCTCAGTCATCCTACCCTTTGATCAATCTCGCAATGAAGCTTAAGTTCATGAAATCCTATTTTCGGGATTGGAATAAGAATGTCTTTAAAAACCTTATAGATAATGTGTTGATTTCGGAAGATGAGTTCCATATTGCCCAGGCTAGGTTTGATGCAGATGCCTCTCAGAGAATAGCGATTCTATTTTGGCAGCTCGCCAGGCTCTTGTCCTTACTCATTCTCAGGAAGAAATTTTCTGGAGACAAAAATCTAGGCTGCAATGGCTGAAAGAGGGTGATGGAAATACCAAATTCTACCATGCTTATGCCAACTCTCGTAGAAGAAAATCGATGATTAATCAGATTAACAATGATGATGGGGTGCCTGTGGTGAACAAATCTGATATTGCTAGTTTATTTGTCTCGCATTTCTCCAAAGCTTTCACGTCATCTAATCATAGTATCAATCAAGATCTTCTTGATGTTATCCCATGCATTCTGGATAACGATCAGAATGATATGCTTTGCATCGTGCCGTCGAAAGAGGAAATTAAAAAGGTTGTCATGTCCATGTCCCCTGACAGCGCCTCGGGGCCTGATGGGTTTACAGGGCACTTCTTTCATTCTTGCTGGAGTTTTATTGAATCTGATATCTGTTGTGCTGTGCAAGCCTTTTTCTGTGGTCATCCCCTCCCTAAGGGATTCACCTCCTCTTTAATTGCCTTGATTCTGAAGATTGACATGCCTAAGAACTGTGCTGACTTCCGTCCTATCAGTCTTTGTAACTTTTTCTATAAAATCATATCTCGGATTATCAATGACAGGCTTGCTCAGGTTTTGCCTTTATTAATTTCTGAAGAGCAGGGTGCCTTTGTCAAGGGTAGAAGCATATCTGAAAATGTCTCTTTGGCTATGGAAATGGCACAGCATCTGGGCAGGAAGTGCAGAGGTGGTAATGTTATTCTTAAGCTGGATATGGCTAAGGCCTATGACCGTCTTGAATGGGATTTTCTCTATGTTGTTCTGCATAAGTTCGGTTTCTCTTTCAGGTTTATTTCTCTTATTGAACCACTTCTCTCAAACTGCTGGTTTTCTATTCTGCTCAATGGTGAAATTCATGGTTATTTTAAGTCTTCCAGAGGTATTCGCCAAGGGGATCCTCTTGCCCCGGCTCTTTTTATCCTCGCTCAAGAAGTGCTCAGTAGGGGTGTTTTATCCTTGCTTCGTGGGAGTTCTGGTGGAGCTTATCAAACCATGAGGCGCTGCCCCCTTGTCTCTCATCTATTATTTGCAGATGATACCTTAATCTTTTCCAATGGAACGGCGAGGCATATGAAGTGTCTTATGGCTTTTCTTAGGGATTATGAGGCTTCCTCGGGTCAGCTAATTAATGTGGCTAAAAGTTCTTTTATTCTTCATGCAAAGGCTTCGTTGTCTCTCAGCCGCTCCATTGCCCATATCACTGGTTTCACTCGGGGCACTCTGCCTTTCAAGTACCTTGGTGTATCTATTTACTCTGGTAGACGGAGACCTTTGTACTTTTCTCATATTTTATCAAAAACGGCTCAAAAGCTTCAAGGGTGGAAGTCAAAATTCTTGTTTTCTGGTGGCAGGCTTGTTCTTCTCAGACATGTGCTTTCAGCGATCCCTATATACACCATGTCTTCTCTATCTATCCCTAAGACGATTATTAGATCTTTTCACAAGTTGCTTGCTAACTTCTTCTGGGGATCTTATGAAGGCTCTCCAAAGAAGCATTGGGTTTCTTGGAACAATATTGCTCAGCCGAAAGAGTGTGGGGGCCTTGGAATTTTAAATATTCAGGACATGCAGACTGCTCTCAGGACAAAAATGTTATGGAAGGCGATTTCTGGAGTTTCCTTATGGGGTAATTTTTTCAAAGCTAGATATCTTCATAACAGTCATTATTCTGAAGCCTCTTATGAATTGATGCCTGCTGCTGACAGACGCCTATGGAGACATGCTTCATATCTTGTTGCTTCTAATCATCGGGTTTTCATTGCTAATATGGATTCTAGTGCTAGTTTTTGGTATGATGTCTGGATCGGGTCTGTTCCTCTTTATAATTTCATTCCAGATAATATTTGGCGGAACCTCCAAGGGAAATCTTTCTCAATCGAGCAAGTTGTTCATGAGCCTGGAGGTCATCATTTGATGTTAGCTCGTCAGTTCTGCCCGGCTTTGGTCCTCAATAACTGTATAGCGATGTTATGGGCTATTGACACTTGGATTTGGTGTCCCAATCCAGATGGTATCTTTACCTCTTCCTCTATGCGGAAAATCTCACAAGTTGTCATCAGTGCTAGATGGGATAAGTTGTGGAGCCCGGCTGTCCCTCTGAAGTGGTCCATTCTTGCTTGGCGTCTGGAAAAGGGCTGTGTTCCTACTGATGATGTTCTGGCAGGATGTGGTATTCCTCTGTGCTCAATGTGCTCTTGCTGCTCTTCTCCTACTGTTGAATCTGGTACTCACTTATTCTTCAATAGTGATGTGGCTAAGGCGGTTTGGGGGTCTCTCTTTGACATTCTCCAGTTCCACAACTCGATTGTTCTGAATCCAACGCATGGTGTTATCTGCTTTCTTTCTGATCAACCTGGTTGCTCCTCTGTTGGAAAGCTTGTTCGTTTCATATTCCTCTCTGTTCTATGGGAGCTGTGGTGTAGTAGGAATCGCTCAAGGTTTGACTCTGTCGCTATGACCAGTTCTCATGTCCTCTTCAAAGTTCGGATGAATGTGCAGGATGCTATCGCCGCCTCTTTGCTTGTGTTGAAAGACATTGCTCCTGTTCAGATTACATTCCTTTCTCAGTGGGGTATTCATGTTCAGCAGTCTTCTAATCGGATTCCTAGAATTGTCAGGTGGTTACTACCACCAACGGGGAGATTCACGCTCAATGTCAATGGTGCATTCAAGAGATCTATGGGTATTGCAGCTGGTGGTGGTATTCTTCGGAATGGTCGTGGGGATGTTATCTTCTGCTTTGCTAACCGATATCCTCACATTCAGTCTAGCCTTGAGACGGAAGCTCTTGCTCTCAGGGATGGGCTCTCTCTGTGTTGCTCTCATGCCGTCAACAACATCTTGATTGAGTCTGACTCGTTGGTTCTTCTTCAAGTTATTAAGGGTCGGTTTCGCTGTCCATGGAGGATTGCTCTCCCTGTAAATGACATTCTAACTAAGTGTCAGACTCTCCATGTTTCCTTTTGTCATATTTTTAGGGAGGCCAATCAAGTTGCGGACTCTCTCGCTAACTTTGGCTTCTCCTCTCAGTCTGATTGTAATTTCTGGTTATCCTGGGCCGATCTCCCCCCTACTGTAAAGGGTGCCTACCGTTTGGATAAGGCAGGGTTCCCCTCTATCAGGCCATAATGTATCTTTGCTTCATTGCTTTTAATAAAATTTCCCTGGGAATAGTGTGGTGGTGGAGTGGTAACCTCATCCCTCCCTGAGGGGGTGAGCACTCTCCCTCTGCCTCTTCTAGGTATTTGCCTAAAAAAAAAAATGTGTCTTAGAGTCCAAACATCCAAAAAATCTGAAAAAAAAATGAAAAAGACAAAAAGAGAGTCTCTTGATGTGTATAATTTCTCCATGTACATATTTTCTTTATTATTTTAACTCAAAAAAAATCAAAAAATCAAAATCCAAAAAAAAATAGTCATATCATGTACATATACTAACATTATTTTCCTTATTTTCTTATTCCAAAAAAAAACAAAAGAAAAAAGTGCATGTATATATTTCCCTTCAGTATTTTATTTGTGTTTCTATCTTTAATTAGATATTATCTCCTTGATCAGATCTCAAGAAAGGTACATCTTTTAGGCGAGGGGCTAAAGACAGATCGACACTAACTTTTTCCTTTAAGTGTTGTGGATGCAGGAACCAAAGCGACATTGGCAAACCATTCAATGACACAAAATGCACAAAGTCCACAAAAATCCACTAAAGGATAAAGTTTTGTACACATTGTAAGGTTGCGGAATTCCCTATATGGTAATCTAGAAGAGGGGTTGAATAGATTACTGTCAATTAAAAAGTTCTTACCACCTTCTTTTCACGAAGACACAAACTGTGAAAACTGTAACAGAGTTTAAGCTAAACTTTGATGTGTGTAACTTGACAATAGATAGAGAAACAATCTATCAGACGTGTGTAGAGACACCGTGCCTACCAAAAATCTAATGTAGAAATGTTCAAACCATAGGACACAGAGTTTTACGTGGTTCGGAGTACACAACTTGTGTATCCTACGTCCACGGTCCACACACACATGCAAAAAAGACTGCTTATGAGCTAGTTCAACGACTACAACTCACACACACGAGTTGTCTGATGTGAAACCACGATCAAACAACACAAGCCACGTGAATCAAGCACAAACTGCTTGAGACACAACCACACACACACGGATATGTAAAAACTAAAACAGGGAAGAGTTCTGAGTTGAAACACAAATCCTGATTAAGAACTCTTCTGATGAACGTCTGGATGGACTTCAAGCTTCATCTTGAGGGACACAACTTGATGGAGAGGCTTGAATCCACGACGATCAGACTTCAATTTTGTTGGATCAATAGTTGGTTCAATCTCTGAACAGCAGGGTGAAGCAGAGCAGCAACAACACCTCTTATTCTTGGACTTTCTCTAGGGTTTTTGGTGGATGCTGCTTCTGTACGAGATTACCTTCAAAAGATAGCTTATATAGTGGTGTCCATATATGGAGAGACGTGGTAGTTGGAACCACCATGTTTGGCAACTTAAAAACTTTCCGTATCTGAAGGTTTTCTTCGTCTGTCGACAACACTGGGTGCTCCTGTCGACAGGTGCTGACGGTAGAGGACTGGGAGTTCGGGAGATAGTTTCCTATCAGTGGCTGTCGACAGGCGACACTGGTGCTATCGACAGGCACTCCTGTCCTGAGGTATGGCTTTCTGGCCTGTTTGTAGCTGTCGACAGGGGCCTTTCTGGCTGTCGACAGGTACCTATTTTTCTTGCTTTTCTTGATCTTTTGAACATTGTTTTGGTACATGTCTTGCATAGTATCTCACCTATATAAAAGAACTTAGTTAGGGAGATATAATTACATATAAATGATCAATTAACATGTTTGTTTCATTTGCATTCCAAGAGTTATTATCATCAAGTTTCATTACTTAACATTTATCAATTTTGTCCATGAAATGTTCATACTCATCATCAAAAATAAAGATGTGGTTTGTTGACTTAGCATTCTCATTAAGCATTCAACATATGAGAACTCAACATTCTCCCCCTTTTTGATGATGACAAAATTTTCAAATTGAGACATAATTTTTCAACAATTTTAAATTCATTTCTCAATTGACTTCTCCATGTATTGCATGTATTGCTCAATTGATTTCTCCCCCTTTTGACAACATCCAAAAAAGGCATTCCATTGCATAAATCAATGTAGCAGGAAGAGAAATTGTGCTTTCACTAAAGGGTAGGCATTACACAATAGCACATTGGACAACATGACAAAATGCAAATCAAGTAAACAACATGACTCTAAAAGCAAAGTACAATAGCAAGACTTGGACCAAAAGCATCTAAGACACCTAGACCCTCTAAGCATCATCAGGACCGGGGGGCAGGGGCCTGACGATTCTCTTGAACATGGTTGGAGAGCCTAGTTAACCTGAGCTGGAGCTGAACTTGGGAGTTAGCCAGTGCCTCCAGACTTGTGTCTACTATGTCCAACCGGTCATTCAGTGTGGCAAAGCCGGTGGTTATCTGAACTTGCAACTGAGCAAGGAGTTCTCTGATGGAGGGCTCAGTAGCAATGTCACCAGCTGCTATGCGATCACCATCTCCCGGAGCATCTAATGGCTCAGACTGGGAGTCTTCAGCATCTTGCTCTTCATCACCATCTTCATCTTCATCTTCTTCTTCGTCTTCACCATCACCCACAGCTACAGCCGGTCCCTTACCCTTGAGGTCACGGGTCACAACGCCATCTACCATCTTGTAGCCCATCCGCTGTGCAGCAGTGAGGTCATAGGAGCTACGAGACTTAAGGGCAGTCATCTCTTCTTTTGGAATATGGATATCAAGGAACAAGAAGAGGGAGGTGAGCTGACATGCGTAAGGCATGGACCTCTTTGAGCTACGGAGGCAAATGCGGAGGGTGGAGACCATGAGTTGTGGTAGGTTGATGGGTTCACAGTTCAAGAATGCATGAAACAAGGACTTGTGAACTGTAGCCACAAGTTCGCGACTGCCATCTTTTGGAACGATGATGGTGGTGAATATGTGGTGGATGAGACGATGAAGTGGAGGGTAGGAGTTAGCATTCAGTTGCTTACGATCTTTGGGGTCGTAAGGCTGCAAAGTTATGAGTTGATGATACTCTTCTGGGGTGGGATGATGAGACATAATATCAATCCCAGTGTTGGGGATGTGCAAGGAGATAGAGAAAAGATTAGAGGAAATTCGAAAGGAAGTCCCCTTGACTCTGGAATAAAGGTCACCTGCTGCAGTCTGGCGGAGGTTGTTGAAGAACTCCGTCACAGCAGTGGGTGAATACTGCTTGTGATTATAGCAAAATGGAGACCAGCCTTGGATGTCGAAGAGAGGTTGCAGTCCTGGAAATAGGTCTTCCAGAGAGACGAAGTCGACATATCGGGGCTGCACGAACTTCGTGAAGGTGCCATGGACTTCGAGGAGTTGAAGGTTGGGAGGGATGATGAGCTCTGGCAGACAATCATCCCGATGTTTCGTCCGGCGCTCGGCGGGTGCTCTGGAGCCCTGTCTGGCTTCAGGAGACCGAGGACGACGACGGGAGGCCAGCTTCTTGGCCGGTGGAGCCATCTGAAGTTGTATCTCGTAGTAGATGGTGACGGGAGACAGGAAGAAGATAGAGGGAGGAAGGAAACGCAAATGGCTGGGTGTTCTCCTCTGTCGCCCTGGGAAAGGAAGGGTTTGGGGAGAAGGAGGGAAGAAAAGTTTTTGGAAGTGGGAAAGGGTGGAAGGGGACATGGAAACCTTTTATAGAAGTTATGTGAGAATTTGAAAGGTTGGGTCCCACGCAATCCGCCCTAAATCGATGCCCGGTGGGCTTCCAAACAAGGGTCTGCCGCCGGCTGTCGACAGAAGGCTTGGGGCCCTATCAACAGGCACTTGCAGAAGTATGCCAGTGAAGGAATTTTGTCAAATTTTCAACGCATTTGAGCATCAAACGTATATATAAGATGGAAAATGGGTAAAATCATATTATAAAATGTCATAGCCACACATATTTTGGACACATCAAGAATCTACAATGGTTGTGAAATAATATTCCCCGATTCTCAAGTGACAATAACAAGAATGCATTAAACAAAAACATGTGTTGATAAAAAGACCCTCTTGAATAATATCATTTGCAAGAGACCATTTTCCTTAGTTGGTGACATACACAAGATTAATGAGGTGTATGTCTACATGGTTAGTTAAACAAAAACCACTTAATGGCCTTGGCAGGACAAATTAGGAGGCTACACTCTATTTCTTCTAAATTTTTCTTATTTGAAGCATAAGAGAAACATTGGTAATTAGGATCACTTGACCTTTTTACGTGAAGATAAACATTTGTGGTGCCCGTATCCCCAGTTACTCGGTTGAGTGATCATCAAACCATTTTACAGAGTTAATGAGTAAGCCGTTTGACGCGAAGATAGACATTTGTGATGCCCGTATCCTCGGTTACTTAGCAATACTCAACATTGCTCTGCCTTTTTTTTTTAATGAACACTTTGTGTTTTGTTTTGAAATAGGTAGCTTTTCTCCCTTAATTTTGATTGATTTTTCCTTTTTCATGTTTAAAATCAAGGTCAAGAAGTAGAAGGAGTTTAAAAACCAATGAAAGACATAACCCTCAATGACCTAGTAACTAGTCACATGACTTTTGAAAAATGATATTTTACAAATTAGTTATTCAAGTGAGTTAATCTAAGCTCATGTGATTTAGTTTGATGTGCTCAAGTTAATGCAACTTAGACTCATAAAGAATAGTATGTCAAAATCATTGTGATTTAGACAATATCTTTGATATCATCTAGATAGGATAAGTTATAATGTTGGCATTTCCCATTTTTCACCTTAAATACTTTCAATAAGTATGCTCATGAAGAATTGTGGACCAAAGAGTGAAGTATTTGAATAAACTGATCCATCTGTCGACAGCCATTAGGGGCCTGTCGACAGCTGCTGACAGAGCTGAAGGATGAAGGCTCTGGAAGGGTGTTCCTGTCGACAGGCGATGGAGGGCTATCGACAGGTACTGACAGACAGACAAAAGGTGATTTCAGGTGGACTAAAGCTGTCAGTGGCTGTCGACAGCAGCTTGGGGGCTGTCGACAGGGATTTCAGAAAAATAGTTTTTGAAGGCAAAAATGAGAGAAATTATTGAATGTTCATTCAAGGGAAGTAAGGCAATGGCCAAGGACATGTTTCACTTTGAAATTTCACTCACCTACCTTAACATAGCTCCCCCACAGTGTGTGCATGTGAAGACTCATCATTCAAGCAATTCAAAAACAATTCAAGCAAGAGTTTCACACATTTCAACATCACACCATTCATGTAAGGGGATAACAATAAAAAATCTTTTTGGTATTTTTGATTTTATAATTTTTTTTTGTTTTTTTAGAATGATTGGGCAAATTGTAAAGAAACTAAATACTTTATCTAAAATAGATGTCCCTTTTTCACTTCAACTATGGACACATGGCGGAGAATGTTTTCTCACGCATAATGAAAGTTTCCAAACAAACATAACTTGTTTTTTCCACAAATCAATATTTGATATACCACATAGTTGTTGCACACAAGGAACATATGTTCAAGATTTGGTATGAGTTTCATTGCATTTTGCACAAACCTAATTCTCTTCTAAGTATAGTGAACCTATCCTCAGCCAATGGTTTTGTGAAGATGTCAGCTAGTTGTTTCTCAGTGGTATGAAGCTCAGCTCTAAGGTGTTGTTGGCTACCTCATCTCTCAGAAAATGGTGTCTAATCTCTATGTGCTTTGTTCTAGAGTGTTGAATTGGGTTCTTTGAGAGATTGATTGCACTAGTGCTGTCACATAGGATAGGTGTGCATCCAATGTCAATGTTGTAGTCAAACAATTGACTTTTTATCCACAACACTTGAGCCGCACAACTCCCTTTAGCAACATATTCTGCCTCTGCAGTGAGAGTGCAACCGAGTGTTGCTTCTTGGATGCCCACGAAACCATGCAACCACCAAGAATTTGGCAATAGCCACTAGTGCTTTTCCTGTCAATTTTACATCCAACATAGTCAGCATCAGAATAAGAGACCAAGTTGAAGCTACTACCTGCTGGATACCAAAGACCCATATCATGCGTACCTGAGAGATATCGAAATATTCTCTTAACTGCAACCAAATGGCTTTCCTTTGGACTAGATTGGTATCTATCACAAAGGCAAATGCTGAATTGAATGTCCGGTCTACTTGCAGTAAGATATAAAAGGGAGCCAATCATACCTCGAAATTGCTTTGCATCTACCGGTTTACCTTTCTCATCACTTTCTAGTTTTATGCTTGTGCTCATTGGTGTTGAGGCAGGCTTGGCATGTTCGAACTGAAATCTTTTCAGTAGCTCTTTGACATACTTTTTTTGGTTGATGAAGAATCCATCTTCCAGTTGTTTCACCAATCTTACCTGAGCCGATGATCTGGCCTTTGTTGTTACCTCCAAATATGACTTGACCTCCGTCTTTTTCCACCAGCATACAGAATTTGTCTTTGTCGCCCGTCATATGCCTCGAGCAGCCGCTATCCAGGTACCATTTGTTTTAATTATTGGCTACTAGGCATTCTGCATATGTGGATAAGACAAGAGGTTTTGGTACCCAAATTACTTTGGGTGCCAATTTATCATTCATGCCAAACAGTAAATGCTTAGGAATCCAAACTTGTTTCAATTTCAGTTTATTTGAATTGTTCCAGCATTGTTTTTCATTATGCCCGACCTTTTTATAGAAATTGCATGATGAAGGTTTTTCTACAACAATGGGCTTTTTGTTTTGAGGAACATGCATGGGCATTTTACCTTTCTGTTGCGTGGTCAGTTTTCCTTTGGAAGCTAGTTTCTCGTCCGGTCGACAACCCTCTTTGGGGCTGTTGACAGGTTTTGCAGTTTTGTTAGCAACAGATCTGGTTTTCTTGGGTTCCTATTTCTTGCCTTTGGCTTGACTTTTATTGTTCATTGATGGGATTTGTTTGCTTGTGCTTGGGTTGGAATTAACAACAGATGTCAACAGATTTTTACCAATTACTTTTGGTTTAACTGGTTGATATCAAATCCCATGTTTTGCAACAAACACATTAGATCCCAAGATTGCATCAAGATTTTGTTTACCCTTGACAAACCTAGTTAGATCTTCAGATTTTCCCTTAAGTTGCTCTTCAGACTTTTTCAACTTTTCTTTAACTTCAACAAGTTCATCTTGAAGAGTTTTAAGGGAATTGCTTAGATCATCCTTTTCTTTTTGAACTTTTTGCCATTTCAGTTTCATGCCATCCATTTCCTCACTATGTGCTTGTTCATCAACTTTCATCATTTCAATTTCTTTATTCAAGGATGCAATTTGTTCATTATGGTTGGTGTCATGAACAAGGGAATTGATTTTCTTGGGTTCTCTTCAGTTTCCTTTCTTTTGACATTAATTTCATATGTCATTAAAGAGCCAATAAGTTCATCCAATTTCATTGCTGAGAGAACTTTTGAATCCTCAATGACAGTGGCTTTGGTGTTCCATGAGGATGGAAGAGACCGAAGTATCTTCTTCACCAAATCACTTTCTGAGTATTCTTTTTTAAGACGTTTCAACCCATTTATTATTAGCATGAACCTAGAAAACATGTTTGAGATGGTTTTATTGTTGTTCATCTTAAACATCTCATACTCAGAGACCAGCATGCTTACCTTTGATTCCCTTACCTGAGACGTACCTTCGTATATCAATTCAAGCTTGTCCCACATTTCTTTTGCTGAGGTGCACATGGAGACTCTCGAATATTCCTTGGGATGGACGGCGCATTGCATCATGTTCAGGGCACTCCAGTTGAGTGTTCCTTTTGCAATTTGATCCTTCGTCCAGGTATCTTCATCTTTGGGAAGAGTGTATGCTCCTTTGTGGATGATCTTCCACAGCTCAAAGTTCTGTGCTCTCAGGAATACCTGCATGCGGTTTTTCCAATAAGGGTAGTCAGTTCCATCAAAGAAGGGTGGCCTGGTCACAGAGTGTCCTTCGGCCATATACCCCTTGTTAGATTCCATGAGATCAACGTTCTCCTGATCGTAAGATCAAACAAGTATAACAGTAAATCGGAGAAACTTGGCTCTGATACCAATTGTAAGGTTGCGAATTCCCTATATGGTAATCTAGAAGGGGGGTTGAATAGATTACTATCAATTAAAAAGTTCTTACCACCTTCTTTTCACGAAGACACAAACTGTGAAAACTATAACATAGTTTAAGCTAAACTTTGATGTGTGTAACTTGACAATAGATAGAGAAACAATCTATCAGACGATTGTAGAGACACCGTGCCTACCAAACATCTAATGTAGAAATGTTCAAACCATAGGACACAGAGTTTTACGTGGTTCGGAGTACACAACTTGTGTATCCTACGTCCACGGTCCACACACACACGCAGAAAAGACTGCTTATCATCTAGTTCAACGACCACAACTCACACACACAAGTTGTCTGATGTGAAACCACGATCAGAACAACACAAGCCACGTGAATCAAGCACAATGACTGGTTGAGACACAACCACACACACACGGATATGTAAAAACTAAAACAGGGAAAAGTTCTGAGTTGAAACACAAATCCTGATTAAGAACTCTTCTGATGAACGTCTGGATGGACTTCAAGCTTCGTCTTGAGGGACACAACTTGATGGAGAGGCTTGAATCCATGACGATCAGACTTCAATATTGCTGGATCAATAGTTGGTTCAATCTCTGAACAGCAGGGTGAAGCAGAGCAGCAGCAACACCTCTTGTTCTTAGACTTTCTCTAGGGTTTTTGGTGGAGGCTGCTTCTGTACGAGATTACCTTCAAAAGATAGCTTATATAGTGGTGTCCATATATGGAGAGACGTGGTAGTTGGAACCACCATGTTTGGCAACTTAAAAACTTTTCGTATCCGAAGGTTTTCTTCGTCTGTTGACAGCACTGGGTGCTCCTGTCGACAGGTGCTGACAGGCAGAGGACTGGGAGTTCGGGAGACAGTTTCCTGTCAGTGACTGTCGACAGGCGACACTGGTGCTGTCGACAGGCACTCTTGTCCTGAGGTATGGCTTTCTGGCCTGTTTGTAGCTGTCGACAGGGGCCTTTCTGGCTGTCGACAGGTACCTATTTTTCTTGCTTTTCTTGATCTTTTGAACATTGTTTTGGTACATGTCTTGCATAGTATCTCACCTATATAAAAG
Source organism: Colocasia esculenta (assembly GCA_014218235.1). Lineage (NCBI taxonomy): Eukaryota > Viridiplantae > Streptophyta > Magnoliopsida > Alismatales > Araceae > Colocasia > Colocasia esculenta. The sequence continues at coordinate 40,649,867 of CM024764.1, forward strand.
AACTTAGTTAGGGAGATATAATGACATATAAATGATCAATTAACATGTTTGTTTCATTTGCATTCCAAGAGTTATTATCATCAAGTTTCATTACTTAACATTCATCAATTTTGTCCATGAAATGTTCATGCTCATCATCAAAAATAAAGATGTGATTTGTTGACTTAGCATTATCATTAAGCATTCAACATATGAGAACTCAACACACATCATAACAGGGGCATACCCTTGGTGGTACATCTGGAGCCTCTCTCCTCTCTCCCTCACTAGGCCTCTGCCTACGTGAACTGCTCACCTCCTCCTCCTCCATCTCCCGACGCCGGTCTGGGAGAGGATGTCGCGTCGCTGTCGATGCCTCTTATCGTAGCCCTTCCCGCACCACTGACGGGTCCCCAAGGACAGGATGTCATCAAGTGATGCAAAGGCTGACCCCGTCCTCGCCTGCGCTTCCTGCTGGGCCTGCCGTTGCTACTCCCGGAGCTTCTTCAGCACCCGATCCTTCAAGGTCTCATAATCCACGGCAATCCACGCCCAGGCTCTCTCCGCCTCCCTCTCTCGCTCCCTCGCCTCGAGCAGGCGACCCCGCGTAGTTAGTAGATCTTCCCTCATGCCCTCCAGGGTTGTCCCCGCTCCCTGCCACTGCACATTGATAAGAAAATGCGTTAGTCATAAACGCGTGTAGAAAAGGGAGTGACTCGGTGTCTTACCTCTGCCTCTAGATCTCGGATCCTCGCCTCTAGCTCCTGGGTCCTCGTCTATAGCTCTGGACCCTTGCCTCCGCCCGGTCCAGAGCCCCCTGCAACCGGACCGCTAGGTCCTGGCTAGCTGGCTGCGCGGACGAGCTCGCCCCTATGTCCCGGCTCACCCGTACCCTCGCTAGCTCCTCTCTCTACATTCATATCCCTTGGTCAGTTCAAACCGAATCAAATTAAATCAAATTGTGGTCAAGGGTGAGTTGTGATTTACCAGTGTCCATGTCTCGGCACGGAGTCTCTCTGTCTCCACAGCCTGCTCCGCCAATCTCCCCTCTAGGAGCCTCATAGCCTCTGACTCTGGCATCTGTCATACACACTTCAAGGTTAGAATCAATCAACTAGATGACAAGGTTTAGAGTTAGAGTTCACTCACCACTCGCCGGTCTAGCCAGAGTCGTCCAGCATAGCGCGCCCGGTAGTCCTCCAGGTTTGCCGAGCTGTCCTAGAGGTCGGTGTGCCGGAGGACCTACTCCCCTCCACCTCGCCAGTAGGCAACTGTGCTTCCGTGCTCCTCCCCCCAGTCACGGTCCTCGGCCAAAAACCGTCGGTGGGAGTGCCCCTCTCTCCCTAGAGAGGGTACCTCTAAGGCCGGCTGGTGCCAACCCAAGGTGCATACCACTAACTCTAGGTAGAGGGGCTCACACGTCCCCAGGCATAGCAGGAGCAGGTGACGATCAAACAGCGGGCGCCCCACCGCCACCGCCGGGTGGGATGCATCTGCCTCCCCTAAGTAGGAAGTCCAAACCACCTGCAAGAAAGAAGAGAACTTTGGTCAGTCACATCAAATGGAAATTGAATGCAAGAAAGAAAGAGTGCTAGTTGAGATTTATACCTGATCATGGGGGTAAAGGTCGAGTCCCGCCCGCACATCCTCGACGTGCCAATTCGTCACCCTCGGATCGGGCGCCACCTCCCAACTAGCCATGAGCGGTAGCATGGCCTGGCTCCCCTCTGTTTGCACACCACATCCCATGGGGAAGCGGGTGTATCCCCAAATATGCACAAGAAGAAAAGATATCAGTCAGGCAATTTATTTTAATTCGATGAAGAGCATTAAAGGAAACTTGCATATCTGAAGAAAGGGGGTGAAACCCCCGGTGCTCTGAGAACGCCACGAGCTGCTAGGTAGAAGCGAGAAGAGGTGTCCTAGCATCGCGATGCCCCATGCATATCGCCCTACCTGCTTCAGGTCCCGCAGTAAAAGTACGTCCGCAGCGCCTCGAGGTAGGGGACGTCCCTGTGGAATGGGCGTACCACTAAGAGGTGCCTAAACCCCATCCGTGCTACTCGAGTCTGCTGGGCCTCTGGCAGCACCTGGTACCACGCCCAACACAAATCCCATGTCAGTCGTCTCCACATTCTGCCTTTTCCCTGCAAAACACAGAAACAGTCGACGTCAGCATCGATGGCCGTTAAGAAAAAGTCGACGGCAACCATGTTGCCGTTTACATAGAATTGGCGTCCATGGGGTGTGCCGTTTACTGACAGTAGACAGCAGGTGGGTAGCCGTCGAGTTCAACAATTAACGTCTTGCCCTTGCCGTCAAGTTCTTCTTGACGGCAGCGGTTTGGATGTCAACAGGAACCCAACGTCAACCGATGTTGACGTCAAGTTCCTGTTGAACCCGACCGACTCCTCCCACTTTTTCCCCTCTTTTTCACTTTTACAATCATACATCCACACTGTGTTTAGGAGTCTGAGGACCTACCTTGGGTCGTCGTGGGGCACTCTGAGGCACTCCAGCATTCGTCTCATCTCCGGCGGTCTCCTCCCCCTCCGGTCCGCTGCCGCCAGCATCTGTCGCCACTGGTTCGGCCTCCTCCTCCATCCGTCGAGGGTGGTTTCGCAGTATCTGTCTCTTCCCCCTCGCCATTAGTTTAGTTCAGTTCGATTAGATTAGATGATGGAAGAAGGAGATGAAGATTAGGAAGGGATTGGGTTGAAGGTTTGGAGGATTAGAAGTTTGAAGAAGAGGCGCAAGGAAGGTAGAAAGGCTCCAGCATTTGGAAATGAGGGTGAAAAGGGCGCCGGAGATGGCCTTGGGCACAAAAGCTGCATCTTAAATTTGACGTCAAGACTATGGTCGTTGACCAGTCATTGACGTCAACATGTAGGCCGTTCAATTCCTATTAACGGCCACCTGTTGGCCGTTTATCTCTGGCCCCGAGGCGTCCTGTCAGACCCCCGTACTCCGGCTGACGACCGTTTGGTGGACGTCTACTTTTGTGTAGACAGCTACTGATATGGCCGTCTATCCTCTGTCTGGCGGTTAGCGGCCACAATGTGGCCGTCTACTTATACCCGGCGTCCATCGATGTGGATGCCAACCCCTGCACAGTTAGTCTTCACAGAACACACAATTCAGCACAATTGAAGGCAATTTAACACTCCATTGACTTCATTCCACACAATTCAAGCTACTCAACACATTGAACACAATGCTATTCATTGTTTATTCATCTAACATTTGTGTTACACTTATTGGAATTGGGAAAATACATCATTTCGCTCTACGAGCCATATAGAAATCACATAAAATGGGGAAAATTGTGGTAATATACTCTTCATAGACCCGAACCTCTCTCCAGTTCTCTTGAACAGCTTGCCGCACCTTCTTGCTCACTGTGTATCTCTCCCAAGTCTTCTTGGCCTTCTTCATCAGCTTCTCATTTCTCCCTGAGATGATCATGTTGGTGCAGTGGGATGAAGCTGGAATTCCCCGTGGTATTCCGAGCTGACACTGGCACTGGTGTGGCTGGTATACCACCATCTGATCAGCACTAGTCAGCCACAAGTCTCTGTCCTCCCTGGTGCAAACCCTAAACTGAATTGTCCTCATGAATAGTGGCCTCACAATGAAGTCCTCCACTGGGAAGTAGCCTAGGTAGTCTCGCCAGGCATCTCTGCTCTTCAGGTGTGCTGTCACACACTTGATCTCATCCTATAGCTCATACCATGCTCTACTACAATGAACCGAACTCCGAAGGAAGATTCTAGAGGGGGTAGGTTGTCTCTCAGCAAAATCAAACTTCAAATGAGCTTCCATCCATACCTGGAGCAGGAACAAATTCCCGCATGTACGTCCGCCTAAGCTCATCATAGTGAGGGAGCTGTAGAGGTGTGCTAGCATTGCAGGGGCTAGTGACTGCCCATGCCATAGCAGAGACAAGATCCCCACATCCTCGTACAGGAGGAAGTCGCCACTAGTGGGGAACAAGAACACACCAGCCAGGCAGAGTGTCAATCCCCGAGTCGCCCTCTCACTGCCAATCTCCTTCGCATGCTGGATCAACCACTAGGCCAGCCGGTTCAGGAAGATCCCGTGCTTGTTTGTCATCCTCAGCACCTCCTTCTTGTCCCGTATGATGTCCGCCAGGATCTCTTTCCATGGAAGAAGAGGAGTCGTCACGTCGTAGTCCAGGCTTCGTCTCCACCCCAAGAACAACTCTACCTCCTCGAGCAGCACGCTCGCCTCAAATCCTAGAAACACAAACGTGTGCGTATGTGGGTGCCAGCACTCCACGAGTTCCCCCAGTGCGTCAAATCCCCACCACATCTCCTTCATGTTCTTCGCCAGGACCACCATAAAGAAGGGTCCCTATGGCCTTCCAATAGCTATTTTTTCGGTCTAATCTGCTGGCATGTTAACGTCCACATCGTTTGACATCTGCTCACTATTGACATCAACATAGGTGGACGCCGACTCAGGTAGACGACCCATAATGTTGACGTTAATTGTAAGGTGACGACAATCGGTCTGGACATTAACCTCCTAGAATTTTCAAAGCTTCACTGTTCATATGGCCATTATCTTTCATTTTGTGCTTCAAGTTATTTTTGCAGATATTTAAGCACAAGCGGCGCTTCAAATCTAAAAACACTCATGCGACCTTGAGTGTTACACAGGTATGTCTAACATAGGTTTAGTCACCAGATGCGAATAACTTGGCGACCGTGAACCCAGAGTTCCCCTTTACCAAAAACTATGACGGGTTTGCGATCTCTCAGTTATTCGTACGGCCTTAGAATTTTCCTCTGGTTCTAACTTGTATTTTAGATAGGGAACCCACACCAACATGCATTTAGGTCTTCACTGCTAACGTTCTGTTACTAACTAAAAAAAAAAAAAGGAGATTTTCCTCAATCTCTGTGTGGCGCATTCTCCAAGATCAAATGGCCAACCGGGTTAGCACCACCTTCTTGAATATCCAAGCTGAATATCGGGTCTTTGTTGCCCATTCTCCAATTGTCCCACCGTGCAAATCACAAATAATCATTCCAGTCTTGTTGAATTCATGTGAACCTTTCGCCAGTCATGAGCTTTATTCTGGACCTCCGGCTTTCCAAATATTGATTCCATTTAGAATCTTTTGATAATCCTTTGAGAGTACAATCAATCCCCTTGTTTTCACAACCCCCTGATCGGACAAACGTTCTGATTATGTCAATGGGTCCCGACAGACTTTGGTTGTGAGATTTCCTTGATTCAACCGTCATATAACAACTCCTTTGACTCAGACAACACCAGAAACTAGTCAAAGTCCTACACGGAAATGCCAGGGACCCTACCATTGGGTTGCAGTTATAGTTATGCGATTAGATCATCTCTCCCTCTTTTTCCACATTTGTCTCTCAGACGATTCGTCACTTGCTTCTAACCTAACTCATTCGTGTGGCTTGCTAGAATTCCTATCTTCGGAGATGGTCCCTTTCATCAAATCTCCGCGTCCTTTGTTTACCGAGACACCAACCTTTCAGTCCGCTTTACTTCCTTGCAAGATCGGATGTCTCGGAGGGGCATTTGTAGACGCGAGATTTGGCCCATCTCCGCGTGGTTCATGCCCAATAAGGCTTTTTTGACCGCTTGTTGACTTGCCTCGGATCCCATGTAAATGTCCACATCGACTGTCGCTGACTCTATGTTGACGGCAAGGTACATTGACGTCGACTCAGGTTGGCGTCCACTTCTGTTGACATCTGCATGGGGTTGGCAGCAGCATCGCTTGACGTCAACCTGGGTTTACTTGGTCTGCGCACCTGCCCGAGATTCCAACCCACTTGCGCCCCTCTCTTCTGTTGGCCCTTTATGTACGGTAGCAAGGTAACCTAGAGGGGGGGTGAATAGGTTTTTTTTTTTTGCAATCTGAAATCAAAACGTGAACACTTAAAAGTTTGGTTAGTGTTAGTGTGATGAAGAGTGGCAGTGCGGAAGCAAAAGAACAATCACACAAAAGGACACAGGAGATTTATCCTGGTTCGGCCCTTCCCACATGGATGTCCTACGTCCAGTCCCCAAGCAAACTCTTGGGATTTCACTAACCGAAGGTACAGTCCCCTTCAAGGACACTACAACACCCTGGATACCCCACCAGGTCTTCTTCTCTTTCCCGGGCAAGAAGGCAGCCCACTTCTTTTCTAGGCTCAGAAGCAAACCTACTTCTTTTACAGGTTCAGAAGTAAACCTCCTGGAACAAACCCCAGTGCGGTTCTGCTAGACTTAAACCCCCAGCTAGGTCCTGTTGGTACAAACCCCAACACGGTTCTGCTAGACACTAACCTCTAGCTAGGTTACACACTGTATAAAGTCCTACAGCTGGATAGAAATCTTTCTTAGAAAAGAAAGATCAGACTGAGAGCTATTACAAGATGAACACTCAGGACTTAGCTCACAGTCACAGACTCTCCCCCAGATTACAATGAGCACAAGGAGAATGGAAGAGAAGAAGGCTTGAAGGCGATGAAGACTTCTGCTTTGAAAGCTTCTGTAGATTTTTGGCTCGAGCTCTTCTCCCTTTCTCTGAGTGTTTGTGGCGTGAAGGTTCTTCTCACAGTTGTACACTCCTTGAAGGATTTTCAGGAAGGCTCTCTTTTTCTTCTGCTAAGCTTCTTCTTTTATATGAGCAATTTGAATGGATCCGTTGAAGAGATCCGTTGGAGTTCTAGCCGTTGCTCATTTCCTCTTCATTTGTCTTAATCACACTCTGATGGTCTTCGAGGTCTGTACACATAGAAGAAAGTGTTAGTAGAAAAGAGTGTTTATGATAAACAATGCATAGTACTGTGCTTCTGCTAACATACTGAAAATAGTAGGTCAAATCTTTTTCTGACAAGATTATGCATGCAGCTTTTTCTGTTAGACAATATTTGACTTTTCAATGAGCGCCAAAAACACTTTCAAAATATTCAAGAGAAATCTATGTGAATATGACTAATACACTCATTGTTCATTTACAAAAAAATCGTTGCAAGTTTATGAACAAATCGATGTAAAAGACAAGTCGTTATGATTATTGAAGAAATCATTGTGGGAACTTAAGAAATCGTTATGGGAACGATTTCTTAACAAATCGTTGTGAAGGCAAGTCGATGCGTTCACTTAAGAAATCGTTACGGTCTAAAGAAATCGTTGTGAGAACAAATCGTTGTGCTCACTTATCAAATCGTTATGCAAGGAAATCGTTGTGATCACCTGAAGAAATCGATGTGATCACTTATGAAATTGTTATGAGACCCAAGCCGATGTGATCACTTATGAAATCGTTATGAGACCCAATCCGATGTGATCACTTATGAAATCGTTATGAGACCCAAGCCGATGTGATCACTTATGAAATCGTTATGAGACCCAAGCCGATGTGATCACTTATGAAATCGTTATGAGACCCAAGCCGATGTGATCACTTATGAAATCGTTATGGCTTCTTAGCGAATCGTTGTAGCTCTTAAAAAATCAATTAAAACAAAATCGTTGTAGCGCTTATTAATTTTGGCACTTAAACTGAAATCGATGTATATTATTAAACATCGATTTTATCATTTTAGTGCGACATATTGCAGCAATGTGAGACTCAGCATTTTGCTATGAGATTGATGCGACACAGATGAAACAAAATATTCAATTTAAGTTACATCATAAATTTTATTATCACCAAAATACAAGAACAAATAGAGAGTGGTTCAACAATCTCCCCCTTTTTGGTGATGACAAAATTTATGAGAAATTTCTGACAAGAATATATATAAAGCATAGAGGTTTCAGAAAATTCATACAAACTCTCCCTCTTTTTGTCACTAACCAAAAAGGAAGGATCTTACCATGGATTTCTCTCCCCCTTTGAGAGAATTTCTTACCATTGAGGGGTTCAGCAATAATAGTTGATAAGGAATGACTCCCCCTTAATCTGTGCTCCCTCTGAACATGAGACTCCCCCTTAATGTGAGGCAAGTCAGATCTTGTTGCTCTTGACCTTTGACATGTTGTTTGTCAAGTCTTCAAGATTTTTATCTGTATATAAAAAAACTTGCAAACATTGTTAGTAGCAACATAACACATTCAATCCTTGTGACTACTCTCTCTTCAGATATGATTTGAGTGAAGAGCCTGCAGTCATCCTTGCCTTGAGCATCCTTGATCCTGATGCTCCAAGGCTACCCTGTACACAACTTATTCATAAATAGGTACCCAAATCTTTTTGGGTCCTTGATCTTTAGATGCATGAAAATATCCTTTAGGGATCCAAAGTAAGTGCCTTGTTGTGCAGGTGTTTACAATGTATCCTAGTTTATTGCAATGAGAACAACAATGAATATAGATTGTTTTGTTGTTCTTATTTTCTTTGTGCTGAGTTTTTAGAACGAGATTTCTGTAACCTTTCTCTTTTACAGGGGCCTTTTTCTGGGGCATCTTGGTTTCTTTTACAAATTTTGGTAGGGGATATTTTTTTGGAATTATAGCTTGTTTTCTTTTTTCTGGAGGTATGTATCCAAGTCCTTGTATGTTATTTCCAAATTTTGACCCTTTTAGACATAGAGCTAGAGAAGTTTTTCCTTTTGTTAATTTTCTAACCGATTCTTTTAGGTAGAGATTTTCTTCAGTTAAAGTTTTTAATTTTTCTTCTAACTCTAACTTTTCATTGTCCTTATTTTTTAAATTTTCATTCAAAAGATAAATATTATCTTTATTGTCCTTTAATTGTCTTTCTAGTTGCTCCAGTTCGGATTTAAGATCAGAATTGGTGTTTTCTAAGCAAATAGTGTTGTTTTTCAGACTCTTTAATTCTTTTACAACCCCTTTATGTTTTTCATACAATTCATTAAAGACTTCTTCTAAATCTTCTGATTCTGACCCTGAATCTGTGCAAGAATTAAAAAATGAGTCAGAATGTACCTCATCTAGTCCCACCATGAGGGCTAGATTTACCTGCTCCTTTTTGGAATCTGAGCTTGATGATTCTGAGCTTGTGACCTCATCATTTTCCCAAGCCGCCGCCATGGCTTTTCTTCTAAATTTCTTGTGCTGCTTCTTGGGCTTATCAGTTTGACCAATCTTCTTGAGCCTTGGACAGTCTGGTCTCAGATGTCCAGGTTTTCTGCATTCATAGCAGACTGGTTCTTTCTCCTTTTTCTCTTTTCTTTGGATCCTTCTTGATCCGTTTTTCTTCTTCTTCAAAATCTTCTGAAGCTTGGACAATACTTCATCCATATTACAGTCTTCAGAATCTGCATCCTGGGAACTAGAAGAAGAGGTGGAAGGAGCAGCTACAACTTTAAGAGCATTAGTACATTTCTTCTTAGATGAGCTTTCAGATAATCGCTCCATATTTATTTCATGTGCCATGAGAGAACCTATTAAATTATCAATTGATAATTTAGTTAAATCATGGGCCTCTTCAATAGTAGTTACCTTAGGTGTCCATGAAATAGTTAAGGACCTAAGTATTTTTCTAACGGTTTCTTCATTAGAAAGAATTTTTCCAAGAGAATTTAAACCTACTACTATACTTGAAAATCTATTATACATAGTAGTAATGTTTTCATTTGGAAGCATTTTAAATTGCTCATATTGAGAGATAAGAATATCTATCCTAGTTTGTTTTACTTTATCTGTTCCTTCATAGGTTATCTACAATTTATCCCATATTTCTTTAGCAAATTTACATGCAGAAACTCTACTGAACTCTCTTTTAGATAGAGCACAACATAGATAGTTTTTAGCCTTAAAGTTTAGAGATAGCTTACTCTTATCAGCTGCTGTAATGGCAGTAGTGCCTTCAGCTGGAACAACAATGAAATCACCTACCTCAATTACCTGCCACAGATCAAAGTCTGTGCCTCGAATGAAGCATTCCATTCTCATCTTCCAGTATTGGTAGTCCTCTCCATCAAAGAATGGAGGTCTGGTGACTGATTGGCCTTCAGCATATCCTTGAGCTGCCATGGATCTTTGCTCTGAGATCGTTGGATCTTCTTGAAAGTTCAGAGACCGCTCTGATACCACTTGTTGGCCCTTTACGTACGGCAACAAGGTAACCTAGAGGGTGAATAGGTTTTTTTTTTTTTTGCAATCTGAAATCAAAACGTGAACACATAAAAGTTTGGTTAGTGTTAGTGTGATGAAGAGTGGCAGTGCGGAAGCAAAAGAACAATCACACAAAAGGACACAGGAGATTTATCCTGGTTCGGCCCTTCCAAGATGGAAGTCCTATGTCCAGTCCCCAAGCAAACTCTTGGGATTTCACTAACCGAAGGTACAGTCCCCTTCAAGGACACTACAACACCCTGGATACCCCACCAGGTCTTCTTCTCTTTCCCGGGCAAGAAGGCAACCCACTTCTTTTCTAGGCTCAGAAGTAAACCTACTTCTTTTACAGGTTCAGAAGTAAACCTCTTGGAACAAACCCCAGTGTGGTTCTGCTAGACTTAAACCCCCAGCTAGGTCCTATTGGTACAAACCCCAACACGGTTCTGCTAGACACTAACCTCTAGCTAGGTTACACACTGTATACAGTCCTACAGCTGGACAGAAATCTTTCTTAGAAAAGAATGATCAGATTGAGAGCTATTACAAGATGAACACTCAGGACTTAGCTCACAGTCACAGACTCTCCCCCAAGATTACAATGAGCACAGGGAGAATGGAAGAGAAGAAGGCTTGAAGGCGATGAAGACTTCTGCTTTGAAAGCTTCTGTAGATTTTTTGCTCGAGCTCTTCTCTCTTTCTCTGAGTGTTTGTGGAGTGAAGGTTCTTCTCACAGTTGTACACTCCTTGAAGGATTTTCAGGAAGGCTCTCTTTTTCTTCTGCTAAGCTTCTTCTTTTATAAGAGCAATTTGAATGGATCCGTTGAAGAGATCCGTTGGAGTTCTAGCCGTTGCTCATTTCCTCTTCATTTGTCTTAATCACACTCTGATGGTCTTCGAGGTCTGTACACATAGAAGAAAGTGTTAGCTTAAAAGAGTGTTTATGATAAACAATGCATAGTACTGTGCTTCTGCTAACATACTGAAAATAGTAGGTCAAATTATTTTCTGACAAGATTATGCATGCAGCTTTTTCTGTCAGACAATATTTGACTTTTCAATGAGCGCCAAAAACACTTTCAAAATATTCAAGAGAAATCTATGTGAATATGACTAATACACTCGTTGTTCATTTACAAGAAAATCGTTGCAAGTTTATGAACAAATCGATGTGAAAGACAAGTCGTTATGATTATTAAAGAAATCATTGTGGGAACTTAAGAAATCGTTATGGGAACGATTTCTTAACAAATCGTTGTGAAGGCAAGTGGATGCGTTCACTTAAGAAATCGTTACAGTCTAAAGAAATAGTTGTGAGAACAAATCGTTGTGCTCACTTATCAAATCGTTATGCAAGGAAATCGTTGTGATCACCTGAAGAAATCGATGTGATCACTTATGAAATCGTTATGAGACCCAAGCCGATGTGATCACTTATGAAATCGTTATGAGACCCAAGCCGATGTGATCACTTATGAAATCGTTATGGCTTCTTAGCGAATCGTTGTAGCTCTTAAAAAATCAATTAAAACAAAATCGTTGTAGCGCTTATTAATTTTGGCACTTAAACTGAAATCGATGTATATTGATTAAACATCGATTTTATCATTTTAGTGTGACATATTGCATCAATGTGAGACTCAGCATTTTGCTATGAGATTGATGCGACACAGATGAAACAAAATATTCAATTTAAGTTACATCATAAATTTTATTTTCACCAAAATACAAGAATAAATAGAGAGTGGTTCAACATCTTCGGCCATGCAACGCATGGGGCCATTCCCAACGGGCAAATGGGCCACCTTGGCACCCCCTTGACCTAGTAAAAATCCTACATGGACCCCTCTCATTGGTTCAAGCCTTAACACATGGATTGCCACATGTTTAGGTGTGTTTCTTCACACTTGAGCATCCTATGCTCAATAGCTCCGCCCCCACTACCTATATATGGTACTCCTTGGCCTTCTAAGTGAGGGGGGAGAGGCTGGACGAGCCTAAGCTTTGATGCCTTGAGAGAAGAGAGAGAAAGTTCACTCCAAGCCATAGAGAGCTTCCACCCTTGTTCCCTCTCTTCCTCTCAACCTTTGGAGCGTCCAGGAGGCTTCACCACGTGCTGGAGGAGTCCACAAAGCAGCCACCAACGACTACAAATGAGAATCATCTCCCTCCTCTCTTTCTCTTTCCCTTCTTTCCCTCTTACCTTTGCATGTTACACACACACACACACACACACACTCTAAGCACGTAGTGCACCTCCCTACATGCCTAAAAGGGGTTTTCCAAACCAAAAAACGGAGGGAAGAAGGGTGGTCATAACATTTGGCCACCCCTCTTCTCAAGCCCGCAACTGGTACGGGGCTCTCCTTTTGGGTTTCGTCTTTTCATTTTGGACGTTTACTACACTGCCCTAAGTCTAATAGAGTTCTCTCTTGGTTGCAGAAACACTAAAGCAAGACCGTGGAGCTTTCTTTCTTTGGCCGGCCGAAGAGAGGAAAGTTGGAGTCCCACCATCATCCGCTTCGCGAGGCAGCGTCACCGGTGCGATCAAGACACTTCCTTGGGCACAGGTGAGGCCCTGGCGATCACTTCCCCTCCATTTACTTGCTGTTTTCTTTGTCTTTCTTCTTGGTCAACCTAGTCAACCGGAAGAAGCAAGCAAGGGTCAACCAGCACCCTTTCCACGCCAATGAGGGAGCAAAGACAACGTTCGGGGAACCTCCGGAGTGACTACACCGCAACGGGGGCGCGGAGCGGGACGTCCACAGGGTGCGATAGTGGTATCCAAATCAAGCGATTAAAACAAAGACAAGTCCTAACATAATAGGGAAATTAACATGAAATATTACACTTAATTATTAGATATATTATTGAGGTGAGTTCTAAAAGGTCTCATGGCAAAAATTGATGTTTGGTGTGTGCATGTGAGAGAGAATCAGGATAACACGTGAGAGTCGTGCACATGTAAATAAGAAAATCACTTGCATATTAATGAAAATTGATTAACATGATGTTACTGTTCATCCTAGAACATTATAAGGGTTTAATCATGATTATGGAGCATGAATTAGCAAAATACAATTGAATATTAGGGTTCTAGAAATACACAGTGAAATCACGACATATGTACCAGTCGCGTTCAAATCGCGACAGTTAGGTCTGTTGCATTCAAGGGAATCGAAATGGAATAATCGATTGATGAACTGAAAGGCGACGAGGTGATTAGTCGCGTCCATGGCAATCGGTCCATAGTCGCGATGGTCAGGGCTGACACGTTCAAGGCAATCGGTATGGGTGCCGATTGTTGACAACATAGTCGGGACATCAGGGTCTATCGCATTAATGGCAATCGGAATAGGACAGGAAGATGCGACGCAGTGGATTGTCGCATTATTGATGCGACGCGATCCTGTGTGGTGACCCAGTTGAGAACGCAACTGATTGGGCCGTCTCGTTCTTAGAGATCTTGCTTGAACCCAAAAAGTGAAATAGAGCACCTTGGGTTGCGGTCCAGTCCTCCAAGGGCTTGACATATTGGTCTTTAAAAATTAATATCAAATCATATACTTGATGATAAATCATGAAATCAGTTTTAAATGAAACTAGACTTGCAGGGATATCAACAGTAAATAGTAATTAGATTTCTAAGATGGAATAAGCATGCTATGAACATGTTACTTCTCGGTGAACAAAAAATCTGACACAGTGGACATGAATTAACAAATCCGTACAACATACATGATAGAAATTGGGGAAAATAGTATTAATGGATTCATGACATCGAGTAGAACATACAGTAAAAATCTCACATCATGAGATAAAGTGTAGACTCTTATTGAAAGGGAACATGAAGGGTTGGATATATGCCCTCAACAGATCTTTGGGTATGAAATACTCATAAATGACATGATCAAAATTGGGGAAAATATGAGGCTTTTAATGCTATGATCATGGACTATCTAGGGTCGAGTTTAATTTACTTTTGCTTGAGAGATTGCCTACTTTTGAGCGCTTTGTGATCCTAGGGTATGAATACGAAGATGGTCCATTCCAAGCTTCCTTCTTCTCGATTTCCTCATCCAAAAGCCTCCCTTCCACGTCCTCCAAGCTCTAAGAAATCAATAGGGTCGGCTAGGGATGAGTTTGAAGTGTATTTGTATGTTTAGGGTTAACAAATCTCCTAAAACTCTTACTCTTCCTCCAACTCTGAATTTTCATAATTATCTACCATTTTTTTCCTTGCATTTATCCTTATATTGGCTTGGGGTAGATTCTAATTCTATGGCCAACAAGTTAGGATAGTGTTAGGACTTTTTTTAAGATATTTATCTTATAATAGTGATTATCTTGCCCCTTTTAAATTTATTAATAATTTAGTTACGAATTTTGACTCATTTATCTCTAATCCATCATTGGACTTTTATTTTGTGGCCCAATAACTCATGTATGAATTATTTATGAAAGTCGATCACTTATTTTTTTATTTAATATATTTTATTTATATACATTTCTTTTTAATTTAATTTATTTATCTCAATTTAAAAATTAAAAATTACTACACTTAAACAATATATTAGAGACAAGTATATGGTTGAGTTAAAGGCCAAGTCGAAGTTAACAGGGTTCTTTTAGACAACATATACGTGATTACAACGATTTTCTTTCAAACAAAACCCTAATCAGAAATTAAATGCGATAGTTTCAAATTCCAATCAACTTTATGTGCTTGCGCAGGATCCCTGAATGAACACAAAGATCCAACCTTGTGTTATTAGGTGACATAAAATTGCTTAGATAGTTGATATCTCCAAATTCTATTTGATAATTAGACAGGATATATAGTCTTGAATAGAAAAAAACAAAACGTTTCTTTCTTCCTTTGATAATTTCAATATATAGCTAAATCACATCATGAGATAGGCGAAAGAGTTTAACCTAGACAAGAACTTATTTGCCGAGCTTTTCCATCCGAGTTACCAAACTTGTTTTGAATTTATCTATCTAAATAAATTCCTATCTGATGAACCTATCCATCGGACCGTTGCGAGATAGTTCATATTATTGCAAAGGGGAAAAAGAAGAATCTCATCTTATCCCTTAACCTTTCTCCACACACATGGGCATTCTTTATCTTATGTTTTCTTCATCTGCCAGCCAAGTTACCAAATTCCTTCCTAGTTAATCTGTCCGAATCAGTTCTTATTTATGATGCACCTTTCCGATGTGATATATATCATGCAAGACATATAGTTCATATATTGTTATAAAGGGAAACAAGAATATTCCTATCTTATCCCTAAACCTTTCTCCACCCACATGGACATTCTTTACCTTATCCTTTTTCTCATCTGTCTCCTCACTTTAGAAAACTCATACTATGTCTTGATCTTGGTTTCATGTACGTGATGTGAATAAAAGTTTTTTTTTTTTCTTTCCTCTCACTACTCGACCCAATTTATTCTATTTACTTGTATATATTGGAAGTTTGATAAAAGCTAAGAATGTCTCAACGTATGCAAAAACCTAAATATTGCCAAAGATCCAACAGATGTTGACATGTCTCACTACAGGAAAAACAACATATGTCAGCGGCTTCTAGCCGTTGACAAAAGTAAAAAATCCGTTGACAAAAATATATGTCAACGGCTTAAATCCGTTGACAAAGCCGTCGACATCTTTGTCGTCGACTAAACATATGTCAACAGAATGGGGAGTCGCTGACATAAGCATTATATGTCAGCGGCCTATAGTTCGTTGACAAAAAATTTTATATCAGCGGCTGTCTAACCGTTGACAAAAAAAATTTATGTCAGCGAGCTTTTAAGCCGCTGACTTAAAAAAATTGTGTCAGCGAGTTTATAAGTCGCTGACAGAAAGTTTTATGTCGGCGGCTTCAACCGGCTGACAAAAGTCAGAAAACCTTTTGTTAGCGGGTTGCAGCCGCTGACAAATGGTTTATAATTTTTTAAAAAAAAAATCTTTTACAATTTCTAATTTTTTTTTCTATTTTTAAAACACCTGAATTTATACACAGCAAGAAAACAAATAATATAACTAAAATAAATCCACATTCAATTTATATAGCATCAAAATAATTTGATGCTTGTCAATTTTCTCCATTTTCAACCACTGTGAGCAAGCATAGGATTTAATTACTAAGTGTTCTTCTGATGACATTTTAGTATCAATGTCCTCAACAAATTTAAGAACATAACTTTCATGCACGTGTTGGCAATTGGGAAAAAAAAAACTAGCCCATGTTTGTATACTGTGAAACCAGCTCCCTACTTTTTATTGCAGTTCCACTCTATCCCCTTGATGCGGACAGACATTAGTTGAGTGACATTTTTTTCATCATGTTTTCATTTGTCAGCGGCTTTTGCCGCTGACATTATCTTAAATTAAACATTACATAATAAAATATGAATATATATATATATATTACATAATAAAATATAAATATAAATATATATATTACACATGTTATCTTTAATTTTACTTTATCAATATTCATTTTATGTATTAATAATAAATATGAAAATATCAAATAGAATAAATATATTAATAAAAAATATTTAATTATAAATTATAAATATGAATTTGGTATAATCTAAAATAAATTAAATTATAAATTTAATTTTAGATTTATGTCAGCAGCTAAGGCAGCCATTGACATAAAATATTTATGTCGACGATATAGAGTAGCCGTTGACGTAACTTATTTTTATCAATGAATTCGTCAACGAACACAGAAGCCGTTGATGAAACAGATTTTTGTCAACGGCTTGTGGAAGCCGTTGACAAATATTATCTTTTGTCAGCGACTTTTGGTAGCCACTGACAAAAGAGCGTTGACAAATGTTGTACGCCTTGTAGTGTCTTGGGAATAATCTTCCTAATTGGAATCTAAAATACTACATAATGAGACATTCTTTCATCACTTCTATGAGTTAATGGGGTTGAACTTGCACCAGATGTCAACATCATTCAATTATTTTGTGCTAATTGTATTAATAACTATCTTACCTAAATAATTACGGGGAAAGACTATTTTTTTGACATCATATTGATGTGTATCAAAAAAGATATTAGCAAAATCTTACCCCTCCCATTAGGTAACATAATATAACATCAGTTACATAATTAAAGCCGACTTAAGTCAAAGTCCAAGTTAGTTAAAATTGTCTAATATCCCAACTTGTTACCGACAAAAGTAGCCCTAATACATACTAAAAAAAAAACCTATTGCATAAACATGAGCATAAAAATTCTCCTCAGTTTATGTGTCGATGTGTTGTCACATGTTCCCGGGCCCCAACAAGTTATAACTGTTGGTCTACGGAAGCACAATATAGAGGGGGTGAATGAGTGCTACATGATTTAATATTTAAAAATAAAAATTTTGATGCGGAAACATTAATTAGAAAATAAGCGTAGTAAACAAAATAAGTAGCAGAGAATCACAATGACAATCACATAAAGGGACTCAAGAATTTATCCTAATTTGACACTTTCTCAATGGAAGTCTTACGTCCAGTCTCTAAAAAAATTCTTAAAATTTTACTAATTCAGAATACAATCCCCTTAATGAACATACAACACCCACCTTCTTGTTGGTCTTTCAGTTGGATACAACACCTAGCTCCTTAGCTGATCTTCCCTTCTACATAAGGGGAAATATGAGTACAGTCTCTCAACTAGACATAAGTCTTTCTTAAGAGAAGAAAGAACAATTTTTTGAAAATAAGTTTGGAATGATGAACTTGATTTCCTTCATCTCAACAACAACTTGAGAGCTAAAGGAAATGTACAAGAAGTTCAATCCCTCAGGCTCACAAACTCTCTCCTAGATTTACAATGCCACACAGAGAGAGAAAGAGAAGAGCTTGAATGCTAAAGACTTTGAAAAGATTTCCTGTTGCATTCTTGTCTTTATCTCCAGCTTCAAGGCCTCTATCTTCTCATACGACATTTTGAAGAAGACCGTTTGAAGGATATATTCGTTGGAGCTCCTTCTTACCATTGTGTGTACCAGTTACTTGGAAGAGAGTCTTCTTCAGCTTATACATATTTCTTAGGTTGCTAGTAGCAAGTCCAACAATGACATTGTGTATCGTACACCCACATGCAATAAATGTTATGATAGGAAACATCTATCAGCCCATAATTTTTTTTTTTAGTCTGCAAGTTCTAATGATAGAGCTATCATACAAGGTAGTTTCTTTTTACCTACCAGAAAAGATAGAAAGTACATAGCGTACAGAAAGTAGGATTGAAGATAGCTATATTTCAAGTGGCGTGTTTACAATAAAAAAATTTTGAGACTTTGAATACACGAGAAATAATGTGCTGAAAATATAGAAGGATTTGAAATATGCGTGGCATCTTACATTAAAATAATTGTGATATGATTAAAACAGAATATATCACTAATCATTATGAGAATCATGAGTGAGATGTCAATAATCGATGTATCCAAAGCACTTAAAACTATCTCTTCACTAATCGATATATTTGAAGCTAGATTAACACTAATCAAAATGATATTAAACTTTTGTTTAGTAATCAGAACAATCATAACATCAATCGGATCAATACTGAATCTTTATTCACTAATCGGAACAATACTAACTCTTTATTCATTAATCAGAGTAATTATAACACCAATCAATATAAACTTTATTCACTAATCGATACAAGTTCAGAAGCAATAATCGATATAAGACTTGATCACTAATCGATATAAAACTTCATCAGTAATCGATGTGCACACATATCTATGATGAAGTACATGCATGATAAAATAAAGCAGTTTTCGTGTATGACGAAGTGAACTTTGTGTATGACGAAGTGGTCTTAGTGCATGACAAAGTGAACATTCGCGCACAACAAAGTGAACCTTTATGCATGACAAAGTGAACCTTCACATATGACGAAGTAAGTTTCGTGCATGACGAAGTGAGTCTTCGCATATGACAAAGTAAACTTCATATATGACGAAGTGGACTTCTTCGATAATTGGAGTAAAACTTGCTCTAAAATTATTGTGGCACTGTAGTCTCTAGTCGATACACATTGAACTGTAATTGATATGGACTTTTAATGTAAATATTTAAAGCGACAAAAATTATCTTATTTATTGAAAAAATATTATTAAATATATTCATAATATTTATGAGTTTTAGTTATCACACAAAATATATGGATAAAAATATGTGAGTGGCTTAACAACAACGACAGTGATATTTCTACACATTTAATCAATATATAGGTGATATGTCTATAAATTGTGGATAAGAACGTTATTTTTACACTTATCGCTCCCAATGTCTAAAAACTTTGATAAAACTTCCTTAGGTGACTTCACATGAACGAACAACGATGGTACCAGGACTTGGTCACTTAGGTGAGCATGATATCATATAGTCCATGGTACATATAATGGAAGGCCAAAAACTGCCTGACTTCACTGAGAGGATGACGGATATATGATGCCTTCCTAATATTATCCTAGTACTTAGTCATTTCTAGTTCAACACTTCATTTCTCACACACCCCAGTCTAAACACCCAACCCTACAAGAGATCTTATGAAGAGTTTATGTGGGTCTATTTTTTTTTTTTGGTACGCATAAAAAATAAGTTATGAATATTTGTTATTTTTATTTTTAAAGTGAGAGTCAGAAGTTCGACTAGAAGTATCATGATCGGTGTGCGGTTGGAGAATGTTTGACAAAACTCTTATTTGGGGACAACTTTTTGACTCCCTCCCTTCCAATGTGAAAAGACACAAAATAAGTGATCTTGGAGAGTTCTTGAAGGATTGATCTCAGACAATCATGCTAACTAATGTATACAAAATAAAAACACCCTATAAATGACTTCAAGAAGATCCAATGCCCTCCAATATATAGGAATATTTCTATTTGGAGGTTTATCAAATAATTCATACATCATTGTAGAACATATAAAAGAAAACTAAGTAGAGGAAAATATTGTTGCATAATGATAGGGGGAGTTCATGTTGGTACATTCTTTTGAGAGAAGCCTTTCTAAACCCAAGATAACACAACGAAGATAAGAGAATAACAAATGGAAAAATATTCCTCCATACCTTATCCTGTTTTTTTTTTTCTTTTCTTTTTCTGTTTTGGCTTTTGAAACTTTTCATTTGTTCCACCTTAGCCAAAAGCATGAGGGAAAAAATGGGTTTTCAAGGCATTGGATTCCAAATCCTGGCCTTGTCATGGTGGGGTTTACAACTGTTGACTCTAAACGGGGCCCATTCGACCTTTTCCTTCATGCCCATTCGTGGCCCACATGACCCTTAGTTTTTTGTCGTCAAGGGCGTGGCCTTGCTGCGGGATGGGCCTGCGGAGGTGTGACACCTACAGGTCATGGTGTAGTGGCCCATTTGTTATATCTAATTACAATATATTTGTTTTTTGTGTTTTTCTTTTTTTTTTTTGGGTGGTGGGGGGGGGGGGGGAGGGGGGGGTGGGGAGGTTGGTGGCTGGGTGGGTTAATTAATTTGTTCTCTACTGTATCGACTTTAGCCTTTCAAGGGTTAATATATATTTCACCCTACCCAAACATTAGATTATGAAAGAGTCGTCATATTTAATATTTGAGTATATTATATATATATATATATATATATATATATATATATATAAGAGTCGCAGGCTGCAGTATTTCTTTCCCTGTCTAACGTCTCTTGGCTCTTGTGATCCTGGCCCATCTCCAACTTCATGTTAGATCCAATTTAAGTTGTATAAGTTTGTTCGTGTCCAAATTAAAAAAATGCACTTCGGTTACGTCCAACTATTTACTTTCAGTGAATCAAATCGATTTCAATTTTATACTATAACTTGAACAGATTAGTAGGGATTTCTGGGAAACTAAGATTATTATTGGTGGATGATGAATATATACTCTGAGATTTTAATAGCCAATACAATCTATTCCCTTGCGCAAAGTTTTTTCTTCTCCAACATACGCCTCATGTTTATGTTTGAATTCATGGCTCTTCAGTTCTAATACGTCTCCTCAAATATAACGTTACATATAGATATGAGAGAGAGAGAGAGAGAGAGAGAAACATACATAAATATATATATATATATATAATATATATATATATATATATATATATATATATTATATATATATATAGCCAAAACACGAACTATAAATCTTGTTGGGTATGTTGAAGTTGTTAGACTAAGATTTTCCCTGATGATATTGATTTAAACTAGAAACCGGTTTACTAACTTATTTCTTAATTAACACCAAACTTGACTATCCAGCTAATAGTTGCATCCTACATCACCATTGAAAAGCAAAAGCCATATATATATATAATATCTATTAGTGTGCTAAAAGCGGAGTCAATGAGTGAATTATTAAATTATTTTTCAACATTTAATATCTGAAGTGCTTGAGATCTATTACGGGTCACCCGTAATTAATTTAAGACTGCAAGAAATTTGAATGATACATATATATATATATATATATAATATCTAACACCATCTAAGAGCAAAGACAGAAGATTTAGTACGATAATGTTAATAAGTAAGACTACGTATTAGCAGCGCAAAAATTCAAAATGTGAACAAAATAATTAAAGACATGACTTGAGCTGCACGTGTTGTGTACATGCACGTGTTGTGTACATGGTTTTGACGGTCTTCTGGGAGTTGGTTAAGGGGGGTGGGCATGTAAACCCCAATCGCCGTTGGGCTGACGAAGTACCCCGGCTGCAGGCAGCCATTTCGGTGACAGAATCTTAAGGGCGTGGGAATGATGAAGCCCAAGAGAAAAGTTGTCTGTTGGTATGTCACAATTTCTGAGGCCACTCCAACTACAACCATCCATGGACAAGGGGTCGAATCATACAGTACAGTTGCCTCTGCCCCCGAATGAGTCTGATGTGACTTCTCTCTCTCTCTCTATCCCTCTCTCTCTCTATATATATATATATGTCTCTCTGTATGTGTGATGCATGTTGGTCTCTTCCATGGCACGCATCCCCCCACCCAACCTTTCTCTGTTCTTCTCACCTCTCTCTCTCTCTCTCTCTCTCTCTCTCTCTCCTTAGATGACACAGTGAACAGAGTGGAGACATGTATGCACAACCAAGGGAATCTTTCTTTTGGAGGTTAGCTGAGAGCCCTCTTCTCTCGCCTAATGTCTAGCCCAGCACACCTTGTCTGGTTTCTTTTCCTCACTACCCACGCAACCCAACCATTAACTTGATGGAGAAGGAGGAGGTCCACCACCTAGTATACGTACCTTTGCGCGCAGCAGGAGGCAGGAGCTGGCTGCTGCTCCATCAACCACATCCCCTCCTCTCCTCGCTCCTTATCATCAAAGGGATCGAGGCTGCGGCCTGGTGGGAGTACTGCATGCATGCTAATTAACTTTAAAAGTTAACAGTCCATCATATTCCCATCGATCGTTTCTCGACCCCCTCCATCATCATCGACGTCGTCTTCTTCTTCTGAGCTTCGTCTACACACTAGCTAGGTAAATTTATATCAGTACTCTACAAATGTGACCTTGTCCCTCTGTTTTTTTTTTTACTACGACTACTACTCAAACCGAATGTCCCTTTCTCCGCTTGCTGCTTCTCACGTGCCAGTACTGGAACCAACCAGTGATCTGCCCCCACACGTTGGAGACACATAACGTGCTGACACCGTCACGTGTGTCCCCTGTGGAAGCCCTTGCGATGGTGTCACAATACTCTTTTATATATATATATAGCCCCTTGCTGTACATGAATCCTGCTGACCTGAATTATATGCAGGCGTCCAGCTCCCCGATCAAGCATACAAACTTACGGGTTCTAGTTTTTACTGTCTCCATGAAGACATAGAAAGCCCTATCTAGATTATAAAAGCCGGGACTGCAGTACTTCGGACCCGCCCTTGGAGTGGCATGCATGTGAGAGACATCTCCTAAGAAGAAGACAACCCAAGGAATAAAAACCACTGCCAACTCCTGGTTTTCTGAAGACATTGGTGCCTGATGACCCAACGAACAAAAACCCAGCTGATATAACATATATAACAAAACATTTATCGCCCCCACACTATAGATGCAATTAAATTCCTGTGTGTACACATATAAATTAATATACTTGTTCTGGGGATGCCAAAGGAGAAGGAATTAACAACAGGGAGAGTTGGGTTAGGTGCACTGCGTACGCCGGAACTCCATTTTATATATGCATACGTAAGAGAGAATGAAGAAGTGATGGGAACTGATCACGAAGCCCGGGAGAGATCATGCACCATCACCCAGTGTCTGAGTGCTCCTTTTCTTACGGCATGGACGGCCGTCGTTTCCGCTCGTTCCCTTGTGGTTACGGGCTGCAGGCTGCCAGCAGCTTCTCCGCAGCTTCCGGCCTAAACAAATGGAGGTGGTGGCGGTGAGGAGGAGGTGGAGGCCGGGACTACGGAAGGCGCGGATCCGGAGAGAGAGAGAGAGAGAGAGAGAGAGTACTGTGGGGAATCTTGGCAAGCCGAATGCCTGCGTTTGCATAGACGACAAGCAGTACGCGATGCCCCGGCAGGACATTTCCGGCCAGGCCGAGGCGGCGTTTTCTCGCAGTTGGTTGGCGCCCGGACGTGGGGACGAGAAAGGCAACATGCTTGGCGTCCGCCCTTCCCGTTAGGACCGAGGACCTCTATGAAGTCTGATCTGAGTGGGGATGCTAGCTAGCTGGACATGGGAAGTTATGTATCAAGTACCTTCTTCTCAACCTTCATGTAGTATAAGTTTTAAGTTAGAACCTTTGTCTCGAAAAGACAAGTGCACAAAGTTGCTATTTTGTTTCTTTGTTTGAACAATTCAATAATCTATATAAAATTTATTAACAAGCTGCCAAAGTATATAGAATATTATTATTAATTAAATATCACCTATATGTGTTATCCATCGAATGTGTGCAGAAAAAAAATACTTTTCGGTCTTTTCGCACATAATTGACATTTTTAATGTGAATTGTTTTCTCAAAAGTTTGCCATACATGCGGCCTCTATATATATATGCATGACAAGTACACTATATTAATTCATGATGCCTGCGGTAATATGCATGTCCTTTGAAAACATTAGGCATTAGGAGCATCCTTATTGAAAATTACAAGTTTAGCAAGGATCACTCCAGAGTAAAGCAATGTATATGTCTTAATTTGAAAACATAGGGAGACCACCCTCAACATTAGACAATATCGGGGAGGATTCAAACTAGTTATATATTAACACATAGAAGTTCACTTTCATATAAATACATAATAAACACTAGTGTATGACTGATCTAATTCCTTCTTTTGCCTTTAGACTACAGAGACATACGTGACTTGATGCCTATCATAGAAAGGGCCAGAGAAAGAGTGCAGTATAGCAAAAAATCTGCTAACCATTGTCAATTAAAATTCCTTGGAGTTGTCGAATTTACATCCTGTTGTTTCAATTAGATGATTTACAGTCTAGTCATTGTCCGAAGGGAAAAGAACAAGAAGAAATCACCTGATTATAATATGTATGAAGATCCACATTTCATGTCACTTCCAAGTTCATAAATATATGAAGAATGCATGTGGGCATCACATCAAAAGCAGAGTAACATAATTGTTGTAGATCTCCTTGTTGATGTGTGAGGGCCCGAGCGCGCCCCACCAATCAGGGGGCACTCGGGCGGCACTTTTATCCGTTTTCACAGATAGTAATAATTTTCCGACAATGAAAAACTTGAAATCATATTATGAAAGAGAGAAGAATGTGTAGGTGAGTTGTACTTGTTACTCGTGATAATAGATAACAATCTCATCAGGGTGCCCCTTAAATATTGGTGGGGCACTTGAGCCCTCACACGCCAATAAGACGTTCCGCGTGTGGGCCCAAGTGCCCCATCAATCAAGGGGCATCAGGGCAACACCTATTATCCATTTTTATGAATAACAAGTGCAACTCTTCGTTGGCATCAAGTATTTCACAAAAGAGAGAGGACATCCAAATGATACTACGTACATACAGCCTAGAATCTTAGATAGTGTCATAATAGGTTGGGCTCGGGAACTTTAACTTTAACTAGTTGGATCAAGCTCAAAACATTTTACAAATCTAGATAAATTTATGCAGTACTTGATATGGACATTATCTTTATTAGAACATCCAACTGTACTTGTATGGATATTATCTTTATTGGAGCATGCATCCAATTAGTCAAAAACAATTAGTATAAGTGAAGATGTCCATTTTTCTAAAAAATCTTAGACTTAGTTCGTCCTCAAGTAGAACCTAACATGACATCCAACTTGATATTGTAGAAGGCCTACAGATAAAGCATAACAAATTAGTGTCGGGTGAATTAATTAACAGGATCAATAGAGCAGAAGATAGGAGCATTACAGCGGCAATGGACTAGCTCGAATACTATGTCAGAGCATCCAAACTCAAATCTAACTGTCTGTGAATGATGAGGCCTATTTAATTTCTTGTAAATCCAAAATGATTCCATACATCCATGATTGATATGAGACGATCAATCGTTGATAGAGTTAATAAGATTATTGGAACAGGTAAGTTCATAGGTTTACTGATGACCCACTTGGCATCAAATCTTAAGTGGACCAAAAAGAATTTGTTTTAAGCTCTAGTATATATATTCTTGCACGTTCAAATTCATCGTTACTTGATCGCTTAACACAAGCTAATTAATTCTTGTCTGTTCTTACATATATAAACGAGCATTCGTATTCATAGAATCATCTGACAGATACAGTTCAAATTTATAAGAACCATCCAGGCAGTACTCCAAGCTAGCTATATCGACAGTCTTGTAAGGATCTCTTGAACGATGTCTTGAGTGGCGAGACATGCACATTTAACTGTCCCACGCATCGGACAAGCGGCCGGAGACGTCGTACGTGCCTATCTCCCTTTCCCGGCCCTCCTACCATAACAACATCAACAAATTAGGAATTAGAACTGCAACAGCAGCACGATGCACAGCCATCGGCAGCAGCGAAGACGACGACGACAACAATGACAATAACAATATATAACAACAACAACAACGGGGAGAAGGATGTGGAGGAGAAGGGGGCAAAAGAATAACAACAGCAGCAGCATCAGTGCAAATGCCCAAAGGCAGAGAGACTCGAAGCTGGTTCTTGTACATGACGCCTAACTGCCTCTAAGCTATGTGCAGACGCCAGTGGTGGCCATATGCGTATGCATGACCCACTTGCATGCGGCCTCAAGCAGCTAGCTAGCTCAGAGTCCAGGGGATTATTGCTAGCTGCTTGTGCATGTTGCTGGTGTCTTTATGTGGGTTCATCACTACTCGCGATCGAAGTGGGCCTTTCATATATACACTGATCACATTACGTACAGCTCGCGCCATGGGAGACGGGGGGCGTGTAAGCTCCATTGTTTGGAGAGAGTCTCTTCACAACTGTCCGTGCCGTACTCCCCCGTGAATGTATCTTCTTGGGAGCTTCTGAAAAGGGAGGTGCGTGGGGAATGGAAATTAGGAGAGAGATGTCGATCATCACTTCGAAATGGAAGCGTTGTAATTGGAAATGTTCCTGCTTCTATATTATAACATTAATAGTTGGGATTTCACAATGGGGTACAGCTTTCGTATAATGATGATATATATCCTAATTAAAAATTTTGTTGAAGTTTCATTAAAATTGAGGCCGATGTGTCGCATATATATATATTTTTTTGATAGGTTAATTGGTTGGGGGAGGGGGAATATGAGGAGAGGGCGCGGGTTCCCGTCTTCCCCTCTCTATTTTGGCAGGGGGGGAGACCGCCGCGCTATGGGCATGTGCCGCATATATGGAGCAACTAGTTTTGACATGTTAATCTTCGCACCATTAAGGCCGTAAAGGCCGTGTTTCCATTAGCTAGAGAAGGGGAAGTCACTCTTGTGAATAAGGAGATAATTGGCAACAGAGTAATCAAGGTACGCATACTGCCCCAAAGTTGAGTCGACTTTTTTCTTTGCTACTCTTACTATAACTTAGTTATTAGTCCGTTTTTCCTTGGGCGAAAAGTCTATGGCCCCCTTACTGTTCTACCTCTGTGCGTGCAATAATCCTGCATTTTGAGCAGGTGATTAAGTTCACAATTTTCTCAATCTGATCAGCCATCCTACTACTGGAGATGGAGTTGAGAGAGGGAGATTGATTTCCTACTCGCCCCTTAAAGAAGAGTACTACGTGGGAGGACGACAATACCGGGGAAAGGGTGGAGTACATTATATGAACCTTCTTCACTAATTAGGAACCCTCAGAGAGTGACGGAGAGGGCACCATATTACGTCATTACATTAGGTGATCTTGAACACTAGTTCCACCTCTCTCTCTCTCTCTCCATATGCATGTTGAGTTGCATGTTAATATCATTGCCACTTGCTCACCTTGCTGCCGTCAAACTTCATCTTGAACAAGGTGGGGGCAGAACTCAGGCTTGTGTGCCAATATATATATATATATATATATATATCTATATATATATATATATATATATATATATATTTATATCTTAAGGGTTTTGGGTGGCCAACCAATATGTTGACTCACGTCAACATCCCTAGATTAAATTTTAAGATATAAAAAGACTGATATGACTCTTGGCGAACTATAACCTAACCTCTCCAAATCTTCGAAAGTCCTACTACCCACGCTAGATGCAGTTTATAAATATTGACTGAGGTAATCCAATCCTAAGATATTGATCATTTTCCCACCTAGCTAGCTAGCCTCGATTTTGGACCTGTCGCCAATGTAGTCAAAAATCACTAAAACATAGCAACGCATTGACACGTACTGCGCGCCTAACATCCAACTCCACTTGGTGTCTTTCTGGGTTTTCTAATTAATAGCGAGATTATTTTGGAACGCTTGTCCTTGTTAGAAGTGAAAGGGAGTGAGGACACACATATCATTTGTCTGTGTTCACACATGCTTTCTTAATTGAGTGTTGTATATGTACATACACACACTCTCTTTATGATAAAGTACTTCCATCAAAATATATTTACGGAATTTTTTATATATTTCTTAATGATTTTCTAATTAAAAAGTGATAATGAGATTATTATACTAAATCTTACTTTTTTTCGGGAAATTACTGTTCCTCAACTATACTAGCAATTGCATTATATATATATATATATTCCTCATAAACTTGATTTTAATAGGTTTAAACCTAAAATCTTACAATTCTAATTAATGTACATATAATTTTTAACCACTAGATCACTCTTCAAGTACAGTGTAAAAATAGGGGCCGGCCGGGTACACATTTAAAAAACTAAAGACCCTGGTGACTGTTCCAAACGCTTTTAGTACCTTGTCACTTAATAGCCCCAAAATTTTTCTTCTTGGCATTGCAGAACAATTAATTAGAGATGGGCTGGCTTGAATTCGTTAGGATTCATCCAATCATCAGCCAAGGAGCTAGTACTCCGTTGGGGGCCAATCTTGGCACACCACCCTGCGCCTCTGCCACCCGGTATCTGTCAGAACAAGAGAGCAGTACTACTACTACGACTATACTACTGGCAGTGTGCATGTGGGGTTAAATAAGTTGACTCCACTCTGTAACATCTCAGCCAGATCTATCAGTACGCCACATAACCATAGAGCTACAAGGGTCGTCAATTATGTACATGTCCTGACTCGTGGGTCAGCTAGCTAGTTAACCGGACCCATTTGCTGCAGGAGGCACAGTAAATCTATATGTACTACTTGTGTAGATGAAAAATTATAACATCACTGGATGATTAATGAGTAAACTAGCTAGGTTCAAGTTCGAGTCTTATTCCTACTTTCATTGATACTCTTAGATAATATAATTCTGCGGCAGTTCACAACTGGGTTTGAATTTAAACTCAAATCTGTCAAAAAAATTGATCAAGGTTATTTTCATCCAACATTAAGTCAATGGATATAAAGCATTTTTTTCCCCAAAATACTCATCATGATGTCTCCTCATTATATCTTATTTTCATAATATCTCTAATTAACCTCATTGTGTAGCAATGCTCGAAGAACAAATGTGGTCGTTAGTATTTTGTTGGGAGTTCTTTTGATCCTTCTTAGTCATTAAGCAAATCCAAGAAAAAGTTCAAACCATACCTAATCTCTCCTCTCAGGTCTTCCTACTTTCCTTTCTATATTATCTTTTTTTTTAATCTCGACATCCATCTCTCTCTTTCTCTATCTTTAGTGTACACGTTTTTGGAACTAGCTTCATCTAAAGTCAACTAATCAAAGAAACGCGCTACGCGTGGTAGTATATCTATGGATATAATATAACTATTAAAATAATTTGAAAAAATAAGGAAAGATAATTTTTCATATATTTGAAAAAATAAATAAAGAAAGATCATTTCAAATGATTTTACCAATTATCTATTTTTGTAGAGAACTTTAACAATTATACTAAATATAAGAGAGTTAGGGAGAGGAGTCTATCATTTAGCTGGAAGTGGGATAATCCAAATACAAGATCATAGATGAGTTTCGAATTTATAGGTAAACAACATATTTAGTTTATGATATATATATATTTTAAGATTAGATTTGCCAAATTTGTAACACCTTGACTCGCACCAATTACATTTATTGTCTCATTAACAAAAACTTCAAGTTCAGAGGGCCACTCTAATAAGATTTAAACTATGTGTGAATACAAATCTTAAAACTAAAAACTATCATAGGTAGATTCCATCAAGGCAATTCTACTGAATAAATAAAATATACTCACTATAGTTTATTGGGATAAGACATATAGTCAAGAATATATGTTCAAATAAAGAGAATATCTAGCTTGACGACAAGTTTAAAAGATAGTTATTATACTCAGAGTAATTGATTTATATTATGAAAACTTTTTTTAATATTGTCAACTATGTTAGTTAATTTTTTCTCTTCATTCTAGTTAATTAGACAAGATTATGATCACCAAAGTAAAAGATTTATTTTGACACATGCTATTTTTTAAGTTGCCAATAACTTTCCTGATAACAAGATATCTATGTATTATATATGATTATTTGTGTTTGTTATGGTTATTTTAGTAACTTATAAAAATATCATATACTTATAAATGTAACACATGAAATGTAAAGTTTTCATAAAATGGATATTCCTCTATCATGTAGAACTTTTGAATTTTATCATTCTCAACAATTTTCGTAAGATACTCCAGTACATATAACAATCAAATATATATATATATATATATGTATATCATGTTTACGTTCTAAGTAAATGTAAAAAGATTCAACACAAATTGTATATTATTTTGAGTAAGAAATAATTGATTACATGTTAACGAATAATTTTTTAAGTCACAGGATATTATTGGAGATTAAGAATGAAAAAGTTAAATTTATTGAGAGTTGTTTCTCTCTAATTGTCTTGGCATCATAAATCATAATTGCTGAATGCTAGCCTCTTTAGAGAGGTTGCTCTGTTCTGGGTGATGATGTTCATAGCTGAGATCCGCATCTTGTTCCAGCCTGCAAATAAATCGTTTAAGATATCAAGCATACGTGATCGTTATGATCATATGCTTGCTTGTTCCAAATAGTAATACTAAAGGGATATTCGACTTAATTGCTGAGTAATGTTTAAGGAAAGCTAATTATTAAAGGGAAGAAGCAGACTGATCATCTGATCCTTACTTGGCAATGATGTGGGTCTCAAGTCGGCCATCCACAGGACCTTCGGCACTGCAAACCTCGTCAGGACCAGCAGGGTTGTGTCATTCACGTTGCCCTCCGTGGCCATCTTCAGAGCATTCCTTATGTTGAGGTCGGTACCCTCAAGGGTGATCAGCATCTTGGACTTGTGGATCTTCACCAGCCCCTCAGACAAATACATGAAGAAGTTCGTAACCAATGTACTTTTTTTAAAGAAAGTTCTAAAGCAGCCTCCATTTAAGAATGTGACCGCACATTTATTCCCATCTTAGCAAGTCATGGATTGCAGGAAAATAAGTTATGATATTCTTGGTTCTTAATAGGTCCCCAAAAAATGGCAAGGCTGTTCAAAAACATGCTCTCTTCAAACAGACATGAAGATCTAGGATCTAGGAAGGATATGTATAGCCTCGTATCTCATAATGTTGATTTTCTTCCTTTTTTCACTCTCATTCAGACAGTCCTGTCACAAAAAATGTTTAAAAAAGTTTAAAAAGACAAAATTTTGTTCACTCATCGACTAAAAATTGATGAATTATCCATGCTAAAGCAAGCATCATCCAAAACAATTCGAAACCTAGCAGCCAACTTCTTGTTGAGCAGAGCAGTAGTTTCGCCCTTAATCCACTCTTTGGTTTTAGCCAGCTTCAAATACCCCCCGACATTTTCTTCCTCCATCTGCAGTGACCGGAGAAAAAAAAATGCCATCGTAGTTTGCTCTGATCAGCTATTCATGCAGAGAATGATCTGTAGCCTGTGGCTTACGCAGACTCTATGGAAGAAATTAAGATGTTGGGAGACATCGTACATCATCGAGGTCACCCACACTTGTTGGAACATCATCCTCTACAGTATCCACAAAATTCGAAGCGCCCCACCTCCACAACATATCAGACGCTTTGGATATAGCATCACCATTCAATTGTCTCACCTTTAAGAAGGCCCTCAGCACGTCTTCTCCTATCACATCATCCACTGCGGGGAATAATGGGGGAAAAAAAGTTAGTTAAACACAATCGTTCGACACAATTCCATAACAGCAATCAACGCAATAACACTTAAAAAATGAAAAACCAGTTATTGTCGGTCCAAAAGGGCAAGGGCAATGATCAGATGCAGAGAGACAAGGGCTAGGAGGTACCGAGGAGAAGAGAGCTTCTGAAGGAGATGGCGGAAAGAGGCCTCCTCCAACGGAGGCGGCGGGGCGCAGCAGTGTGGAATGTGGGAGGAGGCCTGTAGATCAGTAGAGGCACGCCGGCGAGCTCTGGGGCACTCACGATGCGAGGATGCATGGCCTCCATCTCCACCCCGGAGTGCGAGAGTCCTCAACAACAGATGGCGCCGCAGTAAGATGGATCTTCCCACTTCCCCGCCAAACACTCGTTAGCTTCTCCATATCCAACGGCATAACCACCAGGCGCCAGCGGGGCGGGGCGAAAGAGGCCATGCCTTCCACGAAAATTGGAAGGGCATGCATCAGTTTTGGCGCCGTCCATTAATGCTAATCAAATGGGCATATAGAACTTAAAGGTTACTCCCACTGAAGCCGGAGGCGAGCAAGGAGAAGGCCGTGGCAGCAATGGTGGAGGAAGAAAGGGGGACGGGAGGAGAAGAGTTGTCAGTTTCATGAGCTTAATGTTGTGAGGAGTAATGTGTGACTTGTGAAATTCTTGCCTTCGGGGCGAGTTGTAGGGCGAGAGTTGTGCGTCCGTTTAGGGGCGGGTGGGGAGAAGGCCGTAGCAGTAGGGAATGATGAAGAAGGGGGGAGGGACGAGAGGAGGAGGAGAGTTCTGTATGTTTCAATAATAATAATGTATGTTTCAAAACTAGGAAAGAAATAACTGCCCTGACTAAGAGATGGCGCCTTTGGCATTGAGAAGGAGGAAAGTTGTATTTAAGAGGATGTATTTAAGATGTTTCTCTGGGTAAAAAAAAAAAGAAAGAGTTTTAGGTGAATCGGGATTGAACCGGACGAAAAAATGAAAGTGTCACTTCTATTATATAGGTTATAGATTTTCTAGATAGAGATATATAGTATATGGTCTGCATTTTGAATGAAAGTTAATTGCAGGGTATTTTTGACATTATGTTGATATATTTAAGAAGATTGAAGACAAAAATAAGATAGTTAATTTTATAAATAAACTTATAAAAGGGTACTTTTGCAAAATATCGTATAGTTAAATCAAAATCTCGTGGATTTTAAATCATAGAATGACAAAAAAAACGAGAGCGAAAGAACTTATGTTCTCCGATCATCATCATGAGTTCATCATGGTATTTCTTCCTCTATCTTTGTTTTTTATGACTTATTCTCTTAGAGATTTTGTTGAGGTCGATATGATCATGATGTTGTTTATAGGTTGATCTCAAGTGGCCAAAGCTCAGAGTTTGGGTTCTGCAATATTTTGAACTTGATGGGAACAAGTGTCTGCCACTAGTTGGGATGACTCTACCTAAAATAGATAGTTAGCTTAGGAAGTGATTCTCAAGACAAATTTTTTTTACGGTTAAGTTAGTTCAATTGAGTTGAGGGAGAGAGATTTTGGAAAAGGAGAGAGAACATGAGGTATTGGGTTGGACGTGTTGCCACATGTCCAACATCCCTTACCTATACCACTTGACCTTCCTTTGAAGGCTGTTGGTATTTTAAGGGAGGGAGTTTCCTGATATGAGACTAAAGTCTCCTTGGCTATTCCCCTTCCCCTTTCTCTAAGGGCTAAAATTGGGCCAGGCCCAATGAGCTTATTGGGCCAAACTCAAAGGGCCTATCATGAGTCCCCCACTCCGGAGTCAGGACTTGGACTCTTTGGGTTCAAGCTTTAGAGTTTCCTACTTCAATATGTCACACCGTTCCACACAGGTCATAATGATGGTGTCTCTTGGTCTTCAAACCTGCCAAAGCCAGAGCAGCTGTACAGTAGGTGTTGAGCATCAACCTCGGTCCTCAGTTGGAGGAGGGTATTTAAGTAGTGATTAGGGATAGGGAGAGGCTCATTTGTAAGGTTGGAAAATGTCGAACAATAGTTCTCCTCGTGGTTCATGAGAGAGTGTCTGATCAGGTAGTCTGAAGTTGGGGGTCGTAAGTAGCACCATAGAGTGGCAGTCGTTACATAGATTATCCAAGTTGATCGCTTGAGAGGGTGGGGAGTCTACTGAGCTGAGGGAGATAATTAAGGTGGAGGTGGTGAGTGAGGATCAGTTAGTCGAGGAGTGGGTGTTTGGGGATGAGGTGGGAGGTGAGAAAGAGAAGGGAGAGAAAGTTGTGAGGTTGGCCCGCCATGCATGGCAGATGGTGGATTAGGTAGTATCCAGTGTCACTAAGGAGAATCTAGTAGCACTTCGGGAGCAGTTTGGGATCCTAAATGAGTTTGAACATTCCATATCTTAGGATAGGGAACATGCACATATTGGTTGACATGGCTACTTGCACATTTATAGGGAGGTTATGCAGCCATCCTCATGTTCCTTATAGTGCCTTTTGTTACTGCCCTTGTAGTTGTTGAACCACTCTTATATTTTATCATTTTATTTTGGTGATATTAAAACTTTTTTATTATCATAAATAACATAAATATATTTATTACTATTTTTAAAGATTATTTATGCATAAGAAATAACATGTTTTATCCGAAGCTTCTCACTTCGACTGATTACTTTGTAATGATTCCAGTTGAAGTTCTTCACTTCAACTGATCGCTTTATAACTGCTTCAGTCAAAGTCGCATTTCAGATTATCCAAAGTGTTTCTTGTTATTTATCCGAAGCTTCACTTTGACTGGTCGCATTGTATTTTGATTCCAGTCAAAGTCTCACTTCGACTGATTGCGTTATAGTCTACGCCAGTTGAAGCGCAACTTCGACCGACTGTCTTATTTCTTGACCAGTCGATGTTTCTTCATCAATCGAAGTCACCAGTCGAAGCTTTACATCAATTGCCTTTGAACCTATCGATTACTTCACTAAAACATCGATTACTATTCTAAATCAAACATCAAGTGCTTCATTTAAACATCAATTGCATTAGAACATCGATTGTCTTCAAATATCGATTACTTTTCACTTAAATATCGATTGTCTAAAACATCGATTGCCTTAGAACATTGATTGTCTTAAACATCGATTGCCTTTAGGCATCGATTGCTTTTATGGATCGATTACCATTAAACATCGATTGCCTTCATGAACATCGACTATATTGGAAATGGATTTTTAAATCAGATTAAAATCTCAGTTCTTTTATTCTTTTTATCATGTTTTCTCATGTACTCATGCATGTGTATTGCAAATTCAAGTCCCGTGATCGGGTGCTACTCGAGCGATGGGGACGAGAGATGAATCGGCAATCGCATAGCGCAGGCATGCCAGCCACCGAAGTGGCAACAAGTGTTCTGCCTCTGAGAGTCGAAGGACTTTAGGTCTATTTGCGCACCATTTGACTTTGTCAAACGAAAGTAGAGATCCAGTCGGGACCAAGATCCTGTCGTTGCCTAAACGTAACGACGTTAATTACATCTCTCTGAGAGAGAAAACCCTTGATTAATCATCAAATTATAAAGTCTCATGGCCTTAAAATGGAAACATCCAATAAAGGTGCGAAGTGCATGCTGAAGTGAAGCTGGAATAGCAACAAGAGAAATGTCTATTGAAAAGCATTTGGCTTATTGTGATTATTATCATCTTTTGTACGATTGTTGGAGGCTTTTGTTCATTTATTCATTTGATATTTGTCAATTAATGCCAATTGTGTTCTCTTGGTTTCATTTAAAACATGATAGTTGTAGTTATGCTGGTGAGTCGGCAGACTGCTGAGTCGGCAGGCTCAGCTGAGTCGGCAGGCTGCTAAGTCGGCAGGCTCAGCTGAGTCGGCAGACTGCTAAGTCAAGTGAGTTGGCAGAACCCTACTGCAACCATGAGTCGGCAGACTGCTGAGTCGGCAGACTACTAAGTCAAGTGAGCTAGCAGAACCCTACTACAATCATGAATCGGCAGACTGTTGAGTCGGCAGACTGCTAAGTCAAGTGAGGTTGCAGAACCCTGCTGCAACCATGAGTCGGCAGACTGCTGAGTCGGCAGACTGCTAAGTCAAGTGAGCTGGCAGAACCCTGCTCCAACCATGAGTCGGCAGACTGCTGAGTCGGCAGACTGCTAAGTCAAGTGAGTTGGCAGAACCCTACTGCAACCATGAGTCAGTAGACTGCTGAGTCGACAGACTGCTAAGTCAAGTGAGCTGGCAGAACCCTACTGCAACCATGAGACGGTAGACTGCTGAGTTGGTAGACTGCTAAGTCAAGTGAGTTAGTAGAACCGTACTGCAACCATGAGTCGGAAGACTGCTGAGTCGGCAGGGTCCTGCTGAACCAGTGAGTCGACAGGCTGCTGCAGTGCTGCCGAATCACCTAGCCAAATGGTTTTTTGAAGTCTTTTAATCATATAAAGTCTTTTAATCTCATAAGAATGTGCGAGAAAATTCGGCAGCACCTCCCCTTTACTTATAGCAAGAGGGGAAGGCACGGTACTCATCCACATGACGGACACGACACCAAAACGAGGTGTTAGCCGCGTACGGCATCACCCAAATGGCACACGGTACCGATTCTCGAGGCATGGCTACGACGGAACCGATGAGTACCGAGACCAAAAAAAGTATTCTCATAAACCAAGGATTGCCGACTCATCATGTATGAGGCCTGCCGACTCATTGGTTCGAGTCTCTTCAGTGATTCAATGAGTCGGCAGCCTGCTGAGTCCTTGTCGACTCACCAGCCAAAAACACTTAACGGTTTAAAACTCACGGGGAAAATTCGGCAACATCTCCCCCGGGCTCATGATATGTGGGGGAGTTTACGGTATCCATCCACTACAAAGGAGATGGTACCAAAACGGGGTGTTGGCCGTACACGGCACTACCTAAATGGCACACGGCACTAGTTTCGAGGTGTGGCTACGAGGGAACCGATGAGTACCGAGACCAAAAACAGTCCGGTAGACGATCCAATAATGTTTGAGTCTAGGAACTCGGGCATAGATATCATATTATCTAACCCGAGGCCTCATAGAGTCTCATTTCTATGTGAGTCAGCAAGAAACTGCCCTTGCATGCGTGAGTCGGCAGCAAGCAGTTCTGCTTGCATGAGTCGGCAACCCTTATTTGCAAAGGAACGACATTCAACTCATGGCGGAATGACGCGAAATTTTTATGGGAGGGACTGAGGTATACCCCGGTCAATTTCGGTCTTTTAGGCGGGCGAAATGTCGTGCCGATCAGTCTAGAACGCCAAAACCTCACTTCCCAGGTGAGTCGGCAGCAAGCAGTTATGCCTGCGTGAGTCAGCAGAGCCCATTTGCAAAGGGACGACACTCAACTGACATCAGAACATTGCGAAATTTTTATGGGAGGGACTGAGATGTGTCCCGGTCATTTCTAGACTTTTAGGCGGGTGAAATGCCGCACCGATCAGTCTCAAAATGTCGAAAGCTCACTGCCCAGGTGAGTCGACAGCAAACCTTCAACAGAGATCCGATTGCCTACATGCTTTTCACCCCGGAAAATGGGACAAATGCGATATGGACACGATGTTGGGATGGATTACATCCCCTTCAAGTCCTTAGCAGGGCATGGATATCGCATTATCCAACCCTTTTGTGCATAGACTCGGGATTGCGGTGGTTCGGCAAGCCACATTCAAGCCCAAAACTTATGAAATGGGGGAAATCCCTTGCTGCAAAGGGGAAGACAACGCCTCCATGCAGGATTGGAGGGCTGTCAGTCCCATTTAGAGGTGCCATAGGGAATGGACATTGAGTTGTCTACCTTTGGGCGCCCCAAAACTCACATCCAGGTGAGTCGGTAAGGCTCATTCAAAGTGGAAATGCAAGAAACACAGCAGTAAGGGGGATTTTCATGCTGGGGAAGAACCCAAGGCTTTGAATAAAAAAAAAAGAATTCATGGGGAAGGGAGCACTTGCTTAAGCAAAGAGATGTACACATTAAAGAAAGAAAGCCTTCTACATAAACGTTAAACAAAGAGGGCACATGCTCTCATACATCCAATATTCTATTCAAAAGAAGAGAGGTATTAAATGATCCTCTCATCCCATGGGGAAAGGGAAGAGACATAAAGCATGAATGGACACATTGATTGGACAAGAGATGGAGAAGAAGTAAATAAATAAATAAATAAACATAAAGAAGACAGAGAGGAAGAGGGGCGATGGTCCTCCTTTCCTTGGAGCTCTCTCCTTCCACTCTTCTTGGCACACCTTTTTGAGGAAAGAACTCTCTCTCTTCTTGGGAAGAGGAACTCTCTCTTTCCTTCTCTTCTTCTCTTCTTCTTCTATTCCTCTTCTTCTCTTCTTGGGCAGCCATGCAGCAGCTCCTTTCCTCCTCTTTTCTTGCTCTTTTATTCTTCTTTTCTTCTTTTCTTTTCACAAGAAGAACTAGGCAACAAAAAGACCCCCTTCTCTCCTTCCCTTTTGGCCTCTTCTTCCCCTTTCTTGCTGCCCAAGAAAGGGCCTTTTTTTAAGGGGGGTGAGAGGATCCCCATTTACCCTTTTACCCTTCACTTTTTCCTCTATTTCCTTTGAGGGGCAGATGGCTATGGGCTTGGGCCTTTTGATGCATTTTGGGCCCTTACAAGGCAAGCTGCGCATGGGCTCCATTTGGGTCTACTCTTGGGTTTTAAGTTTCATTTTTTTGATGTCCATAAATGCCCCCCACCCAGGGGTGGTGCGAGCGAGGGATGAGTGGAGCGACGCTCGTGGGTGAACCCGTACGACGTCAACTGGGTCTCATTCACAATTTGATGCGGGTCAATTTGTCAGTATGATCGGTCATTGACTTATTGCCATGCTAACAGCCTCGTGACTCATCAATATGTCGACGGTCTTTTGGTTTTGATCTATTGTGTTTGTGTTTTCTTTTGTGCTTAGCTTGAGACGATTGACGTCGATGAGAGTCAGTAGCCTCTGGGCTTGCTCGTGTGATAAACGGCTCTGATTTGTCGAGTGGATCAGCTAGCAACTTTTGTGAGTCGATAGACTCTCCATTTAATGGCCTTTTGGGTGGGCAGATTCCTTGAGTCGGCATCCCTTCTATTCAATGGCCTGGTGATTTGGCAGGCCTCATGAGTTGGTTGGCCTCCTGATTCGGAAGGCCTCATGACCCAGCGCGAATTGGCAGACCCCTTGAGTCGGTAGACTCCATGAGTCGGCGTGGCTCATGGGCTGACTGCTGCCCTGCGAGTTGGCAGGCCCCATGAGTCGGCAACTGCTTGAGTTGGCGGCACCTTGAGTCGGAACGCCCTGACCTGCGTGAGTTGGTGGCTCCTTGAGTCAGCATGCCCTGACCTGCGTGAGTTGACAGGGTCCGCGAGTTGGCAGCTGGCTTTGGCCGCGTGAATCGGCCACGTTGTGAGTCGGTCGCGCCTTCAATTAACTATTGGCTCACTGACTCTCTGCTTTATTGTTGTTGATGTCTATTTGGCTTATTTGTTCTATTGATCATTGGCAGGCGACATTCCTCTTCCAAGGGCCTCCCTTGCCCCTGAGCATGAGATCTCGAGGTTGTCGATGGCCTCGAGTATTCAAGATGTGCCCTTGTCTGCTCGCATTGAGGAAGCATGTGTTGAGGCTATAGCACCTGAGCCTGCAAGGGAAGAGGTTCTCTCACCCCATCTAGTGAGCCTCCATTTTCAATGGCAGACTCTCATCAAGGCAATGAATTGGCTCCTTGTTGTCTTTTAAGCCTTTCTCATCTTTATGCGCTATTAACATGATGTTTTCTCCTTTTCTTTTATCAGTTTTTGTTGCCCCTCCAACCACTTCCTCTGCGAGTAAGAGATCGACCGTGAAGGCCTGTAAGAGAGCCAAGAAGCCCTCTGGCTTTTACCACATGAGCTTCCGTGCTGCCGGGAGATTAGTGTTGGGTTTTCATTCTAACATCTATAACAACATGTTTTTTGATGATGAATAACTTCAATTGAGGTTTGATACATGTAACACATGAAAAGGAAACTAATGCAATACTTGATTGTTTGTGTATTCAAAATACTTAACTTTACATGTTTCATCATGTAGGTACAAAAGCACAAAGTCAAGCTCTCTCAAAGCAAGTGAAAAAGATCACAAAAAGCAAAAGACAAGGTCACCTGTCGACAGACACAAAAGACCTATCGACAGATCTCACAGGTGTGATCTGCCAGAAGAACCATAGTTTAGGAAATCTTCATCTGTCGACAGATGGGAAGTCGACTGTCGACAGATCTCACAGTCCAGAACATCCAGACTTCTGTCGTTTGCACAAAAGAGGACATCTGTCGAAAGATGGTCTTTGACTGTCGACAGATCTCACAGAGCTGAAGATCCATACTTCTGTTTGTTGCAAACTTACTGTCGCTTGTCGACAGATGGACAAGACCTGTCGACAGACGGAGTATAACTCAAACTACGGAAAGTTTCTAAGTTAACCTAGGAGGTGTTTCCAACTCTCACGTTTCTCCATGTGAGAACTCCTATATTTAAACACCTCTTTGGAGGAAATTTCGAACACAAGCAGCCACAATAAAAAACCCTAGAGCTACTCCAAGTTTCACAAGAGTTGCTGCTGTCCTACTTCAGACTGCTACATAGAGCCCTAAAGATCCGTCGATCCAGCAGTTCCTGAAGGAAGAACGTCGAGGATTCAACCTTCTCCATCGACTCAAAGCATTCAAGTCGAAGATTGAACTTCCTCCAAGAGTTCTCAGAAGAGTTCTTCACCAGGATTTATTCTCTCACTCAGAACTCTCTATTGTTTCATATTTCTACCATCCGTGTGTGTGTTGTGGTAATTCAAGCGATCCTTGTGCTTGAGATCACGTGTGTGTGTTGTTTTGATCATGGGTGCACATCAGAAAACACGTGTGTGTGAGTTGTAGTCACCGAACTCGCTCATAAGCAGTTTTCTCTACGTGTGTGTGTGTGCCGTGGACGTAGGATACACGATTTGTGTACTCCGAACCACGTAAATCTTCGTGTCTTGTGGTTTGAACGATTTTCACGTTAGATGCTTGATAGACACGTTGCATTCACACACTAGATAGATTGCTAACTCACCTACACATCGTCAACACATCTAAGTCTCACGTTGTTTCTACAGAAAATTCAAAAGACTTTGTTGTGATTGAAAAAGGGTTGTTTTCAAACTTTAATTGGTAGCAATCTATTCAACCCCCCCTTCTAGATTACCATATTGGGATTCTGCAAACCTTTCAATTGGTATCAGAGCCAAGTTTCTTCGATTTACTGTCTTGTTTGTTTGATCTTACGGTCAGGAGATTCACGGTCAAATGGAATCTAGCAAGGGATTCATGGCCGAGGGTCACTCGGTGACTAGGCCACCATTTTTTGATGGAACTAATTATCCCTATTGGAAAAATCGCATGCAGGTGTTCCTGAGAGCACAGAACTACGAATTGTGGAAAATTGTCCACAAGGGTGAGTATACTCTTCCTGAAGACGAGAGTACCTGGACCAAGGATCAAATCGCAAAGGGGACACTCAACTGGAGTGCCCTCAATATGATGCAATGCGCGGTCCATCCCAACGAGTACTCGAGAGTTTCCACGTGCACATCGGCAAAGGAGATGTGGGATAGATTCGAGCTCATTTATGAAGGTACGTCTGAGGTAAGGGAAACAAAAGCAAGCATGCTGGTTTCAGAATATGAGATGTTTAAAATGAATTCCACTGAAACCATCTCTGACATTTTGCAAGATTCATGTTAATAATTAATGGTTTGAAAGGCTTGAAAAAGGAATACTCGGAGAGTGACTTGGTGAGGAAGATTCTTCGGTCTCTTCCATCCTCATGGAACACCAAAGCCACTGTCATTGAGGATTCCAAAGACCTTTCAAAAATGAAATTGGATGAACTCATTGGCTCACTGATGACTTATGAAATAAACATGAAAAGAAAGGAAACTGAAGAAAATCCTAGGAAGCCACTTGCCTTGAAGGCTTCCAGGAAAAATTCCTCAACTTCCAAGAAGGAAGTCATTCAGGAAAGTAATGAGTCTGAATCGTCTAGTGAGAGTGAGAATGACGAAATGGCCATGCT
Organism: Colocasia esculenta; assembly: GCA_014218235.1. Taxonomy (NCBI): domain Eukaryota; kingdom Viridiplantae; phylum Streptophyta; class Magnoliopsida; order Alismatales; family Araceae; genus Colocasia; species Colocasia esculenta. The sequence goes on from CM024764.1 coordinate 40,691,755, forward strand.
CACTAGACAATTCAAAAAATTCCTGAAATACAAAAGGAGAGGTTCAAGTAACTCTAAACCTTTCCAAAAGAAAGAATTTTTCAATAAATCTGATGCTAATAAAAAATCTGAGATTGTGTGTTATGAGTGCAAAAGGCAAGGGCACATGAGAGGAGAGTGCCCTGAGCTTAAGAAAAAGCTGAAGAAAGACAAGTTCACCTTCAAGAAAGCCAAGGCAATGTTGGCCACTTGGAGCGATGAAGACGAGGATGATCACAGCCAAGCTACCTCTAAGATGATGAAGTCCACTGTCTCATGGCGAGAAGTGAAGACTCAAATGAGGTAAACTCTTCCTTTGAAAGCTACTCAATTGATGAATGGGAAGAGGCTTATACTGTGTTATTTGAAAAATTCTGTGAACTAAAATCTGAAAACAAGGCACTCAAAAAGAAAGCTAACCATCTTGCCATCAACACACAAAATGATGAGCAAGTTGCATCATTGATGAAAGACATTGAAATGATGAAAATTGATGAGGAAGCTCACTATGAGGAGATGGATAATTTGAAACTGAAATTCCAAGAGGTTCAAAAAGAAAAAGTTGATTTAATGAACTCCTTTGAAACTCTTTAAGGTGAGCATGAGAAACTGAAATAAAAATTGGAAAAGACTGAAGAAAATCTAAAAGGGAAATCTGAAGATTTGTCAAGGTTTGTTAAAGGGAAACAAAACCTTGATGCAATCTTGGGGTCAAACGTCTTTGTTCCAAAACATGGGCTTGGGTTTCAACCAGTTAAACAAAAGAAAATTGGTCAGAATTTGATAACATTCTTTGTTGAATCAAGCCCAAGTACAAGTAAGAGTACTCCCTCAAAGAACAGCAAAAACAAGGCTAAGGGAATGCAACCCCAAACCAAGGCAAAGAAGCCCAATGCGGGTACATGTTTAAGATCTGTTGACAGCCCCAAGGAGAGCTATCGACAGGTCAGGAAAACCAGCCCGAAAGAAAAATTGACAAGGCAACAGAAAGGTAAGATGCCCATGCATGCTCCAAAGAACATCAAGCCCACTGTTGTAAACAAACCATCTTCATGCAAAATCTGTAAAAAGATTGGGCACATTGAAAAACAATGCTGGAATAACCCAAATAAACAAAAATTCAAACAAGTTTGGATTCCAAAACATTTACTGTTTGGCATGAATGATACCTTGGCACCCAAAGTGATTTGGGTACCAAAACCTCTTGTCTAATCTACATGTGCAGGAATGCCTAGCTGCCCACAATCAAAACAAATGGTACTTGGATAGCGGCTGCTCGAGGCACATGACGGGGGACAAAGGAAAATTCTGTATGCTCGTAGAAAAGGACAGAGGTCAGGTTATATTTGGAGGTAACAACAAAGGCCAGATCATCGGCTCGGGTAAGGTCGGTAAGTTTGCCTCTAACTCAATAGATAATGTGCTACTTGTTGATGGCCTTCATCACAATTTGCTCAGCATAAGTCAATTGCGTGATAAGGGTCACAAAATTATCTTTGAAACAGATTCATGTCAAATACTTGATAAGGAAACAGGAAGTCTGAAGTTTTATGGAAAAAGGATAAATAACATCTACATGGTTGACTTAGATGATCCAGAAAATAATGATTTGTGTCTTGTAGCAAACAAACAGGACGAGCTTACATTGTGGCATCGTAGGCTCGGTCACGCTAGCTATAATGTATTGCACAAGATCATGAGGCTTAAATTGGTGAGTGGTCTTCTTGAAATTTCCTTTAACAAAAACGAGAATTTCTGTGATGCATGTGCACAGGAAAAACAAACCCGGAAATCCTTCAAATCAAAGGAACCGGTGAGTACTTCTAAAGATTATAAACTGTTGCACATGGACCTATTTGGACCTACGAGAACACTTAGTCTCAATGGCAAGCGTTATGACTTTGTCATTGTAGATGACTTCTCTAGGTTCACTTGGATAAAATTCCTTGCTCACAAGAATGAAGCTCTAAGTGTTTTTGAAGAATTCTTCAACAAAATTGAGCATGGAAATGTCAATAAAATTTGCTCTATCCGCACTGATCACGGGGGAGAATTTGACAATAATTCCTTCTCCGAATTTTGCAGGAACCAAGGCATAGAACACATGTTCTCCTCCCCAAGAACTCTAGAGAAAAATGGGGTCATGGACAGGAAGAATAGAACCTTGGTGGAGATGGCTCGTACGCTTCTGGTCGAGAATTAACTTGCGAGAACTTTTTGGGAAGAAGCGGTAAACACGTCTTGCTACATCCTTAATCGAGCCATGGTAAGACCCGTATTCAAGAAAACTCCTTATGAACTTCTGAAAGGTAAGAAACCCACTATTGGGTACTTTAATGTTTTTGGTTCCAAGGTGTTCATACATAACAATGATAAAAATGATTTGGACAAGTTTGAAGCCAAAAGCGATCAAGGTATTTTTCTTGGATACTCAGAACACTCTAGAGCCTATAGGGTGTTCAATCTGAAATCTAGAATAGTGGAAGAAACTCCACATGTTGTTTTTGATGAAACTCAACTCAAGCCTAACATTTCAAATGCTTACAGGGTTGATGAATCTGAAGGAACAACGTTTGAGGAACTTCAAAGTAAAGGAAAAGAAAAGTCTCAAGCTGGTTCAAAAAAGTAAGAGTGGATTTCTTCGCAGGTATGATGATGAAGAAGATATTCTTCCGTTCAACAATTCAGAAGATGTACCTGACAAAGATCCACAAGAGAAGAACAACAACTTGAACCACCTCAAGCACTTCCTCCTCAAATGCAAGATCTTCCAGGGCCTTCAACAGTCATGAATGTGAGGTATTCAAAAGATCATCCTCTTGAGAATGTGATAGGAATTTAAATGAGTCGGTTCAAACTAGATCTAAGGTTAATCAAATGTTGAACAGGACCATTTAGCTTTTGTCTCTCAAGTGGAACCCAAGAATGTTGAAGAAGCCTTCAAAAGATTCATGGATTGATGCTATGCATGAGGAGCTTGGGCAATTCCAAAGAAATAATGTATGGAGTTTAGTTCCTAAAACCCCTGAAATGTTTGTCATAGGTATAAGGTGGGTCTTTAGAAACAAAGTCAATGAAGAGGGTAAAGTGGTGAGAAACAAGGCTAGACTGGTTGCAAAAGGATATAATCAGGAATTTGGTGTAGACTTTGAAGAATCTTTTGCACCTGTAGCTGGGCTAGAAGCAGTTAGAATTTTGTTAGCATATGCATGCTCAAACAAATTTAAATTGTATCAAATGGATGTCAAAACTGCTTTCTTGAATGGCTACATAAAAGAGGAAGTCTATGTCTCTCAACCACCGGGCTTTGAAGATCATGAGAAACCTAACCATGTCTATAAATTGCACAAGGCTCTTTATGGTTTGAAACAGCCACCCCGAGCTTGGTACGACAGATTAAGTACATTTCTGGTAAGCAAAAACTACTCAAGAGGTAAAGTAGACCAAACTCTCTTCACAAAGAAAGTTCGCACACACATTATTGTTGTTCAAGTTTATGTGGATGACATTATTTTTGGATCTACTAACCCTTCACTGTGTGAGGAATTTTCCAAACACATGCACAGTGAATTTGAGATGAGTCTAATGGGGGAGCTTCAATTCTTTCTTGGTTTACAGGTCAAGCAAATGGAGGATGGATTCTTCATAAACCAAGAAAAGTATGTCAAGGAGTTACTAAAAAGGTTTCAATTTGAACAATCAAAGCCTGCCTCAACACCCATGAGCACAAGTATAAAACTTGAAAAAGATGAGAAAGGTAAACCGGTAGATGCCAAATAATTCCGAGATATGATTGGCTCTCTCCTCTATCTTACTGCAAGTAGACCAGATATTCAGTTCAGTGTTTGCCTCTGTGCTAGATACCAATCTAGTCCAAAGGAAAGCCACTTAATTGCAGTTAAGAGAATTTTCAGATATCTCTCAGGTACGTTTGATTTGGGTCTTTGGTATCTAGCAGGTAGTAGCTTTGACTTGGTTTCATATTCTGATGCTGACTATGCTAGATGTAAAATTGACAGGAAAAGCACTAGTGGCTATTCCCAAATCCTTGGCAGTTGCATGGTTTCGTGGGCATCCAAGAAGCAACACTCGGTTGCACTCTCCACTGCAGATGCAGAATATGTTGCTGCAGGGAGTTGTGCGGCACAAGTGTTGTGGATAAAAAGTCAATTGTGTGACTATAACATTGATATTGGATGCACACCTATCCTATGTGACAACACCAGTGCAATCAACTTATCAATAATCCCATTCACACTCTAGGACAAAACACATAGAAATCTGTCACCATTCTTGAGAGATGAGGTAGCCAACAAAACCTTAGAAATCAGTTTCATATGTTGCCCAGTTGACGAGCCCAGAGGGGGGTGAATGGGTCTTTTTAAATTTAATCTAGGAGATACCTGTAACCAAAAACAATCACACAAACGATCTTCGAACTACGTTAGTTACAGTTAGTTTAAATAACAATCACACAATGAAGACAATCACACAACACAAGGATTATCCTGGTTCGGACTTCCTTTCCTTAGGAGTCCTACGTCCAGTCCCTGAGCAACAACTCAGGATTTCACTAACTAGGGAACAGTCCCCCTAAGGATGCTACAACACCCAGCTCAGCTGGTCTTCCTTCACACTTGAAGGGAACAACACCTGGATGCCACCAGGTCTTCCTTACAACCGAAGGGAGCAACACCCTGGATACCACCAGGTCTTCCTTCACACCCGAAGGAACAGCACAGAGAAGAATAAATGACTTTCACGCCCCTAGATCCAGCTTTTGATAAGTGAGGATCTGAAGCAACTAGAGCTGAGAGCGAAGAGATTATGAACAATTCACACTCGCAGAACTTGTACAGGCTCTCTCAAGATTTTCACAAAACTAGTGGAGAGCAAGAGAGCAAAAAGCTAAACGGAGTGAAGGATCTTGGCTCTCGATTTTCTTCAGAAGAATTTGAAAATAGTCTCTGGATCAATGATTCTTCTATTCTTCTGACTTGTATATATATCTTCAATTTGAAATCTAGTCGTTGAAGAGACCGTTGTCTCTCTTTTGAGTAGTTGTTAGACTGAATGACATCTGGAGTCTTGGAAGCTTCCTGTCACAGTCTTTTGATCACTTGAGCACGCAAAGAGATGAGATCTTCACAGATATCCGTTGGCTTCTATTTGTCTAACGTTGTACCATGAAGCTACATCAAAGGTCTGCACAGATGTCAAACTCAAATAGCAGACAGATAGGCTGTCTCTGATATCAGTCAACGTCAGTAGCAATAGTCAAGAAAATAGTAATGCCAACTGGCTTAAGTCTAAAGGACGTTATCAGAGTAAGCACGATAAAGGATGATATAGTCTGCATGCATGCAGAGATACGTTCAGATCTCATAAATGCAAAAGCGTCAGAGAGATGTCTACGTGGATTTTGACTGGTCAATGCTTTAAGATGAATAAGATATCAAGATATGAAATTGAAGACTGTATGACTTATGAATCGTTATGAGTCATAGCAAATCGTTCTATAACAGAGGATATAAGAAATCATTATGAATCATGGCAAGTCATTTTGATTCTGAAGAAATCGATGTGAAACACTTAAAATCGTTATGAAATGCAAGTCGTTATGACAATACAGAAATCGTTATGAAACTCTTAACAAATCGTTGCACAAAGCAAGTCGTTATGAACACTTATCGAGTCGTTATAACTCTGAAGAAATCGTTGCGCAAAGCAAGTTGTTATGAATCCTAAGAAATCGTTATGGCTAGCAGTCGTTATGAGTTTCGAAGGAATCGTTACAAGAACTAAAGAAATCGTTGGCTAGCAGTCGTTACGAGTTTCAAAGAATCGTTATGAGAACTAAAGAAATGGTTATGGCTAGCAAGTCGTTACGAGTTTCGAAGGAATCGTTACGAGAACTAAGAATCATTATGGCTAGCAAGTCGTTACGAGTTTCAAAGGAATCGTTACGAGAACTAGAAATCGTTGAGCAAGTCATTACGTTTCAAAGGAATCGTTACGAGAACTAAAGAAATCGTTATCTAGCAATCGTTACGATTTTCGAAGGAATCGTTACGAGAACTAAAGAAATTGTTATGGCTAGCAAGTCGTTACGAGTTTCAAAGATCGTTACGAGAACTAAAGAAATCGTTGCGGTTACCAAGTCGTTACGAGTTCTAAGAAATCGTTATGATAACTTATGAAGTCGTTACAACAAGCAGTCGTTGCGAGTTCTAAAGAAATCGTTATGATAACTTATGAAGTCGTTACAACAAGCAAGTCGTTGCGAGTTCTAAAGAAATCGTTATGATAACTTATGAAGTCGTTACAACAAGAAAGTCGTTGCGAGTTCTAAAGAAATCGTTATGATAACTTATGAAGTCGTTACAACAAGCAAGTCGTTGCGAGTTCTAAAGAAATCGTTATGATAACTTATGAAGTCGTTATGACATCGACTTGTTTGAAACAACATGACTTTTCAGTCTTATAAGAAAATCGTTATGAACTTCAACATAAATCGATATGGACTTAGAGAAATCTCATGTTGAAAAGATTAAAGCTTCAGAGTAGTAATGCATACCTTTATTGGCTTGTTTGACTTCGGTATTTTTCCTGTACTTAAGACTTATGAAATATTCAGCAGATATATTGATAAATTCTTGTTTGGTTTTGTTAATCATCAAAATATGTATAATATATATAATTAATTAAAATTGCATGGGACAGACTGATCATCAATCTCCCCCTTTTTGGTGATGACAAAACTGAACAATAAGCATGGAACAAAAATATCTGATTTTTGTACTTTTCTCCCCCTTTTGTCATTAAGCAAAAGATAAACTTTGACAAAGAAAGAAGAGAGAAGAGAAAATAGAGAAGGGTCATGTCATTTATTGCGGAGGTACAGGTAAATAGAAGGCAGGAGACAACAGAGAGGCAAAATGGGAGATGGTTTCCCATGCCTGAACTTCCTGCTCTTCAAAAAGATTTTTAAAAGCTCCAAAAGACACAGAGTAAGATGGTCCCATGGTGGGAGCCATCCGTTTGAGATGAAGATCTAAATGCCTATAGAGAAGATCAGCATAGGCATCTTTGTCCATGTTCATTTGAGAAACCGAGAAGTGCCAAAGCTGGCACAGGAGAGGAACTGGTCCATGGTGACAGGGTAGTGATTGTGGTTAGCTCGGAGAGCTTGGTGCAAAGCCACATACACTTTGTATCTTTCTTCCCAGACCTTGAAGGGGTCATCAACAAGATTGATGGAGTTCATATCTAGGAAAGTGGCTAGAGAAATAGCTGGTTTGCCTTCCCTGGCCTGAGCTTCATTGAGTGCTGACAACTGCTGAGCTGACAGGGGTAGAACTTGACCAATCAGAGGATGTGAGCCTTTCACATTCAGACAAGATAGGGGAGAGAACTTCAGCCTTGACATGGCCCTGGTGATATTCCCTGAATAGGAATCTAGAAAAGGAAACCAGGTATCCTTTCTGCACTTTAATTCTGCCCAAACCCTGGCATAACGCTCAAAGATGATGGATCCTACAGAGGATTCCATAACTAGAAAGTGAATTTGAGGCAGGGCTATCTCCTCAGGTATTTGAAGTGTAGCAAAATCTACCCGAATATCTGAAGAGTGAGCTAGAACTGGAGACAAACTGAAATGGCCTTCCTGAACTGACAGAGCTGAACTTCTGGAAGTTTATGAATATATCTGTAGTTGTTGAAGAGCATGAAATGCCTGATCATCTTTATTTCCGATTGAATGAAGGGTGCCCAGAGTTCTTTTGTGGTACATCCTGAACCATTCAGAGAGAGTCAAGGAGTGGTCCCTTGGAGGAAATCTGGCAGATTTGGCAAGAGTGAACTTCTTGAGAAGATCCTTGTGACCTTTGCCCCACTGCTCTTCAGATTTGGAGTGAGCAAGAGAGAAAATTTTGGATTTTTCGATTTTTGAAAGAGAAGTATAAGGGAAAATGGTGTGCAGATGATCTGTAAGGTTTTGAAAAGGAAGGTTGATGATGGTGGCATAAGCAACTTTAGAAAGTATTCCCTATACAGTGGGTTATGTTGGTTGTCCACTGTGAGAGAAAACCACAAAGGAGGGTATTTGGGTTTAGAGGAAGAGGAAGAGGTAGAAGTAAGTTTCCTCTTCTTGGAGGCAGGAATAGAAGGATCTGCCCTGTGAACATGGTCTCCCACTTTCAACACAGACCTGAGGATCCCTTCCTCAAATTCATCCTTTATCTTTTCAATAAAGGGAGAACTGAGTTGAGCATGTTCAGGTATGATAGTGATGAAAGATGGTGGAGGATTAGGATGAAGAAAAGATTGTGAAGTAGTGTGAAGATCATCAGTGGGTCCAAGGGAGGGACCGGAGGAGGAGGAGGATGATGCTCCAGCTGAGGATCCAGGAGGGGCCTCAAATGTAGGAGAAGGAGAAGGAATGGTGGACTGAAATGGGGTAGGAGATGAAATTGGTCTAGATTGAGGCTTCTTGAATGTTTGAGGAGCAGGAGGTGCTGTAGGAGCTGATGGTGGAGTTGGAGGAATAGGCGTGTGAGAGGGGGAAGAGGGAGCTGGGGGCTTGGGTGCCAAGATCTCTTCTGCCTCTATCTGCATAGACTCACTCTCCAATGGTCTGGATTCTTGCTCAGATGGCCCTGTTGGCCCTGCATCCTGAACAGCTGGCCCTGTTGGCCCTACATCCTGATCAGCTGGCCCTGTTGGCCCTACCTCTTCTGATGCTGCTGCTGCTCCTGGTGCTGCTTTTGGTGAAGCTGCTGCTTCTTGAGGAGGAGGAGCGTGAGCTCCAACTGCCTTGATAATATCTGAGAGCATGCCTTTCATGCTGCTCATTTCCTGGTTGAACCATTTCATAGCATTCCTGATTTGGGCCAACTCTTTGTTAGCCGAAGCTTGACTCAGAAAGATAGAGTTGACATCTGACTGGAGAGAACATAGTAGTTCACCTTGAACATTCAGCTTTCAATTACTGGCTTCAATTGTATGACAATTTTCTTCTTAGCCTGCCTCTGAAATGGAGAATCCCAGGAGAGGAACTCCAGAGGCAACCTCTTTTCCTTTCTTCTTACTTTTATTTTCTGGAGGAGGAGAGATCATCTGAGCTCGAAGAGCTTGCAGTCGCCCCTTCTCTGTCATCCAAATTTGAAAAATCTCTATGCTCTTCAACCTTATCAACATCTGGAGTTGCGTTTTAGGACCTTCTTTTGATAGCTCCCCCTCAATAGGAGCATTTTCTTCATCTGATACTTGCTCCCCCTGACTGGGAGCAGATTCCAGCACAGAGTCACCTTGGGCAGCTTGGTGCTCTACCTCGACTGGAACATCTTCCATTTGTTCATCAATGTGGCCTGATGCCACAGTCTCTTTGGCAACACTGCTACTTGTTTCTGGAGCACTGGAAATAAGAGGAATGGAATCTATGATGTCTGCCAGAATCGATGCAACTACAATTGAGGGATGTGGGTCCTCAACAGGAATAATGTCCTCTGGGAGGAGATCCTCAATTCGCCTTTCTGCAAAGGTTTGAACTGGTTCTTCTGGAAGTCCTGAAGCTTCTACAGACGCCCTTTCTTCTTCTACCGCACTTTCAGACTGAACTTCTGCAGTGGAGGGTTCTGAAGATTCTGCTGCTTCAACTGCTGGAGCTAAAATTGACTCCACTGGCAATTCTGGAGCCATATTTGCTGATCCCATCTCCGGATGAACAACTGAGGTGTCGATAATGATGGCCTCGCCTTCGGCCACTGAAGCCTTGAACCAGACACCATTTTCCACAGAGAAGCCACTCTTCTTCAGGTTCCTGGACCTGATTGCTTGGCCCATTTTCTCTACAACTGCCCCAGAGAGATCACACCGAAGTGTTTGAAGATCTTGGTGAGTAGGTGGGCATAAGGCAGGGACACATTTAACTTACTCTTGGTGTCCCAAATCTGATCTCTTGCAAACTTCATTCTTTCCATTATCACTGCGGCCATATTTATCTCCTTATTCTGAATGGCCCAGTACATCATGTCCGAATCGGCCTTTGTGCAAGATGAAAACGTTGCACTTCTGGGAACTAGGATTTGACAGACAATAAAATGGAGAAGACGATTGAAGGCGGATAGTTGATTTATGTCGATCTTGCCGTCTCTCAGCTTGAACCTGGCCCGATAATTCCCAGACCTTTCACTTGGGCATCCTCAGAGTGAACCCACTAAATCCGGAAGTTTTTACATTGACAAAACTTTCAGCAACTCAGGGTCTATTCTAATCAATGTTCCCTTTACTGAAGAAACTAGAGACCCATCTTCCTCTATTCTCATACACACAAAAAAGGCTTTTACCAAGTCCGGATAACTGACCTCTGAAAAGGTGGAATTTCTGTCCACTGCATCTGATTGATCAAATCTACTATGCTGCTCATTCCACTTTTCCGCAGATTAGCTACATCTACTTCTTTGTTGCCACAGAGCTTCGTCTTCACAAAGGTAAACCTCTCTGCTCTCAGGAGTGAGGAACTCGGCGCTGTAGCCACCCAAACTGCCGGCGATGATAGAGCGGCCATAGATTCAGGTGGGAAAGACAACGGAGGGTGGAGACGGAAGGTGAGGAGAAAGAATCCTCAAGAAATTTTGCGGGAAGTAGGAGGAAGATTCAAATTTGCAGAGGATTGAGATGGAGTTGTTAGGGCATCGGCTCGAGCGGAAGGATAAAAGAGGGGAAAAAGGTAGACGATGAGGCACGAATCGTTCTGTCATCGATTTTATGAATAAATTAATGCTACGTGGAAAGTGAGGCGCCAAGCGGCGGAGAAAACGCAAGAGGTTTGACTATTCAACGGACTTCAATGAGAGAGAGTTTACTACAATACAATTGAATTTCTCTTGCTTATCGCCAAGGAGGGAAAAATTACTTTAATTCTAAGAATTTATGTGCCACTTGTAAGCAAACTTTTATCACAAATTGCACATGCCTAATTCCCTTCTAAGAGATGTAAATCTCTCTTCAGGTAAGGCTTTTGTGAAAATGTCTGCTAATTGGCCATTTGTATCAATAAAAGATATTTCAATATTTCCATTTGCAACATGATCATGAATAAATGATATCTAACCTCAATATGTTTGGTCCTTGAGTGCTGAACTGGATTCTTGGTGAATTAATGGCACTGGTGTTGTCACATAGCAACGGGATCGATTTGATATTTATCCAAAGTCCCAAGCTATTGCTTATCCATAAGAGTTGTGTGCAGCAACTTCCAGCAGCCACGTACTCAGCTTCAGCTGTAGAGAGTGCTACTGAATTTTGTTTCTTTGAGGACCAAGATATTAAACACCCTGCAAGGAACTGGCAACAACCACTGGTGCTCTTTCTATCTAATTTACATCCAGCATAGTCAGCATCAGAGTAACCTACTAGGCTAATTTCACATGTTTTGGATACCATAGACCTAAGTTATGAGATCCTGCTAGATATCTAAATATTCTTTTCACAGAAATTAAATGTGATTCTTTAGGATCTGCCTGATATCGAGCACACATGCATACACTAAATAGAATATCAGGTCTACTAGCTGTTAAATAAAGGAGTGAACCTATCATACCTCTGTAGATCTTTTGATCTACTTTCTTACCATCTTGTCACTGTCCATTCTTGTTGATGTACTCATTGGTGTCGATAGTGGCTTGGTATTTTCGAATCCGAATTTCTTCAATAGTTCTTTTGTGTACTTAGCTTGACTGATGTGAGTTCCTTCCTTTCCTTGTTTGATTTGAAGTCCAAGGAAATAGTTGAGTTCTCCCATCATACTCATTTCAAATTCTCCCTGCATTAACTTTTCAAAATACTTGCAAAGAGACTCATCAGTAGAACCAAAAATGATATCATCTACATAGATTTGAACCATAGGATGTGTTTGATTTTTGACTTTATAAAAAGTGTACTATCTACTTGACCCTGCTGAAACCATGATTTAGAAGGAAAGAGCTAAGCCTTTCATACCAGGCTCTAGGTGCTTGCTTTAAACCATATAATGCCTTGTGAAGTTTGAAAACATGATTAGGAAATTCTGTGTCATCAAAGCCCGGAGGTTGTTCCACATAAACTTCCTCTTTTATGAAACCATTTAAGAAAGTGGATTTAACATCCATTTGAAATAGTGTCAAGTTCAAAGCAGATGCATATGCAAGTAATATTCTAATGGCCTCAAGTCTAGCTACAGGTGCATAGGTTTCATCGAAATCTATGCCTTCCTCTTGAGAATAGCCTTGAGCTACCAACCTGGCCTTGTTTCTTAAGATTGCACCAGTTTCATCCAGTTTATTTCTGAACACCCATTTGGTGCCAATGACTGGATGGTCTGATGGTCTAGGAACAAGGACCATACTTGGTTTCTCTTGAATTGATTTAATTCATCTTGCATGGCTACTATCCAAGATTCAACAGAGAGAGCTTCATTGATTGTCCTAGCTCTATCTGAGAAACAAAGGCTAAATAATCACAAGGAATAACATTACCTCTTGTTCTTACCCCCAGATGGATCACCAATGATATTTTCAAGTGGGTGATCTTTCTTGTATCTCCACTCCTTTGGAAGGTTTTCATGAGTAACTTCTTCTTGTTGTAATTCTTCCAGAGGTGGATCATCCTTGTCCTCAATTGATGCATCTTTTAGTTTCTTGGATAGTTCTTCTGCATCATCATCGTCACTATCTACTTCCTTTCTCAAGGAAGTTAGTTTCATCAAAAATAATGTGCACAGATTGTTCAATCAACAAGGTACGTTATTAAATACTCTATAGCCTTTAGGTTTAGACGTATACCCCATGAAGATGCCTTCATCTGATTTGGCATCCAACTTACCGATGTCCCTTTTTCCATTGTTGTGAATGAGCAAGGGCACCCAAAGGTTCTGAAGTGGCTGATCTGAGGCTTCTTCCCTTTGAATAGTTCATATGCAGTCTTCTTCAGGATTGGCCTGATCATTACACGATTGATAATATAGCTTGCTGTATTGACTGCTTCAGCCTAAAAGTATCTAGGCAGATCATATTCTGAGAGCATAGTTCTTGCCATGTTCAATAGGGTTCTGTTCTCCTCAGCGATGCCATTTTGTTGAGGTGTCCTTGTGCTGAGAAATGGTCCTCAATTCCCTGATCATCACAAAAATCTAGAAAATTTCTCATTTTGAAATTCACCACCATGATCTGATCTGATAGACACATGCTGAACTTCTAATCTTTCTGAACTTTCTTACTGAAGCTGACGAAACTTTCAAAAGTATCATCTTTATGCTCTAGGAATGATACCCATGTAAATCTTGAGTAGTCATCAACTATGACAAATCTAAATTCTTTCCTCCAAGACTGGTAGTCCTCATTGGCCCAAATAGATCCATATGAAGGAGCTCCAAGGGTTTTGAGGTGGTCACCACCGTCTTTGACTTGAAGGAGACCTTGGTGTGCCTACCCTTAGCACAAGGTTTACATACACTTTCCAACTTTGTACTGACCTTAGGTAGACCTTGCACAAGATTCTTCTTTAGCAATTTTCACATGCCATCTATGCTGCAGTGTCCAAGTCGTCTGTGCCATAATTCTGTGGATTTATTTTTATTTGCTGTCAGGCAAACATTTTGAACCTTGAGTTCTTCAAGATAGAGCACATACAATTATTTTCTCTATTAGCTTCAAAGATGACTGTTCCATCCTTCAGTATACTGCACTTTGACTCTTGAAACTTGATCTGATGGCCTCTGTCGCACAGCTGGCTAATGCTGATGAGATTGTGCTTCAATCCCTTGACTAGTAGCACATCTTCTATGACTGTTTTTCCTTTGTTTTTCACAGAGCCACTGCCTATTACGATTCCTTTCCCATTATCTCCATAGGTAACTGTTCCATCTTCAGCTTGGAATGAGAGAACAACTTCTGGTTTCCTGACATGTGTCTTGAGCACCCACTATCCAAATACCATTTGGCTCGAGGGTTATCCTGAAATAAAAACATCAAGCTTTAGGTACCCAAATTCTTTTGGGTCCTGATTGGTTAGTATCATTACTTTATCTTTTAATATCCATTTTTTATATCTTGTTGGGCATGTAGTTATAAATGTCCTAACTTATTGCAGTGACTACAGCAGGATAACTTGGTCACTTTTTCTATGTATTTAAAATCAACTTTGTATGCTATATCTTGTTCGGGTACAAATTTTGGTGTTGGATATGTTTTAGGATAGACCTTAGTTTCTTCATTATCTAGGGGTGTATATCCTAACCCATTTTTCTTCTTACCTGATCTCCTAGTACCTTTTAATATTAGAGAGTTTTTACCATTAGTAAATTTTTCTAGTGTGCTTGATAGTTTATCATTTTCTTCATTTATTTTCAATTTCTTTCCTTAATTCATCAGTACTTTCTTGTTTTTCTAGTTTAGTTATTTGTTCTTTTTAACTTTTAGGTCTTCACATAACAGTTCATTTCTTCTTTTAAGTTCAATTATTTGACTTTCTAATTGTTCATTTTCTGATTTTAGATCTGAGTTTGTATTTTCTATACAGACTATGTTTTTCTTACTTACTTTTAATAGTTTAGTTACTTCTTTATATTTTTCATAAAGTTCATTGAAAGCCTCTTCTAAACTATCGAGTCTGAACCATTGCATGAATCAAAAGATGAGTCAGAGGTTACCTTTTCTTCAGTGTTTGCCATGAAAGCCAAGTGGGCTTTTTCTTCATCACTGCAGGAGCTCGACTCACTATCTGAGTCGCTGCTGTTTTCCCATGCTGCTGCCATTGCTTTCTTTTTGAACTTTCTAAACTTCTTGGAACTGTCCTTCTTCCTGAACTCTGACTTCTTTAACTTAGGACACTCAGTCTTAATGTGTCCTGGCTTCTTACATTCGTAGCAAATGGGTTCTCCTTTCTTCACTTCTTTTCCATTGGTTTCTTGAAATCCTTATTCCTTTTGAAATACTTTCTACCAGATTGAGATTTCTTCTTTTTAGCCAAGATTCGCTGTAACCTTCTGGATAACATAGCTTCCTCATTTTCGCTATCTGCATTACTTTCTCTTTCAGCTGAGCTTGCTTCTGGTGAATCTTCTTCAGCTTTTAAGGCGTTGGAGTGCTTCTTTCTGCTAGAGGACTCTCCTAGCCTTTCCATATTGATTTCATGGGCCATGAGGGACCCAATGAGCTTTTCTACAGACATTCTCTTCAGATCATTAGCTTCTTCTATTGCTGTGACTTTTGGAGTCCATGAGGACGGTAAGGATCTAAGTATCTTTCTTCTACCATATCTCCATTTCATAGACTTTCCCCAGACTAGACAGTCCATTTGTGATGTCAGTGAACCGGCTGAACATTTGAGTTATGGACTCACTTGATTGCATCTGAAATCTTTCATATTGAGTGACAAGAATATCAATTCTTGTTTCCTTCACTTTGTCTGTGCCTTCATAAGTAATCCTGAGCTTTTCCCACATTTCCATTGATGATTTGCAGGCTGAAACTCTGTTGAATTCCTTCTTACTTAGAGCACATCATAGGATACTCTTTGCTTTGCAATTCAGGGAAATCTTCTTCCTGTCATCATCTGTCCATTGTGCTTTCTCATTTGTGACTAACAGATCACCTTCTTCTACTATGGACCAAATTTGATAGTCGTGTCCTTGTAAAAAGTATTCCATTCTGGTCTTCCAGTAAGGGTAATCTTCACCATCGAAGAGAGGGGGTCGGTTGACGGACTGACCTTCAAAATTACCTTGGGTTGCCATGGATCTTTACTCTTCAGATCGTTGGATCCTTTCTTTGTCGAAGAGACTCGCTTTGATACCACTTGTTGCCCAGTTGACGAGCCCAGAGGGGGGTGAATGGGTCTTTTTAAATTTAATCTAGGAGATACCTGTAACCAAAAACAATCACACAAACGATCTTCGAACTACGTTAGTTACAGTTAGTTTAAATAACAATCACACAATGAAGACAATCACACAACACAAGGATTATCCTGGTTCGGACTTCCTTTCCTTAGGAGTCCTACGTCCAGTCCCTGAGCAACAACTCAGGATTTCACTAATTAGGGAACAGTCCCCCTAAGGACGCTACAACACCCCGCTCAGCTGGTCTTCCTTCACACTTGAAGGGAACAACACCTGGATGCCACCAGGTCTTCCTTTACAACTGAAGGGAGCAACACCCTGGATACCACCAGGTCTTCCTTCACACCCGAAGGGAACAACACAGAGAAGAATAAATGACTTTCACGCCCCTAGATCCAGCTTTTGATAAGTGAGGATCTGAAGCAACTAGAGCTGAGAGTGAAGAGATTATGAACAATTCACACTCTCAGAACTTGTACAGGCTCTCTCAAGATTTTCACAAAACTAGTGGAGAGCAAGAGAGCAAAAAGCTAAACGGAGTGAAGGATCTTGGCTCTCGATTTTCTTCAGAAGAATTTGAAAATAGTCTCTGGATCGATGATTCTTCTATTCTTCTGACTTGTATATATATCTTCAATTTGAAATCTAGTCGTTGAAGAGACCGTTGTCTCTCTTTTGAGTAGTCGTTAGACTGAATGACATTTGGAGTCTTGGAAGCTTCCTGTCACAGTCTTTTGATCACTTGAGCACGCAAAGAGATGAGATCTTCACAGATATCCGTTGGCTTCTATTTGTCTAATGTTGTACCATGAAGCTACATCAAAGGTCTGCACAGATGTCAAACTCAAACAGCAGACAGATAGGCTGTCTCTGATATCAATCAACGTCAGTAGCAATAGTCAAGAAAATAGTAATGCCAACTGGCTTAAGTCTGAAGGACGTTATCAGAGTAAGCACGATAAAAGATGATATAGTCTGCATGCATGCAGAGATACGTTCAGATCTCATAAATGCAAAAGCGTCAGAGAGATGTCTACGTGGATTTTGACTGGTCAATGCTTTAAGATGAATAAGATATCAAGATATGAAATTGAAGACTGTATGACTTATGAAATCGTTATGAGTCATAGCAAATCGTTCTATAACAGAGGATATAAGAAATCATTATGAATCATGGCAAGTCATTTTGATTCTGAAGAAATCGATGTGTAACACTTAACAAATCGTTATGAAATGCAAGTCGTTATGACAATACAGAAATCGTTATGAAACTTCTTAACAAATCGTTGCACAAAGCAAGTCGTTATGAACACTTATCGAGTCGTTATAAGCTCTGAAGAAATCGTTGCGCAAAGCAAGTCTTATGAATCCTAAAGAAATCGTTATGGCTAGCAAGTCGTTATGAGTTTCAAAGGAATCGTTACAAGAACTAAAGAAATCGTTATGGCTAGCAAGTCGTTACGAGTTTCAAAGGAATCATTACGAGAACTAAAGAAATCGTTATGGCAAGCAAGTCGTTACGAGTTTCGAAGAAATCGTTACGAGAACTAAAGAAATCGTTATGGCTAGCAAGTCGTTACGAGTTTCAAAGGAATCGTTACGAGAACTAAAGAAATCGTTATGGCTAGCAAGTCGTTACGAGTTTCAAGGAATCGTTACGAGAACTGAAGAAATCCTTATGCTAGCAAGTCGTTACGAGTTCGAAGGAATCGTTACGAGAACTAAAGAAATTGTTATGGCTAGCAAGTCGTTACAAGTTTCAAAGGAATCGTTACGAGAACTAAAGAAATCGTTGCGGCTACCAAGTCGTTACGAGTTTTAAAGAAATCGTTATGATAATTATGAAGTCGTTACAACAAGCAAGTCGTTGCGAGTTCTAAAGAAATCGTTATGATAACTTATGAAGTCGTTACAACAAGCAGTCGTTGCGAGTTCTAAGAAATCGTTATGATAACTTATGAAGTCGTTACAACAAGCAAGTCATTGCGAGGTCTAAAGAATCGTTATGATAACTTATAAGTCGTTACAACAAGCAAGTCGTTGCGAGTTCTAAAGAATCGTTATGATAACTTATGAAGTCGTTATGACATCGACTTGTTTGAAACAACATGACTTTTCAGTCTTATAAGAAAATCGTTATGAACCTCAACATAAATCGATATGGACTTAGAGAAATCTCATGTTGAAAAGATTAAAGCTTCAGAGTAGTAATGCATACCTTATTGGCTTGTTTGACTTCGGTATTTTTCCTGTACTTAAGACTTGTGAATATTCAGCAGATATAATTGATAAATTCTTGTTTGGTTTTGTTCAATCATCAAAATATGTATATATAATATAATTAATTTAAATTGCATGGGGACAGACTGATCATCATCATACCCATAGAAAAACATTGGCTGACATCTTTACCAAACCTCTACCTGATGATAGATTCACCACTTTGAGAAGAGAATTGGGCTTGTGTAAATTGCAGTGAAACTTATCCATATACTGAGCTTATGTCTCTTGTGTGCACCAACTATGAGGTATATTAATAGTGTTTGTGGAAGAATAAGTAAAGCTTGTTTGGAAACTCTCATTATGCGTAGAGGAAAGATCCTCTGCCACGTATCCATAGTTGACATGCATGTAAGGGGTATGTACTTTATATAGGGATGAGTTTCTTTACAATTTGCCCATTCTCTACTTCAGTGAAACATTGAAAATCTTAACAATCTGTCTTCCTGAAAGCTTGGTGTGCTCACATGGTTGGTCTAGTTGTAATAGTGTGTCTTGAATATTCAATTGCTTGTTTTCACATGAGCACACACTATGGGGGAGCTAGTTTAGGTTAGATGTCCTTCATGAGAGGAGAATCACTCATTCCATGTGTATCTTCAATTCCCTCACTTGTCATGATCATCTCACTCTTCATTCTAACCTTAAACCAGTTTTGCACAGGCATCTGTCGACAGCTCCCACTCCATCTGTCGACATATCAGACCTCACAGAACTCTAATTCTTCTGTCTGTGCAATCTGTCGACAGACGACACCTCATCTGTCGACAGATCTCACAGGTTCTGGTCTGTCTGAACTGGCCTTTCTTTTGTCTGTGTGATCTGTTGACAGGCACTTCTCTAGCTGTCGACAGCCACCAATTCTTCAAGCAATTCATGCCCATTTCACATCCTACTTATTGAGCAGGTTCATGTACTTTCACTAAGGTGTTTATTGGGTGGATATACATGTTTAACTTCATCATATACACATGATATTGATGCTATCCCCTAAACCACCATGATTTGGACATACTACTCATGCTTGGGTTTATGTTACATCATTCTGAAAACATTGAACTATCTTAGAGGATTAACACCTAAACTTCATTGAATAATTTCTTGTAGGCACACACCATTCTCAAGACAATTGAAAAATCATATGGTCATTGAACTTTATGTTTGAACTGAAGGATAATCATATACATTTCTTTGATCTTAAGTTTAAGCTAAAATGGAGAAAAGCTACCTATTTTAGAAAAATATTAAAAAATTGGGATAAAGGTAGAGCTATGATGTGTCTTGTTGAGTAACCGGGGAGACGAGCATCACAAATGTCTGCCCTCGCGTCAAAAAGCCGACTCATTATCTACAATGGTATAATGGAAACTTCGACTGAGTAACTGGGGGTACGGGCACTTGTCATGTCTATCCTCATGTCAAAAGGTGTGAAGTTATCTTGAATATCACTTTTCCCATTGCATTCTTTTCTTTAAAGCAAAAAAAAAAAAAAAATGAAATAGTGTGAAGCCTCCAAAGTGTCTCAAATCTAAAGGTCATGTAGTGTCTATGGCTATCCAGAAGTTTAGGCATTTATTTCAATCATCATTTGATCCTCATAAACTTGGGATAGTATTGGTCTACAATGTCCTTAATCAACCAAGGGTAATGGTGTCTTTTCTCAAAGAATGGAAAATGTTCCCTTAATGATTTAACTTTAAATCCCTTGTGTATTATGTTTGAACCATTTAGGTAAGTGGGAGAGCCTTAATGTCCATGACAATGATAGGTTCCAATATGTGTTTACCCATCTTACACCTTACATATATGCATCATGTAACCATTGCTCCCATTCCGTTCTTAAAAAATCCACATCAAAAAATCACTGGCAGAAATTCTGAAAGATCTGTCGACAGATCCCCTGGCATCTGTCGACAGCCGGCGGCAGACCCGGTTTGGGAAGTCCAACGGGCACGCCGTTTGGGGCTTTTTTGGTGGGGCTTGCCTTTTAAACCTCCCTCCTCTTTCTATAAAAAGGCATCCACGGGTTTCCTTCCCCTCCTACCACCAAAACCCCTTTCCACCTCCCCTCCAAATCTCCATACTCTGTCTGGACGGGAAAACCCTACCTTCCCTCCGGTCTTCCTTCCTCTCACCTGAGCCCTCACCAACATCTCTCTCTCACGCTCATCCTTCTTGTTCTAGCCTTCCTCATGTCTTCAAGGCCATCGAAGAAACTGGCGTCTCGCCGCCGTCCCTCCTCTTCTCGGGCCGGTGACGACGGGGCTGAGGCTGAGCGCCGGACAAAGCATCGGGACGATCGTCTTCCCGAGCTTGTGGTACCTCCCCGTCTTCACCTCACTCACTCCAAGGGGACGCATACCAAGTTTGTCCAGCCATGGTATGTAGAGTTTGAGTCCCTAGCCGTTATGTTTCCTAATCTCCAACCCCTATTCGACACTCAGTGGTGGACTCAGTTTCTCTACCATCACCAGCGGTATTCTCCTTCCGCCGTTCGTGATTTCTACAACCACCTTGGATACACACCAGATAATCAATTCTTTACCACAGTGAAGGGCACAACATTTCAACTCACTGAAAATCTTATTTGCAAAGCCCTTCAAATCCCCAACTCCGGAGCTGATATCCTAACCCACACTCCAGATGCCTTTGTCTACTACCCTCTCCTCACACTTGAGGATTATGATGGCACCCAGAAAATCTCTAAACTCAATGCCAATTCATTTCCTCCCCTGACCTGGATGATCCACCACATATTCACTACCATGATTGCACCAAAACATGGCAGTCGGGAATTGGTCACCGATGTTCACAAGTCTCTCTTCACATTCTTCCTCCGATGTGAACCCATTAATCTACCACTTCTGATGGTTGGTCTAATCAAACAATGCTTTTACCAACCCCGGAGGTCGATGTCATTTGCCTGTCCACTTACCTCCCTGATGAGGTTCATCGGTATTGTCATTCCGGACAACAAATGCATAGAGCTCAATTCTCGCAACAGCTTTGATCTCACTGCAGCACATCGCATAGGATACAAGCTTGTTGATGGAGTTGTTACACGGGAGCTTAAGGGTAAGGCACCTGTTGTTGCCGAAGAGGAGATTGTTGAAGAAGAAGATGAGAATCTTGCTGAAGATGACGAGGCTGAAGACTCCCAATCTGGATCAGTTGGTAGTGATGCTCCACCTGTGCCGTCCATTCAAGAATTGCTTGCACAGTTACAGCTCCAGATGACCGATGGATTTGAGAAGCTGAATACCAAATTGGACACAGTGGATTCAAGTTTGGAATCACTTGCGGACACACAAGTCCAACTCCAGTTCCGTATTACAAGGCTTCAGACAGAGATGCATGACACTCGTCAGGCTCCAGCTCCGCCTGCAGATGATGCTGCCTAGATAGGCTTTCTGTCTAGGAATGGGTCTTCACGTAGTGTTTATGTCTTGTCTTGTCTGAGTCTTCTGGTCTTTTTATTTCACTCTGTGGTCATGTATTTTCTTTCCCTTTCATGTTTACTCTCAGTCATACAACTTTTTGTACTGTGTATGCCTCTTTCATATCAATTAATTCACAGTGCCATGTTCTATGTTTGTCTATATGTTTGTCTGATGAATGCTTTTAGATGTTGTCAAAAGGGGAAGAAACCTCAATGTGCATTAATTGATAAATTTTGTCATCATCAAAAAGGGGGAGAATGTTGGGTTTTCATTCTAACATCTATAACAACATGTTTTTTGATGATGAATAACTTCAATTGAGGTTTGATACATGTAACACATGAAAAGGAAACTAATGCAATACTTGATTGTTTGTGTATTCAAAATACTTAACTTTACATGTTTCATCATGTAGGTACAAAAGCACAAAGTCAAGCTCTCTCAAAGCAAGTGAAAAAGATCACAAAAAGCAAAAGACAAGGTCACCTGTCGACAGACACAAAAGACCTGTCGACAGATCTCACAGGTGTGATCTGCCAGAAGAACCATAGTTCAGGAAATCTTCATCTGTTGACAGATGGGAAGTCGACTGTCGACAGATCTCACAGTCCAGAACATCCAGACTTCTGTCGTTTGCACAAAAGAGGACATCTGTCGACAGATGGTCTTCGACTGTCGACAGATCTCATAGAGCTGAAGATCCATACTTCTGTTTGTTGCAAACTTACTGTCGCCTGTCGACAGATGGACAAGACCTGTCGATAGACGGAGTATAACTCAAACTACGGAAAGTTTCTAAGTTATCCTAGGAGGTGTTTCCAACTCTCATGTTTCTCCATGTGAGAACTCCTATATTTAAACACTTCTTTGGAGGAAATTTCGAACACAAGCAGCCACAATCAAAAACCCTAGAGCTACTCCAAGTTTCACAAGAGTTGCTGCTGCCCTGCTTCAGACTGCTGCATAGAGCCCTAAAGATCCGTCGATCCAGTAGTTCCTGAAGGAAGAATGTCGAGGATTCAACCTTCTCCATCGACTCAAAGCATTCAAGTCGAAGATTGAACTTCCTCCAGGAGTTCTCAGAAGAGTTCTTCACCAGGATTTATTCTCTCACTCAGAACTCTCTTTGTTTTCATATTTCTAGCATCTGTGTGTGTGTTGCGGTGATTCAAGCGATCCTTGTGCTTGAGATCACGTGTGTGTGTTGTTCTGATCGTGGGTGCACATCAGAAAACACGTGTGTGTGAGTTGTAGTCACCGAACTCGCTCATAAGCAGTTTTCTCTGCGTGTGTGTGTGCCGTGGATGTAGGATACACGATTTGTGTACTCCGAACCACGTAAATCTTCGTGTCTTGTGGTTTGAACGATTTTCACGTTAGATGCTTGATAGGCACGTTGCATTCACACACTAGATAGATTGCTAACTCACCTACACATCGTCAACACATCTAAGTCTCACGTTGTTTCTACAGAAAATTCAAAAGACTTTGTTGTGATTGAAAAAGGGTTGTTTTCAAACTTTTAATTGGTAGTAATCTATTCAACCCCCCCTTCTAGATTACCATATTGGGATTCCGCAAACCTTTCAATTAGCCTTGATGAAGATTCGTCAGGGCGGTAGGACTCTCCCGTCTCATACCTCTTCGGCCCCAGTGAATATTTCATTAGGAAGCTCTTCGAGTGCTGGAGATGCTGTTTCCAGCTCCTCTTTGGGGGCCGGTGCCAAGGACCCGCTCGAAGGGTCATTTAAAGAGAAGATTTCTGCCCTAGAGGGCATTGAAGAGGACTCTGCCAGTTGTGCAGATGTCTCATCAGCAGTACACTGTGAGCCTGCTATATTTGCTGCTTCCGAGACTGCTTCGGTATGTGTCAGTTTATCTCGTAACATTTGTTCATGTCAGTTTTTTAATGGTTTTGTTCCTTTTTTTTTTGTAGGAGTCCAGCCTCGAGCGACACGACTCCGCCCCAGACCTCTTGCCAATAGCTGATGCTGATTCTGGGCTTGCCCTAGCCATAGTGCTATATGTTCCACCTCTAGCGATGGCCCAAGACATAGCTGCTGAGCCCAAGTTGCCAATGGATAACAATTTTGATATTTCTCTTGAAGTGCCAGCTCCTCAGGCCTCTTCTGCTTCTGTTGATGCGGTTGCAGTTGCCTCTCCACCAGCGGCACCCGATGCTACTGTCGTAGAGACCGATGTTGCGCCTTCAGCGACTGGCAACACTGCTGAAGCTGGGTTAACCTCTTGTTCTCATGAGGTGGACACGAGTCTATGGGCGGCTGTTGATGACCAAGTGGATTTTCAGGTGCCGCCCTCCGAGTCATCTAGAGGCGTTCTCCTTTCTGACTCTATGGTAAGACAACAGTTGTCTGCATTGTGCTCAATGGTCACCCAAGACCCCTGTCCGAGCTATGAGCAGGTCAAGCTGGTTACAGAAAAGCTAACGGAAGTGCTGGTACTCATGGGGTGCCCATTAGCTGAATGGGCAAAGAGAGTAACCCTCTTGCTCAAATATGTAAAACGGCGGTAGTTCCTTTTTAATGAGTTGCTTGATCAGTTAGCTAGTTTGGAGCTGCGACGTGCTGATCATGAGGCGGTGCTGGAGCCCACTCAAGTTAGCAAGGAACGTCGCCGATCCGCTCTTGCAAAACATAATATGGATTCACAAGATCTGCAAGCAAAAATTACCAGGCTGAAGGCTGAATTGAGTGCGACAGAAGACAAATTGGCTTCTCTCCTGAGGGTAGATCGAAGAGGCTCTTCTGTTGGATGAAGGCAAGGCCTCTTCGGCAGAGGAGGCGATCAGGGAAATCATGTCTGAGAAGGATCGCTTGAAGGAGATGGCTTCCTCCGCCTATTTAGGCATTCTGCTTTTAGAGGAGCTATTTAGGGTTTTACCATAGACTTGTTTGCATTCCTTTTGTCTTCTCCTTTTACTTGTATACCTCCGAGGCCACGCCTCGATAACATGTAGCATCGTTTCAATTAATGAAAAGCACTTCATTCTATTTATTGGCGTTCTCATTGCGCATTTGTCTACGCACATTATTTATGCTAATATAGATACATATGTATATATATATTATATAGTTCTCCTTATCGAATTGAGCGCCATTTCGGGTTTTCGCGCAACCCGACCCCCTCTTGCTTTTGCCTACACGCCCTTTCGGGTTTTTGTGTAGCGGGGTTCTCGATTTTGCCCATGATGCCCTTTATGGGTTTTCACCATGGCTGGGTTTTGGTCCTTTTTACCCTTACTCGGTGGGGTAGTCCGAGTAAGTCCGACGAGGCATCTCTATTTTTACCCTCTTTTCTTTTCTTTCTCTTTTTTTTTTTTGCAGGTCTTGCCTTTTCGTGGTTGTCTGTTGATAGAGTCTTGAGGTGACAAGATCTTTTGCCGTCTATTGACCGTCAGGGTGACGGGATCTTCTGTTAACCGTTGGCATGACAGGGACTTTTGCCGTCAGAACAACGGGTCTTTCGTTGTCTTGTGACCATCTGTATGACAGGGCATTTGCTGTCAATTGACCGTCAGGGTGACGGGATCTTTTGCCATCAGGGTGACGGGACCTTTTGCCGTCTGGTGACTATCGAGGAGACGGGACCTTTACCGTCTGCTGACCGTCGGGGTGACGAGATCCTTTATCGTCTGGGTGATGGGACCTTTGCTATCTGGGTGACTGTTGAGGAGACGAGACCTTTTTCCATCGGTTGACTGTCGGGGTGACGGGACCTTTGCCGCCGGGTGACTGTCGAGATGACGAGACCTTTGCCATCGATTGACTGTCGGGGTGACGGGACCTTTGCCGTCGGGTGACTATCGAGATGACGGGACCGTTGCCATTGGTTGACTGTCGGGGTGACATGACCTTTGTTGCCGGGTGACTGTCGAGATGATGGGACCTTTGCCACCAGTTGACTGTCGGGGTGACGGGACCTTTGCCGCCAGGATAACGAGGTGACGAGACCTTCTACCGTCTGGTGACCGTTGGTTTGACAAGGACTTTTGCTGTCAAAATAACAGCCTTCTGCTATTTGTTCACCGTCAAGGTGACGGGCCTCTATTGACTATTCACCATCAGGATGACGGGCTTCTGTTGATTGTTCACCGTCAGGATGACGGGCTTCTATTGGCTATTCACCGTCAGGACGACGGGCTTCTGTTGACTGTTCACCGTCAGTATGACGGGCTTCTGTTCACTATTCACCATCAGGATGATGGGCTTCTGTTGACTGTTCACCATTAGGATGATGGAGCTTCTATCGATTATCGACCATCAGAATAACGGGATCAATTGCTGCATGTTGGCCGTCAGGATGACAGAGTCAATTACTCGATCTGTTGAAATTTGACATTTGCCTTCATTTTCATTTTTTTGTTTCTCTTTATCAAATTGGGCGCCCTTTCGGGTTTTCACCCAATCCGACCCCCTCTTGCTTTTACTTACACGCCCTTTCGGATTTTCGTGTAACGGGGTACCCGATTTTGCCCATGGCGCCCTATGCCGGTTTTCACCACGTCCGGGTTTTGGCCCTTTTTGCCCTTATCCAATGGACAAGTCTAACGAGGCATCTCTATTTTTAGCCTCCTTCTTTTATTTTCTTTTTTTTTTGTTTTTTTTAAGGGTGTGAGGACATTGGCGCAATTTGCCGACGTTCTGATCAACGTCGACTGCTCGAGCTTTTTGATGCTTCTCCATCTCGCAAGCCAATTGCCGGTGCGGCCTCGTGTTGTGTTGGCACAACTGCTGACGGGACTTTGCAGTTTGAATGATGTTGATCTCTTGGGCTTATCGCCATCGTTAGCTTTCATTGCGACTCTGGCATGTTTGATGATGATGCCGGCCACCCGTGCTTGTTGACACCAGCTCCATAGGTCCCTGCCCACAAAAAATGGTAGGAATAATACACCATCCAGCATGTCAGGGTACAAAATTTCTTTTAAGTCTCTTTATTTATTATGTTTGAGGAAAAACATGAAGCTTTTGTCTTTTAAAAGGTTCTTTTCATGTGGGGAGAAGTAGAGAAAACCCGAACAACTCCACAAAGCTCATAAAGAGGTGATATGCTAATTAAAACAGGGGACTCTTTTCATTGTCCTCCCCTCAAAATCAGCGGAAAAACCTGGAAAGATTATAAATTTTGTTGGGACGTTCGTCGCCTCAGAGCCATGGTCCGACTAGCGGTATGGCTGCCTCTTCTTTCTTATTTTTTGCCATGCTTTGCATGCCATTTTTTTGCATTTTTTTTTCTTTTAGCTCTTCATCATTGGTGACCAACGTCCCGGGGGTTTAAGGGTTTTTTTTTTGTATTTTGTCTATTCTTTTTTTTTTAAAAGGGGGGAGCTTGAGTGTAAAAACTCCCTGTTCTTGCAACTGCAACGGTTCTTTTGTAGTCGAGCTCTTCATTCTTCAAACAAGCCGCTCGGGTCTGGTTCTTGCTCATTCTCTTGCTGCTCATGGCGCTGGCCACTGAAATGTGGGTGACACGCATGGTACAACTTCAAGTGTCTTCTGTTGAGAGGTGAAAAATGTAGTTCACCCCGATGGTTGACTAGGATGTAGGCACCACCCTCGTAGACTCTTTGCACCACATATGGCCCAGTCCAATTCACGTTTAGCTTCCCTTTTGCGTTGCCGGCCATGACTTCTTCTTTCTTGACCATTACCAGGTCCCCTTTCTTGAACTCACGTCCTTTGACGAGCTTGTTGAAGGCACGTGCTATGCGAGCCTGGTACACTTGAATGTTCTGTTGGGTTCACAGTCTCTTTCCCTCCAAGTCAGAGAGTTCTTCGAGCCTCCTTTGAATGTTGGTTTGATTCTCAAGAGCTAACCCATGCTGAATGGCAACCCTGAGGGATGGCACTTCCAGTTCTACCGGGACCATGGCTTCTAAACCGTACACCAGGGAGAAGGGGTAGCAGCCAGTTGGTGTCTTGTAGATGGTCCAGTAAGCCCATAAGGTCTCATACATCCGGTCCTCCCAGTCTCTTTTGTTGGCACTAATTGTCTTGGCCAGCAGGGTGCACAACGTCTTGTTAAAGGCTTCCGCCAGACCATTGGCTTGCGGATTGTAGGGAGTGGAAGTCCTCTAGTCTATTTTGTATTTGGCAGCCATTATGGACACCTTCTAATTTTTGAAGTGTGTTCCATTATCTGATATGATTCGGTCTGGACTTCCGAATCTGAAGATGAATGTTTCGCTAGATGAAGCGTGCCACCAACCCCCCTGTTACTTCTCTTAATGCCACGGCCTCGGCCTACCTTGAAAAATAGTCAGTGATAGCTAGGATGTATTTACAACCCGATGAAGAAGGTGGCAGAGGGTCCACAACATCTGTGCCCCATTGTGCAAACAACCAACTTGGAATGGTCGGATGCAGGTGTATGTGAGGTCTTCTTGGTATGACTGCATGTTCTTGACACTTTTGACATGTTTTGGCAAAGTTGCCACAGTCCTCAAACATGGTCGGCCAATAATACCCGATCTTTTTAATTTCAATTTTCATTTTTGGCCCGGCCTAGTGGGCGCCAGTAGTTCCGACGTGCACCTCTTTCATGACCCTCCAGGCCTCCTTAGGTGACAGGCACCTAAGCAAAATCTTTTTCTTGGAGTCTGCCATGATTCAGAACAGCACTCCGCCTCTTAACTCGTATGAGTCTTTTGTTCTGACCAATTTGATCTTTTCTTCTCTTTGTTTTGGCAACTGTTGGTGCTCGAACCACTGAAGCAAGGGCTCTCTCCAATCTTCTTGCCTGATCTCTTCAGCCACAGACACTTCCTCTTGGCCGTTCTCTTCATTTTCGAGCTCATCTTCTATCATGCTGGGGACTTGCCGTCGATTCATGACGACAACTTCCAGCTTCTCATTTGGTGGCACTGCCAAAGAGCTGGCCAATTTTGCTAGAGCATCTTCTTGTGCATTTCTGCTTCTGCCGATGTGCTCTATTTCTATTCAATAGAATTTTGATAGTAGTCTCTTGACTTTTCGGTGATATGGCAGCAACTCTGGCTTTTTGACGTCAAACTCCCATTGTACTTGTTTGACAATCAACATTGAGTTGCCAAACACTTGTAGTACCCTGATATTCATGAAAAGGGCCACTTGCAAGCCGATAATCGGGGCCTCATATTCAGCCTCGTTGTTTGTGCTTGGCTTGTAAATTGAGCAGGAGGTGTGCGTGACCTCTCCTTCGGGCGACTTCAGGATGATGCCTGCCCCTGCTCGGACTGTGACGGCCCTCATTATACCGGTACGGTCATACCGACCCACGTCGATATAGCGAGAGTCCTCACAGTGGGACATTTACCCAACGATACAAACAGCTGAGATACACGCGAATATAAATAACAGAGTAGCGGAAGTAAAAGAGAACTATCTCCATCATTCATCATCCACATTAAACATACATGCAGTTTACAATTTGCAAAAAGGAACTAAAAGTCACATGATTTAATTTGCTGAAATAGAAGTACAAATGTCCACATATTACATTCTTTTAATGATAGTTCTAATACAATGTCCAAGTACATACTAAGAAGTACACACAATCACAAGGATCTCAAAGCTGCTAGTCTCCACGCTCGGAGTGCGTCTCTGCTGCCTCCTCCGAGGGTACGGTGTCACCAACTAGACCTGTACGCCGAAGCAAGGAGTGAGTCTAGGGACTCAGCAAGTAACCTATACATGATATACACGTACAAGTCCTAGTGGTTTCTACAAGCACATACAATTAGCAACACATAGCATGCTAGTCCATTTAAGTTTTCAACTATCATGAAAGTTCTACAATTTTATACATAACGCATGCTTTCAGATTTCAAAAATATAACATTCACCTATCACATGGTCTCTAATCCATTCACTATGAACTTTAACCTTATAAAGAACCAAACATGAGAGTTATCAACATGGACAACTTACATACATAAACGGAGAACATAATTAGCATGGATTCTACATGTTCTTAAGTACATACATAACTTTTTCACATGCTTTAGGTTGCTGATTTCACATGGTCCAAAGGCTATAATTCAACACATAAGAGCTACAACATTGCTTAAAACATAATCTATGAACAATCCATCATGCCATCTTGCACACATATTCATTTGTTGTCCCTATCATGGGTTCTAAACACTTTGCACACATAAACACAAGAAGGATAACATGCATTTTCTGAATTCACATGGTTTCAGATTTAGCCTCACATGGGTTCAATAACACATTGCACATCTAGATTTTCCACATTTTCCTTTTTCACAATTTCCTCTTTTCACATGGTTACACTTTACACATACACATTCACATGTCACTTACACATTTACACATGGTCACATACACTTTACACATTACACTTTACATATTTTTAGTGCCGTGACACATAGTCCAAACCACCAAAGAAGGACACATTCACATCACATAACACATAGGCATCATCTAGGCAATGCAATGGTGACTCTTGGACTGCGCAGACCGGGAGAACAAGTCTCCACCCTAACCAGTGGTACTTGTCCACCTCCAGGATTTCCCCCTAATGCCCTTAGGGTCACTTAGCACAATGAACTTTCTCAGGGGGACTTTTCCCTGATACAGCTCCACTGCCTTCTCGGAAGCATATCACATTGGCACAGTTTACACTTTTACACATTTAACGTTTTACACATGGTATTACACTTGGCACTCTTCATTTCATTCACACTTTCTTACTCACATGAACACCTCTGTTTTCCTAACATGTACTACAGAGTTTTCAAGATTTAACACATAGTAACACACCCATCATGCTGTTTTAAAACAAAATAAAATCACATTACGATCATATGTACGAATTATTCACAATTCACGTGAAAACACATAACTTTTTATTTACTGTTCCAAATAACTTGAAATTTTAACCACATGCTGTTTTCAGGTTCAAAATCATACCCTCAATTTTTCAGATTTTTATGAGCTAAATAGGATTTACAAAAATCAAACACCTAATTAGCATATTATTCACAACTTATACTAACATGGGTCTAACACATTTGAAATTCACCCACTTACTGTTTTGCACAGAAACAAATGCATGATTTCAGAATACAACATCATTCTAATTCATACATCTATAAATCCGTTACCACAACCCATTTTTTTTACATGCTTTCACTTTACCGAATCGAACTTTCTAGCAATTCCACAAGTATGCATGAATTACAAAAATTCAGAACATACATACATGTCCCACAATTCTTCATGGATAGACTGAAAACAAGACATTTAACTAATCCTAATCATGGAACATTAATTTGCAAGAATTATCTACAAGTTATGCCCACAAGTTAAAGACACCAATTTTCCACATTCACCAACACACCACATCCATTCACAACCACAATGCACAAAATACATAGCTTATAGGAATACATATATCCTCATCACGGAAATCATAACGAAATTAACGTATAAGAGGGACAGAACAGCTCACTGTTCTGTCCTGAAGAACTAGACGGCGGTCTCTGGCCGCTGACTCAGAGTCAGCGGCAGGGCGATGGACGCCAATCTCATCACAGGCGTCCAGGGACCTTGCCGTTTACTCAGGTCTGTGCAGAAACACAGACCCGAGCTCTGAAAATTGGGTGAAATGGAGGGTCTAGGACTCGAGGGAAATTTCATAAAAATTATAAAAACCTCCTAGACTCATACGGGGATACATAGATAGGTCACTTGCTTTCAAAATTCTTCTAAGGGATTTAGAGGCTTGGTGAAGACCTCCTTGGCAGTCCCAAGACGTTGCAGAAGCACCTCCAAGATCGCCTTCCTCCGGGCTTTGGTTGATCTCCACGCCGAGGGGATGATGGGGAAGCCTTCCCCTTTGCTTCAGCTCCCTCCTTGATGCAGAAGATCTCCAAAACCAGCTTCAAGGGGTTGGATTTTAGGGGTTCAAACTGGGGTTTTTCTCACAGAGCTCTAGGGTTTTTCTTTCTCACCTCTCTCCTCTTGTAAGGGTGAAGGGGAAGAATGGGGTGAGCCAATTCGGGTTCAGACCTAAAGAGGGTCTTTCCCCACTCACTAGGGTGATGGGACACCCTCAGAGCCGTTGGGGGACATCCCCCAATGGTTGCCATACCTTGTTTCAGAAGATAGCAGCTCTGCTGCGCATGCAGGCCCAGAGAAGTTGGCATCCAAATCGCTGGACGCCGGAGTGAGTGTTGGCGTCCAGGGCTGGACGCTGACACCACCTCAGCGGCCAGGGTTGACGCCAATAGGGTCTTCGGCCAGAACCCTAATTTATGCAGAAAACCATGCATACCAAGCTTCTATACATGCAATATGTACATGGTATTATATTCACACTATCATCATGCAATACGTACCTTATTTACGTTTAATATAAACCATGTACACGTATTTATACTATTTTAATATCCACACAAAATACGTACATACATACTCAACACAATATACACACATAAATACGAAAAAAAAATACGACGAAAATTCGAGGGTCTTACACGGACTCTTGCGCTGCCATATGTAGTTGGTTCTATTCTTGATGCCCCATCGAAGTACAACTTCCAGGTGGCCGTTTGTAGTTGGTTCACTTTGAGGGTCTCATCTTCTGGTAGCTATGTGATGAGCGGGGAATTTTCTAGCACAGGATGAGCCGCGAAGAAGTCAGCTACTGCCTGCCCCTTGATTGTCTTTTGAGGGATGTATTTGATGTCGAACTCCATCAGTATAATAGTCCACTTGCCTATTCTTCCCCTCAATGCTGGTTGGGAGAGATGTATTTAATGGGGTCGGCCCTGGAGATCAGCCTAACTCATGTGACAGCATGTA
Source organism: Colocasia esculenta (assembly GCA_014218235.1). Lineage (NCBI taxonomy): Eukaryota > Viridiplantae > Streptophyta > Magnoliopsida > Alismatales > Araceae > Colocasia > Colocasia esculenta. The sequence goes on from CM024764.1 coordinate 40,724,199, forward strand.
GTGTCTCATTTTCTTGGCTGCGAAAACCAACGCTAGACAAACTCTTTCAATTGGAGAATACCTCACTTCTGCCCCTACTAACCTTCGGCTGAGGTATTAGAGAGCCTGTTCTTTTCCTTCTTCATTCTCTTGTGCTAACATAGCTCACAAGGGGTGTTCTGTGGTTGCTATGTATAAGATTAGAGGGCGGTTTTTTACTGGAGCACCCAACACTGGTAGAGTGTTCAAGTATGTCTTCAGTTGATCCTGAGCATTTTGACACTCCTGGTTTCATTTAAAAGGGACATCTTTCCCCATCAGCTTGTGAAAATGGTGACATCGCCCAGAAAAATTTGAGATAAACCAACGGATGTAGGCCAGTCGTCCTTGTAGTGATCTGAGCTCAGTCAGATTCTTTGGTGGCAGCATCTCTTGGATAGCTTTGATCTTGATAGGGTCAATCTCTATTCCCCTGTATCAGACAATAAAGCCCAGAAACTTGTCGTTAGATACCCCGAATGCACACTTCATCGGGTTCATTTTTAGTTCATACCACCTCAGCCTTTCAAAGACTACCCTGAGGTCAGCTAGGTGGTCTTCTCTTTTTCTAGTTTTGATCACCAGCTCATCGATGTAGCACTCCACCTTTTTATAGAGCAGCTCATCAAAGATTTTTGTCATTGCTCTTTGGTAGGTTGCCCCAGCATTTCTGAGACCAAAGGGCATTCTCTTGTAGTGAAAGATCCCTTTGGGTGACCAGAAGGCAGTGTGCACCCTGTCTTGTTCGGCTATCCAGATTTGGTTGTAGCTAGATGATCCATCCATGAACGACAAGGCCTCATGTCCGGTGGTCGCATCTATCATCACTTCGGTGATTGGCACCAGAAAATCGTCTTTCGAGCAAGCCTTGTTCAGATCTCAGAAGTCTACACAGATTCTAATATGTCCATTCTTCTTTTTGATGGGGACGATGTTTGCCAACCAAGTCGTGTATTTGTTTTCTTCAACAAAGTCCACGTCTATCAGTTTGTCCACTTCAGCACATACCTTGTTTATCAATTCCGATCTCAACCTTCTAGGAGATTGCTTGACCGGTTCAATTTTTGGGTCAATTGCCAGTATGTGTTGTGCCACGTCAGGGCTGAGTCTCGACATTTTTTGTAGTTCTTGGCAAAACAATCCCATAATTCTTTTAACAACTGGATGTACCGCCGCTTCTCCTCTTCTGGGATGAGGGCACTTAAGAAGGTTGGTCTATAATCATCCTCCGTGATGAGATTCACTTCTACCAATTCATCCACTGTGGCTTGGCCGCCATCTACAAACTCTTCTGGTGCCAGCTAGAGGTCCACAATGCCTTCCTCATTAGCTTCTACCTCTAGCACCACCACATATTCTCTTCGCTGGTCTCCAACTGACATATTCTCTTCGGTCTCTTCTGTCTGATGGGCCTCTTGGCTTGGATTTAGTGAAACGCCTGTTGTCACTTCTGGGCCACTTGTCTCCTCTGAGCTTGTAGAGATCAGCTGTGCTAACTCATCAATTCTATTTTCTCTAGCTGTCAGGAGTGCTTGGGTGGCAAGGAGCTCCACGGGAGTACATGTGAGAGACACCGTTGCCCCCTGGGGAAGTTCATCACTTGCATTTGTAGCTATTTCAGCTATGTCTCTTTCTTCAGGGTAGTCATCATAAACTACCACCGATAAGCTCTTTTTTGTCTGGTTGGCTATGTTGATCATGCCAACGGTATAGCTTTCTCCCAGTGACAAGCCGAGTCCTAGCTGCTAAGTGATTTTTAACCAATCTCTGTCCATATTTGGAGGGTACCATAGTTTTCTGAACATCTCCCTCTGGCTGAGACGTTGACGGAGAGGGATTTGTTGTCTTTCAGCCAGTCTGGTGACTGTGTTGGACACGTCGAAGAAACCTATGATTGGTACTAAGAGATCTCTAGTCTCTTCAGGGATTTTACAGTCATCATCCCTTCTCATTGGCTGCTCCATAGCCACATAGAAGACCATGAAGCGGCCACCTAGGTGAGCTATCACCATGGTCTTCAACGCCCTTACTGTTTGACAGTCTATTTCGGTGGCCGGCTTTGTAAGGCCTTCTGGCACCAGAATAAGTTCGGGCTCTTCATCTTCTATTTGTGAAGTAGATTCATGCCTGCAACCTGGGGCATCACATGACTGCACATCCACTTTTTCTGTTGATGCAGACTCTTCAGCAGTGACCCCTGGGGGCAGTGGTGGAAACCACTCCTCAGCGATGATGATCTCTTTTCCTTTTCCCTTTTGAGGGACTTGGCTTTCCGAGTGTTCCTGATATAGATCAGCATCAAGGAGGTGACACTCATACACTTCAAAATGGTGCGCATCGACGAAAACCCTTTGCTCTTCCCCTTATTTTATGTATTTAATGCACTGGTGCAAAGTTGATGGGATGACTCCATTTTGATGGATCCAAGGCCGACCCAACAAAGCCTTGTAGGATGTGCCTGCATTGATCACATGGAATTGAACTTTTGTTTTGAAGTCCCCCAGAATCAAGTCGAGCTCTTGGACCCCCAGAGGTACCTCAAACTTTTGATTGAAGCCTGCTATCCTCACATCGTGCATAGAGGTGAGGTGCACATTGAAATGATATTTCTGATAGATCTTGTATGGTAGGATGTTGACCGCCGCTCCAAGATCTACCAAAATTCTATTCAGGGGCAGCCCATTCAATTACCCCCTCATGTACAGTGGTCTGTTGTGAGTGACCATGGGGAGGAGTATGTCCTCCGGAGTAAATGTAATGGACTCCGCATTGGCGACAACCGCTTCTACTTGCATTTCTGCTAGGCAGGTCTCATATTGTGCTGAGTTTGCAGCGGTGTGATCAGTGCTTTTCTGGTCTCTTCACTTAGTTATAAGATTTCCCAAACACTAAACCGTGTAGGGATTTTCTTGAGTAGCTTGATGATCCTGCTTTCTGCTCTGACATCATCCAGGTTCAATTTTTCTTTGTCATTTGTGTCTGTCCTAGCCTGGAGTTCGATGATAGGATCGCTCTGCTTGTTGACGGCCTTCTCTTGTACCATTGGGGGTGTAGACAGTGCTTTAGTCTGCTCTTCTGCTGCCGAAAACTCAGTGAAAGATGGGATAGTGCCCGCAGCCTCTTCATTAGCATAGAGCCCCAGAGGAGGTGGGACTTGCACCCCTCGAACTTCGGGTTCTAGGATTTTATAGGAGGGCTCCCCCCGAAAGATGATATTTTGATTGACTGGAGGAGAGCGCCCCCATTTTCTTCTAGATCTTGTTATAAATTCAGCCCCTGAGGCCCCAACTTGATTAACATCATTAGGGGGATGATAGAATTCTTCTTCTTCATGGTGCTCCACCAAACCCAATAGAGAGGAGATGGTGTTGCATGAGAGGGTTACAACTGCCTTCTTTTTCTTGGATCTTCTTTTCTTTTTCTTCTGCTTTATCGGCTCTTGCCCCCATAATAGGTCTTCTTGGGGTTGAAGTGTCTCTTGTTCGGCTGGTGCTTCCAGAGTCAGCTTCTCGAGCTTTTCCCATGGAACGTATTCTTGTAACTGAACAGGATGCCTTTCAGGCTGCTCATATTCATCATGCTCATCGATCAGCACTTGCAAGTGCTCAAGTGAAGGGCTGCCCCCTCTGTATAGTGGTAGAGGCGTTTGACGCCTTCTATTGCCAGGGTTTCTTTGGATGACGACCCTGGGTTCTATTGGATACCATATCGGGGTGACAACCGGTGGAGGCGGTTGAGGTGTCACTCCCCGAATATGCACTTTTGGAGTCGACTTCTTTTCTGGTTTCTTCTTTGTCTTTCCGGGCACCTTTTGCCATTCCTGCTCCTTGCTTGGGGTGAGGATATGACTCTCATATGTTTTCTCCCTGCTGGCTTCGGAGATTTCTTCTGAAATTGCTGGTATAGAGAGATCATATTGATCGTAGCTTGCCGAGTGGGTAGCTCATGTGGCTGGGGCGGTTCAACCTTGTAATCCTCCATTTGTGATTCTCATTTCTTAATCAAAGACTCCATGATGTCTTTGAATACATAGCAGTCTTCCAAAGGATGCCCCAAGATTTGGTGGTACTGACAGTACCGGGGATCATCCTTTTTTGCAGCCTGATCGGGTCTCTTAGGTGTTGAGAGGGTGATCTTGTTGTATCTGATACCCTAATCAAACAATGTTTTGGTCTTTTCTTTGGGGAAGGAGTATGGCTTCCTCATATTGTCCTAGAAAGGGATGACCTTTCTCTGCAGTTCAGTCTTGTTGTCAAAGGATCCGGCCACTGCATTGCCCTCATCTCTTTGCTTTTCAAAAGTTTTGAGGTCCACCACGTGCACCTCCTTCCCAGCAGGCTTCTTATCAGCTGGCTTGCTCTTCTGGCTTGTGAATGAGTTGGTGGAATACTTTGCCAAAAGGCTTCTATTTCTGCCACCACACTGTTCAGCCTGTCAAATGACTAGATCTCTATTCCGATCATTCTTTCCAGCAGTTCTCTTTTCAAGCTTTGCTTACAGATTTGAACCGCATGCTCTTGGTGAGGGGGATGCTTACACCTCATGCTGAGGGTCCTCCACTGCTGGATGTAGTCCAGTGCTGACTCCTTGTTCTTTTGTCTGGCTGTGTAGAGTTCAGCAACTGTCACCTCCCTCTCGGCAATATAGAATCTTTCCCGAAATTTCTTTTGCATGTCAGTCCAATCAGATATGGACCCTGCCGGCAGGATGGAGTACCATTCAAACGCCAGACCTATTAGGGAGGAGCCGAAGAACTTCAGCAACTATGATTCTTTAGCTGCTAAATCTCCCATTACATTGATGTAATAGGCGATGTGTTCCTTTGGAGATCCCCGCCCGTTGAATTTTTTGAACTTTGGGGGTTTGGTAAAGCCTAGGGGCAGCCTTTTTACGCCATGGTGTGCAGGGTAAGGCACCCTATACACATCAAAAGCCATGTGCTCTCCGTCACCCTACTCAGCAAGCTTCATTTCAATCATTTGTTCCACCATTAGCTTGCTGAGGGTAGAAGTGGGCCAGTTGGTCACTTGGAGTGTTGATAATGGCCAACAGTGGCACCGGGGGCGGCTCTTGGTTTCCAAATTGCTGCTCAGGAGCAGGAGCAGACAATGCCTGTTGTTGTTGCAGGAGATGGTCTTGTCGCAGCTGGTGTTGCTACTACTGCTGCTGGAAGAACTGTGGCTGCAGGAGTGTATATTGGGTTTGTGGATGCTGCGGCTGAGCTGCAGCCACAAGCATCTGTTGGAGTTGCTCATTCATTGGTTGTGCCATGGTGCGCTGGGCTGAAGCTGACCCTGAGGTCCCTTGAGGGGTTTCTCTCGAACCCTCAGCCTCTCGGGCTGCATGCTCTTGAGTCTCTTTACCTTTTATCTGCCGTTTGAGCGCTTCAATTTCAGCTTGATATTGTTGTAGCAGCTCCAAGATGGCCGGGTCTAGGGGTGCAACAAGAGGAATCTCATGCGATGTGCCCCCAGAAGTCATTTCTGGTGGTGGCGGCGGGGGAATTTCATTGTTGCCCCCACTGCTCTGCGTGGTGATCACGTTGGCGGTAACCTCCATCATTTGTACTGTAGGTACATCAACATTTCCATATGCGGCTGCTAAGGCTGCTGCCTTTGCTCTTCTCCTGGTCACGGCATTAGGTCTTTCTGCCAGTTCCGCTAGCTCTTGGTTGTTGGTTGGCAGAGCCCCGTAGCGGCTCCCTACACCTGCCATGTGGCAAGCAAAGATTTTGATGTTCCCGTTTCGGCCTCTTTCGACCCTTCGGGAGGGAAAGGACAGTCTCCTGGAAACAAATATTCTCGGGCGTAATCTTCTCAGGCCGAGTGTCAACGTGCTCACAAGGCACATCATTTTCTCCCGAACTGCTTTTAGCTTCAGCTTGAGAGGTTTCCATAGCTCTTAGTGATATTTCTCACTGCAACGGAGAGGTTGCAAGGCCAAGGATGTGATCACATGGCCTTCGTGTCCTTTCTTGTTGGTGGCAGCGCGCAGCCAAGATAGCGGGCACCGGATGATTCCCCCGAATAACTGGGATGCACGAAGATTGTCGCAGCTCCATTCTCTTGTCATGGAAGTGGGCATAGGCACATGCCCCTCCCTGTCGGACCTTGGCCTTGAAGCCTCTAGGAAGCTTTTGATAGCTGGGGACCTCCACAGTAGTTGTTTCTTTTGGTGCTTCTTCTCTTAGCATGGCTTCTTCCATCCTAGGCCTCTGCATCTTCTTGGGTCTCCAAACTTGTTTGAATTTGACTGGCTTTGGGGGCAGCTTGCCCTTAAAGGTGTTGTACATCTCCCTCTTGCCTGCTAAGGCTTGAAAGGGGTTCCTTACGAGCACCGTGGGTGTAACCCGTTCTGGTATAGCCTTAGCTCTTTTGGCTTGCAAATAAATTCTCATGTCACCAATCCGCACACTCTTCCTTGAATCGGAGACTCGCACACGGCGAGTGACAATGTTCTCATGCTCTTTTACTTGTTGAAAATGTTTGTTGGTTCCTTTTCCTGGCTCTTGTTTTGATTGTCATGCTCCATGTGATGAACGTGGCAGCTCAGCTTCTTAGGGATCTCTTTGACTCCAGCTTCATGAGCAACTTCAGCTCCAGCTTCTGCTTATGTTCCAGCTTCTGGGTGCAGGATATCGACGAACGCAACCCCCAAGAAGTTGGGGAACTCCACAACTAGAGGGAAGCTTCCAAAACGAGTTGGCACGGCAAGGTAGCCGTACCTGGCATGATCTTGGACAACCAGGGGTCCAAAATGTACTCCAGCCATTGTTCTGTTAGTACCTGTCAGTTAATTCAAAACGACAGTTAATATCGAGTATAAAGGCCACAGGGCTTTCTATTCTGGCGAAGAGATGAAGGGAAGTTTGGTCCCACCGGGCGTGCCACGCTGTGGAAATGGATTTTAAAATAAGATTTAAATCTCAGTTCTTTTATTCTTTTTATCATGTTTTCTCATGTTCTCATGGATGCGTATTACAAATTCAAGTCCCTTCGGGTACTACTCGAGCGATGGGGATGAGAGATGAATCGGTAATCGCATAGCGCAGGCGTGCCAGCCACCGAAGTGGCAACAAGTGTTCTGCCTCCGAGAGTCGATGGACTTTAGGTCTATTTGCACACCGTTTGACTTCGTCAAACGAAAGTAGAGATCGGGTCGGGACCAAGATCCCGCCGTTGCCTAAATGCAACGATGTTAATTACATCTCTCTGAGAGAGAAAATCCTTGATTAATCGCCAGATTAGAAAGTTTCATGGCCTTAAAATGAAAACATCTGATAAAGGTGCGAAGTGCATGCTGAAGTGAAGCTGGAATAGCAACAAGAGAAATGCCTATTGAAAAGCATTTGGCTTATTGTGATTACTATCATCTTTTGTACGATTTTTGGAGGCTTTTGTTCATTTATTCATTTGATATTTTTCAATTAATGCCAATTGTGTCTCTTGGTTTCATTTAAAACATGATAGTTTTAGTTATACTGGTGAGTCAACATACTACGAGTCGGTGGGCTCAGCTGAGTCGGCAGACTACTGAGTCGACAGACTGCTAAGTCAAGTGAGTTGGCAGAACCCTGATGCAACCATGAGTCGACTGCTGAGTCGGCAGACTACTAAGTCAAGTGAGCTGGCAAAACTCTGCTGCAACCATGAATCAGCAGACTGTTGAGTCCGCAGACTGCTAAGTCAAGTGAGTTGGCAGAACCCTGCTGCAACCATGAGTCGGCAGACTGCTTGTTGGATCGAAATGACACTAAGAATGTCCTGGGGGGGGGGGAATAGGACTTCTTCCTTTTAAAATTTTCTTCTGAAATTGCACAACACTAAATAAATTGTTAGAGCTTAGTGTGATGTGTGTGATTCAAATGTAAACAAGGCGGAAACAATCACACAAGGAATGCATAAGGATTTATCCTGGTTCGGCCCTTCCAATTAGGAAGTCCTACATCCAGTCCTCAAGTTAACCACTTGAGATTTCCACTAACCGCCAATAAATTGCACTTCTCTCACCCTTGAGAGGAATTACAAACCCACTTGCTCCCAAGCAAGTCTTCCCTAAACAGGGGTACAACAACTACCTTTTACAAAGGCCTTCCCTTCACAGGAGGGGCAATGCAGAACTAGACTTCTGTAGAAATTACACAAGAATAATAAAGAAACACTTATGTGTTTGCCTCAGATCTGAGCACAAACACATACAGACTTCAGAAGGATTAATAGATCAGAAATGAGACTTGAATCCTATATGAAATGCAAGGGTGGACTTGAAGAAAATAAGCAATTACAGTTGCCACCCTATTCAAGACTTCTAGGAGAGCTTTAGAGAATGTATTCTGAAGAGAAAAGCTCTCAGACTTTTTGCTTGCAGGAAAGGCTTGAAGCAATTCGAATGAAGCTCACAGGATATGCAAAAGCTTGTTGTGTCTTCTTTTCAAACTTGAGCTCCTTTTATACACTTTAGAATATAGCCATTTAGAAGATAGCCGTTGGAGTTTGTAACCGTTTGCAATCTGACCATTTAGAGAGAGCTCTAGTTTCCTTTGTATTTTCATGAGCTTATTATCCAGAGGTTCTTTAGTTTTGCTTCTTTCCACGGTCTTCAGAAGAGGTGCAGTTTTCACAGCTAGAAGATAAGCACTTTTCCTTTCGGAGTGGACTGTGAAAGGAGCATCTAAAAAACGTGCTCCAATAAATGCCTGCACAAAGGACAAGACAAAAGGAAGAGCATCTCCATACGTTTGAGGTAGGTGAGTCAGAAAAATACAGAAAGAAGGTATGGAAACCTCGTATGCACAATCTTTTAGACAGAAGGAGTAGACATACAGATATGCTAAAAGGTGAAGCATGGATCTTGTCAGTGGTAGGTAGGCTTTGGTCAGATGCCATGCGCCTGAAAATGCATAAATGCACTGTGTGTATTGTATCCATGAAAATCCGGAGCGAAGATGTGAAGACCATGAGGCTCAGATCAAAAATATTTCAGAAATAGTTTGCACAAGATTTAGATAAATATTTTATGTTTAATATGACTTGTCCTGTCAGAGAAAATAATAAAATAATGATATTTCTGATGGATTAATAAGATATAAAAGATCCATTAAAAAGGATGTGAAAAGATTAGGAGATAAGTTTATAGTAGGTGTTAAGCCTAAAATAGATCAGAAAAAGTATTAAGTACATAATTAACAGTGAAGTCGAATTTATAAGAACATACAATTCGACTGAAGGAGTAGAAGTGATTCGACTCTAACAAGGACTAACAAGGTAATTCGACTTCTGAGAAAAAAACAAGGCTATTCGACTATAGTAGTAAAATACTATATAGATCGATTTCTGAGGCATTCGACTGTGGCAGTTGTAGATGACAGTCGAATCAAGAGTTTAACTTTTAAGAAGCATTCGACTGTGGCAGTTGAAGATGACAATCGAATCAAGTATTGGATTTTGTAAGGCATTCGACTGTAACAGTCGGAGTCATCAGTCGAATTACATATAAAGTTGTGGACTTAGAAAATTTTGGAGGTTGTTTAACTTCGTTTCTGAAGGAGTCGAAGTTAGTAGTCGAAGTCAACAGTCGGGTTCAGTAGGGCATAGAGAGAGTCTGTGGACTTAGAAAATTTTGGGATCAGGATTTTAGCTGTGGTATTTATCTGTATATATTTTTTGTGATATATTTTCTTTGTTGAATATCTATTTAAGTATTTTGTCATAGCAAAAATAATGAGTACATTTGAATTTAGAAAATCTTTAAATTTAAATTTCTTAGGGGTAGTTGCTCAACACTGTTGAGTCGGCAGACTGCTAAGTCAAGTGAGCTGGTAGAATCCTACTGCAACCATGAGTCGGCAGACTGCGAGTCGACAGAGTGCTAAGTCAAGTGAGTTGGCAGAACCCTGCTACAACCATGAGTCGGAAGACTGTTGAGTCGGCCGACTGCTAAGTCAAGTGAGCTGGCAGAACCCTGCTGCAACCATGAGTCGGTAGACGACTAAGTAGGCAAACTGCTAAGTCAAGTGAGTTGGCAGAACCCTGCTGCAACCATGAGTCCACAGACTGCTGAGTCGGCAGGGTCCTGTTAAACCAAAGAGTCGGCAGGCTTCTGCAGTGCTGCTGAATCACCTAGCCAACATGGTTTTTTGAGCTCTTTTAATCATATAAAGTCTTTTAATCTCATAAGAATGTGCGAGAAAATTTGGCAGCACCTCCCCTTTACTTATAGCAAGAGGGGAAGGCACGGTACTCATCCACCATGACGAAGACGGCACCAAAACGAGGTGTTAGCTGCATACGGTGTCACCCAAACGGCATATGGTACCGATTCTCGAGGCATGGCTACAAGAGAACCGATGAGTACCGAGACGAAAAGAAAGTATTCTCATAAACCAAGGCTTTCCGACTCATCATGTATGAGGCCTGCCGAGTCACTAGTTCGAGTCTCTTCACTGATTTAGTGAGTCGGCATCCTGCTGAGTCCTTGCCGATTCACCAGCCAGAAACACTCAACGATTTAAAACTCACGGGGAAAATTCGGCAACATCTCCCCCTGGCTCATGAGATGTGGGGGAGTTCGCGGTATCCATCCACCACAAAGGAGATGGTACCAAAATGGGGTGTTGGCCGTACACGGCACTACCCAAATGACACACGGTACTAGTTCCCAAGGCGTGGCTATGAAGGAACCGATGAGTACCGAGACCAAAAACAGTTCGGTAGACGATCCAATAATGTTTGAGTCTAGGAACTCGGGCATAGATATCATATTATCTAACCCGAGGCCTCATAGAGTCTCATTTCTATGTGAGTTGGCAAGAAATTGCCTTGCATACGTGAGTCGGCAGCAAGCAGTTCTGCCTGCATGAGTCGGCAGGCATCATTTGCAAAGGAACGACATTCAACTCACAACAGAACGGTGCAAAATTTTTATGGGAGGGATTGAGGTATACCCCGGTCGATTTTGATCTTTTAGGCGGGTGAAATACAGCACCGATCGGTCTTAAAACGCCGAAAGCTCTCTGCCCAGGTGAGTCGGCAGCAAGCAGTTCTACCTGTGTGAGTTGGTAGCGCCCATTTGCAAAGGGACGACACTCAACTCAGAGCGGAACGGCGTGAAATTTTTATGGGAGGGACTGAGATGTGTCCCGGTCGTTTCCAGAATTTTAGGCGGGCAAAATGCCGCACCGATCGGTCTCAAAACGTCGAAAGCTCACTGCCTAGGTGAGTCGGTAGCAAACCTTCAACAGAGATCCGATTGCCTACATGGTTTTCACCCAGGAAAATGGGACAAACGCGATATGGACACGATGTTGGGATGGATTACATCCCCTTCAAGTCCTTAGTAGGGCATGGATATCGCATTATCCAACCCTTTTGTGCATAGACTCGGGATTGCGGTGGTTCGGCAAGCCACATTCAAGCCCAAAACTTATGAAATGGGGGAAATCCCTCGCTACAAAGGGGAAGACAGCGCCCCCATGCTAGATTGGAGGGTTGTCAGTCCCCTTTAGGGGTGCCACAGGGAATGGACATTGAGTTGTCCACCCTTGGGCGCCCCAAAACATACATCAAGGTGAGTCGGCAAGGCTCATTCAAAGGGGAAATGCAAGAAACACAGTAGTAAGGGAGATTTTCTTGCTGGGAAAGAACCCAAGGCTTTGAATAAAAAACAAATTCATGGGAAAGGGAGCACTTGCTTAAGCAAAGAGATGTACACATTAAAGAAAGGAAGCCTTCCACATAAACGTGAAACAAAGAGGGCACATGCTCTCATACATCCAATATTCTATTCAAAAGAAGAGAGGTATTAAATGCTCCCCTCATCCCATGGGGAAAGGGAAGAGAAATAAAGCATGAATGGACACATTGATTAGACAAGAGATGGAGAAGAAGTAAATAAATAAATAAAAAAACATAAAGAAGACATGAGGAAGAGGGGCGATGGTCCTCCTCTCCTTGGAGCTCTCTCCTTCCACTCTTCTTGGCACATGTTTTTGAGGAAAGAACTCTCTCTCTTCTTGGGAAGAGGAACTCTCTCTCTTTCTCTTCTTCTCTTCTCTTCTTCTTCTATTCCTCTTCTTCTCTTCTTGGGCAGCCACGCAGCAGCTCCTTTCCTCCTCTTTTCTTGCTCTTTTCTTCTTCTTTTCTTCTTTTCTTTTCACAAGAAGAACCAGACAACGAAAAGGCCCCCTTCTCTCCTTCCCTTTTGGCCTCTTCTTCCCCTTTCTTGCTGCCCAAGAAAGGGCCTTTTTTTAAGGGGGATGAAAGGATTCCCATTTACCCTTTTACGCTTCACTTTTTCCTCTATTTCTTTTGAGGAGAAAATGGCTATGGGCTTGGGCCTTTTGATGCATTTTGGGCCCTTACAAGGCTAGCTGCGCATGGGTTCCATTTGGGTATACTCTTGGGCTTTAAGTTTCATTTTTTTGATGTCCACAACTGTCTTTATAAAACATCGATTGCCTTCATAAAATATCTATTGCTGACATCGATTGCCCTTCTGAAACATCGATTGCTTCTGAAACATCGATTGCCTTTGAAATATCGATTGTCTTTAAATAAACATTGATTGCCTCCACATTTCAAATGTTTCAAAATGTCTTTGGCGCCTAAATGAAATTTCAAATGTATTTCATATGTTTAACTTATTATTTCTCTGATTGCAGATCTTTTTGCCTGTCTCATAGGATCTCTTCCTTCCTGTAAGAAAGAAAAAGACCTACCTACTATTTCTAGCTATCAGCAAGAAATATGGACAGAAGGCAAAAGAGGTAAGGGCCATCTAAAAAAAGACTTTTAGAGTCTAAATGTCTACCTTGCATTTAATGTCTACAGGTCCACTTCTACTTATAGTCAACATCTTGGACCTACTATTGGCATCCTTGGAAGTGCGCACCAGCTAAAACATCTTCCTGCATTCCAAGTAGTTACTAGGCACAAAAAGGAAGCCATTGGACTCAAGAGATGGAAAGTAGAAGAAGAAGAGAGCCAAGAAACTCCGACGGCCATCTATCAATGGATCTCTTCAAGCTGCTCAAAAAGGGAGAAGTAAAAGCAGAAGTAGGAGAACAAGAGAGAAAAACCTTAAGATCATTCAAAGAGTGTACATCCAGTGAGCATTCAACTCCATACACACTCAAAGTAAGAGAGGAAGAGCTCGAGCCCATTCAAGTAGAAGTATTCAAGCTTTCTTCCTTCTTCCTCATTCTCTCTGTGTGTGTCTTTGTCTATTTGAGAGAGGGAGAGCTGGGGATTTAGCCCAAGGAGAGTCTCAGATCAAGCATTTCATTGTTTATCTTGAGCTTGATCTAGGGGCTTCAGGTCCTAACTTTTGTGTTCAGAAGTGTTCCTCTTCGGTTGGAAGAGAAGGCTTACTGTTCAAGCGATCCCCTTGTGTTAAGGGAAGAACTGCACTAGGGTTTGTACCAGGAGGTTGGCTTCTTGACCTGTAAGAGAAATATGTTGCCTTCTTACCCAGAAAGAGAAGCAGACCAACTTGTGTCTTGTGGTGTAACCACACTGGGGTTTTTTCCCGCAAGTTTGCTTCTGAGCTTGTAAAAGAAGTGAGCTGTCTTCTCATCCAGAAAAAGAAGAAGACCAGTAGGGGCTGGTGTTATATGTCTTTGAGGGGGACTGTACCATTGGTTAGTGAAATCTCAAGAGTTTACTTGGGGACTGAACGTGGGACTTCTATTTGGAAGGGCCGAACTAGGATAAATCTCTGTGTTCCTTGTGTGCTTGCTTTCGTGCCTTTAATTTCCATTGTGTTGTACTATGTAGATTTTGATGATCACAAAAATACTAAGTTTAACTTATGTTCAGAAAATCACAAAACACTGAATATAATTCATGTTCATGACCAAGCATTTGATTTATGTTTATTTAACTTGAGGGTCTAATTTGTGTGTTAAGTGTGCAGTATATTTGTCCAAAAGTCGCACTTGAAGTGAATATAATACAAAGCCCAAGACTTGGACAAAACAACAAAGCCAAGACTACAAAATTGACAATTGGACGACCGACTTGCCAAAATCGGCCGATTGATAATCAAGACCAATCGATTGAAGGACATCCCAATCGATTGTGGTACAAGGACAGTCGATTGATGGACAATTCAATTGATTGATAGAAAGAAGGCCAATCGATTGTTACCAAGGTTTTGATTGATGAGGAAAAGATCGGATGACCAATATGAAGGATTCGGTCAACTGACCCAGCCAGTAGCTTTGGCACTAGGACAGTAGAACAATCGGTAGACCGACTTCACTAAATCGGGCGACCGACTTGGTGTTGTGTGTCGACACAAGAACCAGGTCAACACCAAAGCCCAAATCTTGGATCAAATGACCGACGTTGATCTGTGTGTCGACACAGATGTAGAATCAGGTCGAAACCAAAGCTAGAGTTCTGAATCTGACGACCGATCTTAGGAAATCAGTCGACTGACTCCGAAAACCCAATTTACTTTATGGATAGGACCCCTTCCTGTTTAGGATTTACACAAGATCTTTAGATCTATGGTTCAAAAGAAGTCATTTGGTCGTGGGTCTCAAGGTAGAAGTCTATCTTTGTGAGCAGTATATATTTACATCCTTGGAGAACGGGTTCCAGAAAGAAGTTAGGTCGAAGAAAGCACAGGCGAACCAGAGTTTCTTCCAGGCTTTCTTCTTCATGTTTACTGATTCAAGTTGAATCTTTGGACATGAAGAGTCATCTGCAACCATAGTGCAACGTCCAAGGAAGCCAGTGCAACTGAATTCTACTTCAACATTTTCTCAACACCACAAACAGGAGAAATTTGAACCTCTGTGTTTCTATTCTATCCCTTGTTCTTTGGGTTGAGAAACTGCTCACACGTTTACTTTACATATCTCTCTGTGTGTGTGCTCGATTGTGAGCACGTTGTTGTTTGATGGTGTGTAGTGTGTGCACACATACACATCGGGTTGTCTCGTCCCTGGGAAACGAGAAGGGGTTATGGTTGTCCCCGGAAACAATGGTGTGTGTGAGGTCTTGTAACTTGTACCTGGGAAACAAGTTAGTGGAAATCCTCATAGGGGTGTGGGGTAGTGGACGTAGATGCACACTACTGGGGTGTGTTTGTCGAACCACTCTAAATCCTGCGTGCATGTGTGATTTGTTCCATCTTGTCTACCTCCGTTCTACTCACATTAAGATAGTTAGTTTTGTCTATTACTTGTTATATTCCACTGTGCATATCACATAATAGGTTTGATTAATTTATTCTAATCTGTTCTAAGTTAAAAGAAATTTTATTATGCGATAACCAATTCACCCCTCCCCTCTTAGTTGTTCATCGCATCCCTGCACATCACATTGCACACACTTATTTATACTAACCAAACATTTTCAAGTTGTGATTTTTGTTTTAGTTTTCAGATTACCTATTCACCCCCCCCTCCCCCCAGGTTAGTCTTACTGCCTTAACTAAGTGGGCCAACAAGTGGTATCAGAGCCTTGGTCTCTGAAAATCACGAAGATCTAATGATCTTAGAGCAAAAGATCAAATGGCAGCTCAAGGTTTTGCATAAGTCCAATCCATCTTCCGGCCTCCTCTATTTGATGGAGAAGACTACCCTTACTGGAAGACAATGATGAAATTCTTCCTACAAGGCTACGACTTCCAACTTTGGAGCATCATATAAGATGGTGACCTCTAAATATCTAAACCCAAGAAAAAATGGACAACTGAAGATAAAAAGAAGATATCTCTAAACAACAAGGCCAAAAGCTTCATGTGCTGCGCACTGACAAAACAATAATTCAATAGAATATCTACTAGCAAGACAACAAAAGAGATGTGGGACAAGTTGAAACTCACCTATGCAAGAACAAACAAGGTCAAAGAAATCAGGATTGATATCTTGGTGACAAAATATGAGAAGTTAAAAATGGAATAAGGTGAGTCCATATCTCAGATGTACAACGAGTTTACTGAAATCATCAATGGACTTGCAAGTTTAGGAAAGAAATATAGCCCGGGAGAGATGATCAAGAAGATTCTAAGATCTCTTCTAGCACAATGGACTGCAAAGTTCACCGCTATAGAAGAAGCAAATGACCTCTCCACTATGACATTAGAAAGCTCATTGGGTCTCTTATGGATCATGAGATCAACATGAGGAGATTAGAAGAAAACACCTTAAGAAGGAAGATAAACAATGCACTCAAGGCAGAAGAAAGCACTTCAGATGAAGCCACTACCAGTGAGAGTAGAAATACTGACAGAGAAGAAGAAATTATCTGAAAAATCTTAGCCAAGGGGAAAGAGAAAAGAAGAAGAGAAAAGAGGAGAAATACAATAAACATAAAAGAAAGACCTTTACGGCTACATGGGATAACTCCTTAGATAGCTCAAGCACAAAAGAAGAAGAACAAGATGAAGAGAATGTCAGTCTGCTCTTGATGAACAAAATAACAAAAACGCATTCAAATGGGTATGGTTAGGGATAAAGCATCCGATTGGTAACTACCAACTCTTCACTTCATTCCAATCTGAAGAGGAAGTAGTCATCCTTAGTTTTTTTATTTTTGCTTTAACTTACATCTCTTTGTGCTGTTATGTTCTTTAAACTACAATGCTACTAACATTCTTGCAAGAATTTTGTTTTCTATATAGATCAATGCGGGGAGTACTCTTGAAGACCCCCCAACATAATAACAAATGGATATGTCAAGAAATCAACAAGAAGATGTCGACAGATGATGACAAATTGGTCGACAGACAAAAGGAATTTATGAAGATTTGCAAGGGCATCAACTAAGGGGGAGCCTCACATTCAGGGGGAGCAAGTAAAAGAGGCATATGATATTTCATTCAAGTATTGTTGAACCCCTCTCCTTCAAAATGGTAAGAATATTCCTTAAGTGAAGAATGCAAATGGTAATATCATTCCTTTTTGGTTATTGAAAAAAAGGGGGAGAGTATTTTATGCTATGAATTTTCTGTTCATTAGTTGTATTGAATTTTTTTTGAAAATTCACATGAGTTTTGTCATCACCAAAAAGGGGGAGATTGTTGAAACACCCCTATATTTTATCCTTTTATTTTGGTGATAAAAAAATCTCATGATTATCATAAATAACATAAATATATTTATTACCATTTTCAAGATTATTTATGCATAAGAAATGACATGTTTTATTCGAAGCTTCTCACTTCGATTGATTACTTTGTAACGTTTCTAGTGGAAGTTCTTCACTTTGACTGATCGCTTTATAATTGCTTTAGTCGAAGTCGCATTTCAAATTGTCTAAAGTGTTTCTTGGTATTTATCCAAAGCTTCACTTTGATTGATCGCATTGTATTTTAATTCCAGTCGAAGTCTCACTTCGACTAATTGCGTTATAGTCTTCGCCTGTCGAAGCGCAACTTTGACTGACTGCCTTATTTCTTGACTAGTCGAAATTTCTTCATCAATCGAAGTCACCAGTCGAAGCTCTACATCGATTGCCTTTGAACCTATTGATTGCTTCACTAAAACATCGATTACTGTTATAAATCAAACATTGATTGCTTCATTTAAACATCGATTGAATTAGAACATCGATTGCCTTCAAACATCGATTGCTTCACTTAAACATCGATTGTTTTTCACTTAAACATCGATTTTCTGAAACATCGATTGCCTTAGAATATCGATTGTCTTAGATTGCTCTTCACTTAAACATCAATTGTCTGAAACATTGATTGCCTTTAGACATCAATTGCCTTTATGGATCGATTACCATTAAACATTGATTGCTTCTTAAACATCAATTGCCTCAAACATCGATTGCCTTCATGAACATCAACTATCTTTATAAAACATCAATTTCCTCTGAAATTTTGATTGCTCTTGTGAAATATCGATTGTCTTTAAATAAACATCGATTGCTTCCACATTTCAAATGTTTCAAAATGTCTTTAGAGCCCAAATGAATTTTCAAATGTATTTCATATGTTTAACATATTATTTCTTTGACTGAAGATCCTTTTGCCTATCTCATAGGATCTCTTCCTTTCTGCAAGAAAGAAAAAGACATACCTACTATTTTCACTCTATCAGTAGGAAATATGGACAAAAGGCAAAAGAGGTAAGGGCCATCTGACAAAAGACTTTTAGAGTCTAAATGTCTGCCTTGCATTTAATGGTTGTAGGTCCACTATCACACACCTCCAATTTAGCAGCAGAATAAATCGGAGGAAAACGTGAGCAACAAGTATGGTAACGTGAATTGCGAATACAGACGCAAACATCAGAGTATCTAACAAGCAATAATTGAAATAAATTCTTCATTTCATTATAAAATCACTAAGACTATTACAACCACTAATTCGGAGCCAATACTTAGGGCTCAATGACATCATTACATTGAAAAGAAATCTAAAGCAATAACTATTAGACTCCATAGTACTAGGGCAACTTCATCAACTGACTCCAGGTCGCTCATCACACTGGTCCCGTCCCATTGGTGTGTGTGACGTCATTATCTGACTTACCTGAGACACAATAACAAATAACGAAGGGTGAGCGATAACGCCCAGTAGGACTTAAATCTCAGGCTCAAGTAGGCTTTAAATAATTAATGTATTAAATGGCAGAGTAACTAATGATAGAGAGAGAGAGTCAAGTAATGTAAGAGACAGCATGATAGCATGTGATTGAAATAGCGTGTGTGTCCAGATATAGCACAAGAATCGAGTAGAGTATAGCATAATGATTATGAACACAAGTAACGTCAGCATCAAATAATAGCAAGTAACATGTATAGAGATGAGAGAGAAAGTAGATGGTCACGTAGAGAGAGTAAATTGTACTTTGATTGATTTTCCTCAATCAAAATAGTATGGCACTTTGGTTATCTGTAGATAGCCGAGAGAAAACATAGCACTTGTTTTGATTATTAAATGGCACTTCGTTGTCAAAGGACAACGAGAGAATATAGTTGAACAATAGCAGTGCAGTAGGAGAGTACGACAGTAGTCGCTCAATAACAGGACAGTAGCAGTTCAGTAATAGTCAGTGGTAGTGCAGTACGTCTGAACAAATAGACTAACAGTATAACAGTCAATGTCTAGCTAATTCAGAACAGTCAGTCAGAACCGGTGCAAATGCAGATGCCGTCATTAGCCCCTGCAGGTATTTTCCGGTGGCTCTCTGCCCCCAGGACTAGATTAGAGCCCCTTGGACACTCTCCGTGCCCTCAGCAGTATGCATTCAAGTCAGTAGAGTCACAAGACCCATTTAGCGTTAGACAGTCAAGAACTGTACAAAACAGCAGGAGCCACACAGCTCAAGGGTACCAAGAGAGTTCCAAATGAATAGACGAGATAGATGAGATAGTAGAGTGAACTTGAATAGATGAGCGAGTAGAGTGTGGATGAGATCTTATGGTCATTGCACGTGAAACGTCGAGTAAACAGGCGATAGTAATAGTTGCACAACACACGCACTTGGTGTTGGCAGTCAGGTGGAATACACTACGTTTCCGCTGGCCATGTTACACACAGGTCCAGAGGTCCGGCGTGATTCAAGATAAGAACGAGAGCAAACTAAGGCCATTTGGATCTTACAGATCCCTAAAGGGTATCATAGGTGTTAGGGTACAACCAGCTCGTTGACCATGTGGGAATCCATGCACAGAGGAGACTTACGGAGGCCTTGGTCAAGGGGTCACTAGTCCGGCGAAAGGAATATCTGACGAAGAGTTCACCACAAGCCAAGAAGAGCCTTTCCTATCGTGCTAGAGTGTATGCGCATGCCGTGCGTGAGAATCGCTCAAGTGCGTATATGAATCCGATTATGGAAATTCTAGTTATAAAAACTCCCTTTAGGGAAACTTCATTTTTGGAAACTCTATATACGGAAAGTATCATGAGTACTAAAACATGCATGACCAATTTTAGCAAGTAACTATGCGTTTTTAGCAAGTTCGTTAATAAGGGAAGAAAGTGAATAATCGGTAGGTAGAGAGCATGATCATGAACTTAAGATCTATTAAAAATCATGTGAACATGTTTTAACTTTCATATGGGTTGTTAAATGCATGATAAGACTTCTAGAACCTTCTTAGAGTGGATCAAACTCACACATGCAAAGAACGACACAAAACGATGGAAACTAAGACGTATGTCCCTTAGAAGGCAAATGCAGTCCCATCCCTTCACTTCCTTAGGTCATAATGCATTTATTTTTTATTCAAATCTCACACATGAATATACCATATTGAAGCCCTTTTAATGAGGAATCCAGCAAAGAAAACGGCTTGTCAATTCGAGGTCTATAGAAAAAGTTATGGCCGGTTAAGTGGACATAGGCAGAACGTGACACATTGCCTGTCACCTTCTAAAAGTGAAGGCGACCATCATCTTGTCGCCTTCTGAAGAAGACCACGAAACTGTCTGATTTTTGGTACGGGTCACGACCATGATGTTGTCGCTTTATGGTAGGGACGTGTCGACCTGTCGCTACCTGAAAATGACATTTGGGTTGCTTTGTCTAACTATTTCCAACTCCGACTTGGATTGGGTTTGACACCTGTGGGTTTGAAAAATCAAAACAAATGCTAGGGTGATCCAAATCGGGTGTAACCACATTACAACTAATACTTTGTACAGTAGCAAATAATCAAGAGACAAATATCATTTGACTATGTAATAAGATGTATTGTGACTGACTATGTGAATCTAACATAGTGATCATGTTTGGGCTAAAACTCTTGGTACAGTAAAGTAAAATTAGCAAAATCAGTGTCCAATGACAATAGACTCATAGGGTAACAAGTTCTATGTTGAACACTTGATCTAAAAACGACTCCACAAAGAGGTATGGAACTTATAACACAAGTCAAGGTTAAATCGCGACAGTACATCGTAAAGATCATGCAACATTTAATTCTTGACGTAGGATGGATGAAAATTAGGGCTTTTAGGGGCAAAAGACGCCTAACATCCATTAGTAACTCTAGTTAAAATTTGAGAGCACGAGGTTGAGTATACATGGAGATCAAGAATAAAGAAAAAGGGTCGGGTTTATGGTGTTTACAGAACTTTAAAAATCAACCATAAAAGATTGGCTCGATGAGAAAATATGAAACTTAAGGGTTTTGTTCCTAGTACATGGAACAATCTACAGACGAAATTAATTAGGTTTTGCTCGTGAGAATGCCTACCTTTAGTCATTTTACTCTTCTATGGCAAGAACTTGAAGAACTCATGATGAAGCTTGATGAAGCCTTCAACCCACGAAATCTCCTCCTCCTTGGCCTCTTCTCCATGTCCAGCAAGTCCCAGCAACATGTTAGGGCCGACCATGGAGAGATTGGGGAGTATTTATGCTTTTTGGGTTTCTATTTCCTAATAGGACTCCAACTTTTTTCTATTTAATAAATAATTAAGTTGTGAATTTAGAGTATTTTCCTATTATTTATCTTTTTAAAAATCCTTATTTTGGCCCAATAAATTTTATATGGTCAATTTAACCAAACCCATTATTTATTGGAATTTATCTTATGAGATTTCCCTTTTTAATTAGGGAATAATAGAGTTATGGATTTTATTGTATTTTCTTATTTGAGTTTATTCATGGTCTATGAGAGGTCCATTGTTCAAACCTGATAATGGTTAATCATTACATGATGTTGGAAGTCTCTTTGACATGTTCGCTAAATTTATGGGCACGTTATTTTTCCGTGTTAACGGTTTTCCGACTTAGTTCCCTAACTTGGATAATGAGTCACATTGTGACGTATACCTGGCCAATCGGATTTTTCGTTGCTTAAATTTCTTAGTAGAACATTTAGAAATAAGTCTGGGGTTGATTTATCATTTTTACGGAATTTTTATATGTGTTCTTGCACATACGATAATGGTATGTATGTTTTCTATTATTCAGTTTTATAGAAATTTATTATTTTGAATTTTTAAAATACTGAATTTTCCAGGTTGCTACATCCTCCCCCACTTAAAAAAGAATTTGGTCCCCAAATTCATATAATATGATACGACTACCAATTTATTCTAAGTATTTCAATCCATCATCTCCCCCCTTAGGGCCTTGCTATCGTGAAAATAATATGAAATTATACTAAGGGTGTAGTGACAATACCTTGTCCACCTTCATTGGCATGATTCATATCCACAAGGGCTTGTAATCATCCTTGGCGTGGAGTTTAGTTCTTCTTTGTTGGGCAATCGATGACTCGATGTTGTTGACTTTCACATCGCAAGCATCTACCCAATTTCTTCCAATGGTTATCAACCTGATGCCCTAGCTTTTCACAAAATTCACAAACATCCTTCTGTTTCACCTTACCTTTCATTCTCTTGCTATCTACTGTATTTCTTCCTTTATTATCATTGAAATGAGTAGCACGTTCCCTTTTCAACACCTTCTTCTTATGGATCTTTTCAAGAAGTTCCATGGTGTCCTCGACTAATTGAGCTCTTAATACCATGTCTGAATATACTACAATGTCTAGTGGAGCCAACTTTTCCCAGAACATAGGTCTCAACCCTTATAAGAATCTCTTTGCCTTCATCTTTTCCATACCCACCAAATGTGGTGCATACTATGCTAGTCTTTCAAATTGCACTTCATATTCTGCTACAGACATCATTCGTTGTTTTAAATTGGTGAATTCATTTGCCTTCTTCTCACGAATCCTCTCGAAAAAGTATTTGGTGTTGAAGAGTTCTAAAAATTTATCCCACTCTATATTGATGTTGGGTAATTGTCGACTGGCAGCTTCCCACCAAGCTCTAGCATCGCGGTCCAACTAGAAGGTTGCCAGAAGTACTTTCTCCTGCTCTGAACATTGCATAACTCCAAAGATTCGTTCCATCGCCTTCACCCAATTTTCAGCTTCATCAAGATTTGGAGTTCCATTAAACCTAGTGGGATTTATTTGTTGAAAGTTCCCATATAAGTCTACTTCCCCATTTCTTGCTCCTGCTTGTATCACGTTGTTAAGGGCTTGAGTTAACCCCTGTACAGTTTGCTGTAATTCGTGCATTTGTGCATGCTCACCAGGCATCTCCTCTAGTTCCTACGAGCAATAATACTTATTAATTTTCTTCTTAAACTTAGGGTGCTTATACATATTGTTAAGCTCCTAGCATAACCTCAAGCTTTACCCAACCTCTCACATAGGTATGGTGGTTGACTTAGACACGTGTCATGGCAGTTCGTCCTAGAACACCCTATACCTAAGAGATCCAATGAGGACATCCTAGAACATCTTAAACCTAAGATATACAATCAAGACATCCTAAGCTCTGATACCAACTGTCACGTCCCTCCAATTTAGCAGTGGAATAAATCGGAGGAAAATGTGAGTAACAAGTATGGTAATGTGAATTGCGTAAACAGATGCAAACATCAGAGCATCTAACGAACAATAATTGAAATAAATTCTTCATTTCATTATAAAATCAATAAAACTATTACAACCACTAATTTGGAGCCAATACCTAGAGCTTAATGACATCATTACATTGAAAAGAAATCTAAAGCAATAACTATTAGACTCCATAGTACTAGGCCAACTTCATCAACTGACTCCAGGTCGCTCATCACACTGGTCCCGTCCCATTGGTGCGTGTGACGTCATTGTCTGACTTACCTGAGACACAATAACAAATAACGAAGGATGAGCGATAACACCTAGTAGGACTTAAATCTCAAGCTCAAGCAGGCTTTAAATAATTAATGCATTAAATGACAGAGTAACTAATGATAGAGAGAGAGAGAGTCAAGTAATGTAGAGTCAACATGATAGCACATGATTCAAATAGCGTGAGTGTCCAGATATAGCACAAGAATCGAGTATAGCACAATGATTATGAACACAAGTAACGTCAACATCAAATAATAGCAGGTAACATGTATAGAGAGGAGAGAGAAAGTAGATGGTCACGTAGAGAGAGTAAATTGTACTTTGATTGATTTTCCTCAATCGAAATAGTATGGCACTTTGGTTATCCGTAGATAGCCGAGAGAAAACATAGCACTTGTTTTGATGATTAAATGGCACTTTGTTGTCAAAGGACAACAAGAGAATATAGTTGAACAATAGTAGTGCAGTAGGAGAGTACGACAATAGTCTTCAATAATAGGACAATAGCAGTTCAGTAATAGTCAGTGGTAGTGCAGTACGTCTGAACAAACAGACTAACAATATAACAGTCAATGTCTAGCTAATTCAGAACAGTCAGTCAGAACCGGTGCAAATGTAGACACCATCATTAGCCCCTACAGGTATTTTAGGGTGGCTCTCTGCCCCCAGGACTAGATTGGAGCCCCTCGGACACTCTCCGTGCCCTCAGCAGTATGCATTCAAGTCAGTAGAGTCACAAGACCCTTTTAGCGCTAGACAGTCAGGAACTGTACAAAATAGTAGGAGCCACACAGCTCAACGGTACCAAGAGAGTTCCAAATGAATAGACGAGATAGATGAGATAGTAGTGTGAACTTGAATAGATGAGCGAGTAGAGTGTAGATGAGATCTTATGGTTGTTGCACTTGAAACGTCGAGTAAACAGGCGATAGTAATAGTTGCACAACACGCGCACTTGGTGTTGGCAGTCAGGTGGAATACACTTGCAAGGCCCTCGAAATTCCGTCGCATTATTTGTATTTATGTGTGTATCTTTGTGCTTGTGTATGTATGTACATATTTACGTACGTATTAATTAGTACAAGTACGTGTGCATGTGTTTATATTAAATATAAATAATGTATGTATTACATGGTGATAGTATGGATATAATACCATATACATATTGCATGTATATACGCATGGTATGCATGGTTTCTGCATATTTTAGAGTTCTGGCCGAAGGCCATCTTGGCGTCAACCACAGGCCGTTGAGCTGGTGTCAGCGTCCAGACATGGACGCCAACACTAATCCTGGCATCCAGCGATATGAACGCCAATCTCTCTGGCCTGTATGCGCAGCAGAGCTTCAAGCTTCTGAAACAAGAAAGCCAACCATTGGGGGACTGTCCCCAACAGCTCTGAAGGCTGTCAAGTCACCTGGAGAGTGGTAGAGAGACTCCCCTTATGTCTGAACCCGAAATGGCCTCTTCCCGCTCCTCCCTTCACCTTGCAAGAGGAGAAAAAGAGAGAAGAAAACCCTAGGAGAAAACTGTGAGAAACCCCATCCTTGCCACCCAAAAATCCACACTTCTGAAGCTTGATCCGGCATTCCACTACTTCAAGGAGGTTGCTGGATCGACGAGGAAGGCTTCCCCGACCTCGGCTTGCTGTGGATCTCGCTCAAGAACTCAAGGGAGAGTTCATTTGGAGGCTTCTTGGGACTGCCCAAGGAGGGCTTAACCAACACCCTAGACCCTTTGGAGGAATTTTTAAAAGGCAAGTGACCTATCCATGATGTTCCCGTATGTGTCTAGGTTGTTTCTATAATTTTTATGGATTTTCCTCGAGTCCTAGACCCTCCCATTCACCCAAGTTTGAGAGCTCGGGTCTGTGTTTCTGCACAGACCTGCATGACGGCAAGGTCAATGGACGCCCATATCATGCTTGGCGTCCATCGACCATGCTGTTGCCCAGCTAACTAGCCCAGACGGGGGGGTGAATGGGTTAATAAAAACTTCGATCTCTAATTAAAATCTGTTCACTGAAAGGATTGCACAACTTAATAACAAGGTTAGAGTTAGAGCAAATAAGACAACAATCACACAAAAAACACACCCACAAGACACAAGGATTTTTATCCTGGTTCGGAACTCCTCTCCACAGGAGACCTACGTCCAGTCCCTGAGCAATATCTCAGGATTTCACTACCAACGGTACAATCCCCCTTAAGGATCCTTACACCCAGCCTCAACTGGTCTTCCTTCAGCCTGAAGGGAACAACAACCACCCTAGATACCACCAGGTCTTCCTTCGTCCAGAAGGGAACACAACCAAATAAGAAAAGGGTGTGGAAATAGGCTTCAGACACTAGCTTGACCAGCTACACACTGAAGCTACTAAGCCCCGAGAGAGAAAGAGATTTAACAAGGTTTTTCTCTCCAAGGACTACACAAGCTCTCACAAATGAGAAAAATCTAATTGAGCACAGAGAGCTAAGAGCTTAGAACAAGGTTGGAGTGGAAGCTTCGCTCTTCTTCAATGTTCTAAAGACTCGAAGAGATGGATTTCTTTCTTCTTCTAAAATCAAGCATTGTTGCTCACTTTCCCCATCTCTTTTCCGTCTTGAGTCTTCTATTTAAACTGCTGATTCAAATTCGAACGTTGAAGTGTCCGTTGTCTCTTATCCTTGTGTACGTTAGACTGGTCACTAAGGAAGCTTCTGATCGTCAGTCTTTTATCCTTGTGTACACGCCAAAGAGATGACATAGAACTTTGTATCTTGTGTGCAACGTTGTCCAAAGAGTCTTTGTCAGATATCTGTAAGCATATCATCAATAAATAGAGGACAGCTAAGACTGCTGTCTATTGTTAGTTGAGATGGAACAGATATTGCAGAATATAGCAAAGCTCCTTTCTATCTAAAAAAGTACGTAGACAGAGTAGCATAGAAATGGAAGATATTGTCTGCATGCATGGGAGATACGATCAGAGAGCATTTAATGCATAGCAGTCAACGGACAGGATATGACTTTGACTTTTCAACGCTATTAAAAGGCATTATGCTGATACATCAAGAAATTCGATAAAAAGAATCTTGCTGACTTCATAACTTATGAAATCGTTATGAATTATAGCAAGTCGTTATGAACTGTAAATAAATCGTTGTGATAACTTATGAAGTCGTTACAACAAGCAAGTCGTTGCGAGTTCTAAAGAAATCGTTACAAGAAATCGTTATGACTATCAAGTTGTAAGGAAATCGTTACACGAAATCGTTATGACTATCAAGTTGTAAGGAAATCGTTACACGAAATCGTTATGACTATCAAGTTGTTACAAGTTACAAGGAAATCGTTACACGAAATCGTTATGACTATCAAGTTGTTACAAGTTACAAGGAAATCGTTACACGAAATCGTTATGACTATCAAGTTGTTACAAGTTACAAGGAAATCGTTACACGAAATTGTTATGACTATCAAGTTGTTACAAGTTACAAGGAAATCGTTACACGAAATCGTTATGACTATCAAGTTGTTACAAGTTACAAGGAAATCGTTACACGAAATCGTTATGACTATCAAGTTGTTACAAGTTACAAGGAAATGTTACACGAAATCGTTACACAAAGCAAGGCGTTATGAACTGTAAAGAAATCGTTATGAACTCTAAAGAAATCATTACGAGGTCTAAAGAAATCGTTACGAGGTCTAAAGAAATCGTTATGACTATAGAGTCGTTGCGAGTTCTAAAGAAATCGTTACGAGGTCTAAAGAAATCGTTACGAGGTCTAAAGAAATCGTTACGAGGTCTTAAAGAGTCGTTGCGATATCGATTTGTTTTGAGTTTCCCGGTCAAAGAGGAAATCGTTCTGCTTATCAAAGAAGTCGATGCGATATCGATTTGTTTTGAGTTTTCCGATCAAAGAGGAAATCGTTCTGCTTATCAAAGAAGTCGATACAAGACTTGGATAGAAGTGTGATGAGACTTACCAGATTGTCTTGAACTTTCATTTTTCTTTTATTTCCTGTTCTCAAGGCTCAAGTAATCCATTAGTGTTATTTTGTTATCATCAAAATTAATATATAAATAAATGAAAATATTTATTATGGGGACAGTTTGGTCATCACATGCCGCTGACCCTGAGTCAGCGGCCAGAGACCGCCGCCAAGTTCCTCTGGACAGAACAGTGAACTGTTCTGCCCTTCCTATACTCTAATTTCGGTATGGTTTCCGTGATGAGGATATATGGTAATCCTATACACTATGTATATTGTCAATTGTGGTGTGTGGATGAATGTGGTGTGTGATGGTGAATGTAGGAAAGTTGTATCCTTAAACTTGTAAGCATGACGTGTTGATGATCTTGCCAAATTTATGTTTCATGAGTAGGATTAGTCTAAATGCCTTGGTTTTGTCAGTTCATGAAGATTAGTAGATCAGTAGATGTATGCCCAATTTTTGGTAAATTGTTCATGCTTGTATAGATTGCAAATAAATTCGGTTCGGTAAATAGAAAGACATGCAAGAATGGTTTGTGGTGATCGATTTGTGATTGTATGATTTAGGATAGTTCTGTATTCTCAAATCATGCACATAATGGTAATCCATGTTCAAACAGTAAATGGCAAAATTGCATGATGTGTTAAATTCCATGTAACTTAAATTGTGAATGGCATGCAAAATAAGTGTTTGGTTTTCTGTAAATTCTATTTAGCTCAAAAAAATCTAAAACTTTGAGTGTATGATCTGGAACCCGAAAATAGCATGTGGTTAAAATTTCAGGTCATTTGGACCAGTAAATAAGAAGTTATGTATTTTCATGTGAAATGTGATAATCTACGTATATTATCGTAATGTGGTCAGTTATTGTCTAAACCCAACTTGATTAGTGAAATTTACTGTGTGTTAAACTCCTGAAATCTGTAGTGCCATGTCAGGAAACAGAGATATTCATGTGAGTGAGAGAGTGAATGAGATGAAAAGTGTGAAGTGTAAAACCATGTGTAAAACGGTAAAATGTGTAATGTGTAACTGTGCCAATGTGACACTGCTTCAGCAGAGGGCAGTGGAGCTGTATCAGGGAAAAGTCCCCCTGAGAAAGTTCAATGTGTAAGTGACCCTAAGGGCATTAGGGGGAAATCCTGGAGGTGGACAAGTACCACTGGTTAGGGTGGAGACTTGTTCTCCCGGTCTGCGTAGTCCAAGAGTTGCCATTGGAATGCCTAGATGGCGTCTATGTGTAATGTGATGTGTATATGTCCTTCTTTGGTGGTTTGGACTATGCGTCACGGCACCTAAAGTGTGTAATGTGTAATGTTTATGTGTTCATGTGTAATGTGTAAGTGAACAAGTGTGAAATGTGTATGTGTGAAGTGCAACTATGTGAAAGAGGAAACTTGTGTAAAGAAAATGTGAAATTCTAAATGTGAGAATATGTTGTTGAAACCCATGTGAGACAAATATGAAATCATGTGAATCAGTAAATTCATGTTATTATCACCATGTTTATATGTGCAAAGATGCCTAGAATCCATGTTAGGGATAATTGGTAAACACGGGTACAAGATAGCGTGATGGGTTGTTCACATGATATGTTTTACGCAATATTGTAGCTCTCATGTGTAGGTTTTCATCCATGAAACCACGTGAAATCAGCAACTTAAAGCATGTGAAAGCGTTTATGTATGTGTTTAAAGACATGTAAGATCCATGCTAGTCGTGTTTTCCTTTCATGTATGTACAATGTTCATGTTGGTAGCTCTCATGTCTTGGTTCTTTAAGGACAATGTTTCATGAGTAAATTGAATAGAGAGCATGTGATAGGTAAATTTTATTTCTTAGAAATCTGAAAACATGATCCATGTGTAAAATTGTAAAACTTTCATGATAGGTTGAAACCTTGAAATGACTAGCATGCCATGTTTTGAAAATTGTAAATGTGCATGTAGAACCCCTATGACTTATACGTGTATGTTATGAGTAGTGTTGCTTGCTGAGTCTTTGGACTCACTCCTTGCTTCGGCGTACAGGTGTAGTTGGTGACGTGGCACTGTTGGAGGAGACGGTGGAGACGGACTCCGAGCGCGAAGACTAGTTTTTGGAGTTTCTTTATGACTTGCGCATTTCATAGTATGTAATTTGAACAATGTATTAGAGTTATCATGAAAAGAATGTAAAAGTGTGGACTTTATGTATTTAAATTTCAGCAGTTTAAATTATGTGAACTTTTAGTTCTTTAGTGTTAATTGCAAACTTCATGTAAGTTAAATGTGGATGATGAATGAATGGAGACAGTTGTCTTTTACTTCCGCTACTCTGTTGTATATTCGCGTGTATCTCAGCTGTATGTATCGTTTGGGTAAATGTCCCACTGTGAAGACTCTCGCTATACCGACGTGGGTTGGTATAACCGTACCGGTATAATGAGGGCCGTCACAACACTACCTTTCTATTGGCCATGTTAAACATAGGTCCATAGGTCCGGCATGATTCAAGATAAGAACGGGAGCAAACTAAGGCCGTTTGGATCTTGCCGATCCCTAAAGGGTATCATAGGTGTTAGGGTACAACCAGCTCGTCGACCATGTGGGAATCCATGGACAGAGGAGACTTACGGAGGCCTTGGTCAAGGGGTCACTAGTCTGGTGAAAGGAATATCCGACGGAGAGTTCACCACAATCCAAGAAGAGGCTTTCCTATTGTGCTAGAGTGTATGCGCATGTCGCGCGTGAGAATCGCTCAAGTGCGTTTGTGAATCCGATTATGGAAATTCTAGTTATAAAAACTCCGTTTATGGAAACTTCATTTTTGGAAACTCTATATATGGCAAGTATCATGAGTACTAAAACATGCATGACCAATTTTAGCAAGTAACTATGCATTTTTAGCAAGTTCGTTAATAAGGCAAGAAAGTGAATAATCGGTAGGTAGAGAGCATGATCATGAACTTAAGATCAATTAAAAATCATGTGAACATGTTTTAACTTTCATATGGGTTGTTAAATGCATGATAAGACTTCTAGAACCTTCCTAGAGTGGATCAAACTCACACATGCAAAGAACGACACAAAACGATGGAAACCAAGACGTATGCCCTTAGAAGGTAAATGCAGTCCCATCCATTCACTTCCTTAGGTCATAACGCATTGATTTTTATTCAAATCTCACACATGAATATACCATATTGAAGCCCTTTTAATGGGGAATCTAGGAAAGAAAACGACTTGTCAATCTGAGGTCTATAGAAAAAGTTATGGCCGATTAAGTGGACATAGGCAGAACGCGACACATTGCCTGTCGCCTTTTGAAAGTGAAGGCGACCATCATCTTGTCGCCTTCTAAAGAAGACCACGAAACTGTCTGATTTTTGATATGGGTCACGACCATGATCTTGTCACTTTATGGTAGTGACGTGTCGACCTATCGCTACCTGAAAATGACGTTTGGGTTACTTTTTCGACCTATTTCCAACTCCGACTTGGATTGGGTTTGACACCTGTGGGTTTGAAAAATCAAAACAAATTCTAGGGTGATCCAAATCGGGTGAAACCACCTTTATTAGTTAGATTTCAACTAATACTTTGTACAGTAGCAAATAATCGAGAGACAAAGATCGTTTGACTATGTAATAAGACGTATTGTGACTCACTATGTGAATCTGACATAGTGATCATATTTGGGCTAAAACACTTGGTACAGTAAAGTAAAATTAGCGAAATCAGTGTCCAATGACAATAGACTCATAGGGTAACAAGTTCTATGTTGAACACTTGATCTAAAAACGACTCCACAAAGAGGTATGGAACTTATAACACAAGTCAAGGTTAAATCGCGACAGTACATCATCAAGATCATGCAACATTTAATTCGTGATGTAGGATGGATGAAAATTAGGGCTTTTAGGGGCAAAAGATGCCTAACATCCATCAGTAACTCTAGTTAAAATTTGAGAGCACGAGGTTGAGTATACATGGAGATCAAGAATAAAGAAAAAGGGTCGGGTTCATGGTGTTTGCAGAACTTCAAAAATCAACCATAAAAGATTGGCTGGATGAGAAAATATGAAGCTTGAGGGTTTTGTTCCTAGTACATGGAACAATCTACATACGAAATTAATTAGGTTTTACTCGTGAGAATGCCTACCTTTAGTCAATTTACTCTTCTAGGGCAAGAACTTGAAGAACTCGGGATGAAGCTTGATGAAGCCTTCAACCCACGAAATCGCCTTCTCCTTGGCCTCTTCTCCACGTCCAGCAAGTCCCAGCAACATGTTAGGGCCGATCATGGAGAGATTGGGGAGTATTTATGCTTGTTGTGTTTCTATTTTCTAATAGGACTCCAACTCTTATTTAATTACGAATTTTCCTATTTAATCCCACCTTCCAAGCCTTGCCATGTCCTATTGGGGTTGGGTTGGGATCCAAATTCGTGGCCAACCTATTTGGATAGGTTTAGGAATCCAATTCCAACCAAAACTTTCTATTTAATGCATTAAATACCTCTTTTCTATTTAAGAAATAATTAAGTTGTGAATTTAGAGTATTTTCCTATTATTTTTCTTTTTAAAAAACCTTATTTTGGCCCAATAAATTTTATATGGTCAATTTAACCAAACCCATTATTTATTGGAATTTATCTTATGAGATTTCCCTTTTTAATTAGGGAATAATAGAGTTATGGATTTTATTGTATTTTCTTATTTGAGTTTATTCATGGGCTATGAGAGGTCCATTAGTCCAAACCTGATAATGGTTAATCATTACATGATGTTGGAAGTCTCTCTGACATGTTTGCTAAATTTATGGGCACGTTATTTTTCCGTGTTAACGGTTTTCCAACTTAGTTCCCTAAGTTGGATAATGAGTCACATTGTGACGTGTATACCGACCAATCGAATTTTTCGTTGCTTAATTTTTTAGTAGAACATTTAGAAATAATGTCTGGGGTTGATTTATCATTTTTACAGAATTTTTATATGTGTTCTTGCACATACGATAATGGTATGTATGTTTTCTGTTATTCTGTTTTATAGAAATTTATTATTTTGAATTTTTAAAATACTGAATTTTCCAGGTTGCTACATCCACTTCTACTCATTGTCAACATCTTGGACCTACTGTTGGCATCCTTGGAAGTGCGCACTAGCTGAAACATCTTCCTCCATTCCAAGTAGTCAGTAGGCATAAGAAGGAAGCCATTAGACTCAAGAGAAGGAGAGTAAAATAAGAAGAGAGACAAGAAACTCCAACGACCATCTGTTAACGGATCTCTTCATCTACTCCATAAAAGGATGAAGCAAAGGCCGAAGAACAACAACAAGAACAAGAGTGCGAATCTCAAGATCATTAAAGGAGTGTACATCCAGTGACCATCCAATTCCATACACACTCAAATCAAGAGAGGAAGAGCTCGAGCCATTCAAGCAAAAACATTCAAGCTGTCTCCCTTCTTCCTCATTCTCTCTCTATGAGTTTTTGTGTATTTGAGAGAGAGAGCTGGGGGTTTAGCCTAAGGAGAGTCTTGTATTGTAAACTCTTTCCTTCTTAGGCCCAGTCTCAGATCAAACATTTCATTATTTATCTTGAGCTTGATCTAGGGGCTTCGGGTCCTAGCTTTTGTGTTCAAAAGTGTTCCTCTTCGATTGGAAAAGAAGGCTTGCTGTGCAAGCGATCCCCTTGTGTTAAGGGAAGAACTGCACTGTGGTTTGTACTAGGAGGTTGGCTTCTTGACTTGTAAGAGAAGTGGGTTGCCTTCTTACCCAAAATGAGAAGAAGACTAGCTTGTGTCTAGTGGTGTAACCACGCTGGGGTTTTTTCCAACAGGTTTGCTTCTGAGTCTTTAAGAGTAGTGGGCTGCCTTTTTGCCTAGAAAGAGAAGAAGACCAGCAAGGGTTGAGTGTTGTATGTCCTTGCGGGGGACTATACCCTTAGATAGTGAAATCCCAAGAGTTTGCTTGGTGACTAGACGTAGGACTTCCATTTGGAATGGCTGAACTAAGATAAATCTCTATGTTCCTTGTGTTCTTGCTTCCGCACCTTTAATTTCCATTGCACACACATATTTATACTAACCAAATATTTTCAAGTGGTGATTTTTCTTTCAGTTTTCAGATTACCTATTCACTCCCCCTCTAAGTTATGCTTGCTGCCTTAACTAAGTGGGCCAACAGTAGTAACATAGATTATTGAAAAATAAATAAATTAGAGTCTTAAAAGAATAAATGATCAACAATAAACAAAAGTTGATAATGAGCTTAAACAATGGTCCATAAAAGAGTTCATGGGCTAAAAAAGAACATGAATAATAAGAAAGAGAGAAAATCTTATAAAATTCGCAAAACCCAATACTTATTACTTAAATTGGGCAAATAACACTTGAATACACAAGATAATGATGCAAATTCGTGCCAAATTCCTATTCTAACTTGGGGAACATGTTTTCCACTAGAATCCACTCTAATTGGAGTTGGAAGCTCAAATTAAATAGAAACATTCAAGATAATTTGTAATAATTGAAGTTAGAGTCCTATTGTGTAACGACCCACTTCCACCCGGTACAGTTATACCAACCCACATCGGACGAGAGTAAATCGCTACAGGGAAGAAAACCCCAACGATATTCATATGGATTGAGATATACATAAATAGAATGAAATGTTACAGTGGAAATTAAACAACTCTTATTCCATCAACATTTTAATCCACATACTACAGTCTATATAGTCCATGAAAGAAATAACATAAACCATAACATCCACATAGCCAGTTTCCAATTTTTCAAGTACAATATAATACGAAAGTTCAAATTACAATTTTCATCACCTACTAGTAAATGAAATACAAGTCTTCAATCTAATCTTCACGTTCCTCGCCGGGTCTTGCCACGTTCTCAACTTCTAAGTCTCCTGAAATGTTTAGCAAGGGTGAGTCTACACAATAGACTCAGCAAGCAACTTAAAATTACAAACCATACACTTATCACACATGCCTTCTAACAATTTAACATTTTACTAACTTACTAGAATTTAACATTTAATCTCCTATATGTTCATGCTATAACATAAGAATCAAATATGGAATCCTTTAAACAAACTATACTAATACATGTAAAGTAATGATTTCTAAACATAGGTACTTATAACATGGTGATCATTTGTATACTTACATGCTTTTATTTCATGATTTTATATAATTGAAACCCATGACATTCTTTTCAATTTATAACATGATACTAACACATGCTTATCCAGTAAATACTATCTCGTGGACAATTTCACAAAATCCTATGTTGCCTAGTTGACAAGTCCGGAGGGGTGAATGGGTCTTTAAAAATTTATCTAGGTGACACATGTACGTAAAAATTTACACAAAAACAATCTTCGATGTTCGTTAGTAACGGTTAGTGTGAACAACAAACCCACAAAGAATCAATCACACAACGCAAGGAATTATCCTGGTTCAGACCTCCTTTCCTTAGGAGTCCTACGTCCAGTCCCTGAGCAACAACTCAGGATTTCACTAACTAGGGTACAGTCCCCCTATGGACACTACAACACCCAGCTCAGCTGGTCTTCCTTCACCCCAGAAGGGAACAATAACACCCTGGATACCTCACCAGGTCCTCCTTCACATTTGAAGGGAAACAACACCCTAGATCCCACCAGGTCTTCCTTCACACACGAAGGGAAACACAACAAAGAGAATAGAATGAATTCAAGCCCCTAGATCAAGCTTTTACAAGCCAAGATCTGAAGCAACAAGCACTGAGAGCAAGAGATCTAAACAAGGCACACTCTTAGAACTACACGGGCTCTCTTAGAAATTCTATTACAGTACAGAGAGTGAAGAGCTAAAGATGATGAGGAATGAGATTCTTGGCTCTAGACTTCTTGCAGAAGAATTGAATGCTTGTATATGTATGATACTTGTTCTCCACTTCGTGACTCCTCATTCTTCTCTTCTGCCTTGTATTTATATCTTCTTTTGAAATACAGCCGTTGAAGTAACCGTTGTCTCTTAGATTGTAGACTTAGACTGCTTGACATTTGGGAGCTTCAACAATCTTTTATCCATTTGAGCACGCAAAGCGATAAGGTCTTCTGGCGTCTATATGGTCCAACGTGTATGACAGAATGTCTTTAGGACCCTGCACATATTAAATGCTAGAACAGTAGACAGCTAGCTGTCTATTGGTGTCAGTAAACGTTGATATGAATATTCACCAAAATAGCAATGCCAAGTAGCTTGTTCTGAAAGATGTTGACAGAATATGCACGATAATGAAAAGATATCATCTGTATGCATGCAGAGATACGTTCTGTCTTCATTAAATGCACAGCAGTCAGATAGATAAAGAAGACTTTGACTATTCAACACTTTAAAATAATGTCAAGTCGATATAAACCATAAAGTCGTTGTCTATATGACTTATGAAATCGTTATGATCAAGTCAGTTTGACCAGTCGTTATGAGTCATAGCAAATCGTTACATTTACTGAAGGATCAGTATGAACACTTAACAAATCGTTATAGAAAGCAAGTCGTTGTGTTCACCGAAGAAATCGTTGTGAAACACTTAACAAATCGTTATAGAAAGAAAGTCGTTGTGTTCACCGAAGAATCATTGTGAAACACTTAACAATTGTTAAGAAAGCAAGTCGTTGTGTTCACCGAAGAATCATGTGAAACACTTAACAAATCGTTATAGAAAGCAAGTCTTGTGTTCACCGAAGAATTGTTGTGAAACACTTAACAAATCGTTATAGAAAGTAAGTTGTTGTGTTCATCGAAGAAATCATTGTGAAACACTTAACAAATCGTTATGAGCTTTAAAGAAATTAATGCGCGAAGCAAATCGTTATGAGCTCTAAACAAATCGTTGCAAAAAGCAAGTCGTTGCGAATTCTAAAGAAATCGTTATGATGACTTAAGAAATCGTTATGGTGAGCATGTCGTTGCGAATTCTAAAGAAATCGTTATGATGACTTAAGAAATCGTTACGGCGAGCAAGTCATTGCGAATTCTAAAGAAATCGTTATGATGACTTAAGAAATCGTTACGGTGAGCATGTTGTTGCGAATTCTAAAGAAATCGTTATGATAACTTAAGAAATCGTTGTGACGGACAAGTCGTTATGAGTTCTGAAGAAATCGTTGCGATGACTTATAGAATCGTTGCGATGACTTATAGAATCGTTGTGAGAACGATTTGTTTGTAATCAAATGTCACAGTAAAGAAGTCATTCAGACACTTAAGAAATTGTTATGAATTCAATCGTTATAGCACTAAAGGAAGTCGTTGTGACTTTCAACAGAAGTCGATGTGGACTTAGAGAAATATGATCTTGACAAGATAAAAGCTTCAGAAAGGTAATACTTACCAATATTGGCTTGTTTAACCTTGGTATATTTCCTGTACTTAAGATTATGAAGAATGTGTTAGAACTTTTTGATAGGATTTTGTTTGGTTTTGTTAATCACCAAAATAAATATGTAATTAATTAAAATTACATGGGGACAGACTGAGCATCAATCTCCCCCTTTTTGGTGATGACAAAACTTAACAATAAGCATGAATAAAGAATCTGAATATTTGCATAATGTACTTCAGACATGCTGAGTATTTTTCTCCCCATTTTTGTCATTAAGTAAAAAGATAATCTGAGACAAAGAATGAAGAGAAAAGATAAGCAGAGACAAGCAAATGTAGTTTATTCATTCTGAGGAGGAACAGGTAAGTAATAAGCAGGAGATAAAAGAGAGGCAAATGAGAAATAATCTCCCAGGCCTGCTCTTCCTGCCTCTCAAAGAAAGTCTTGAAGGGTCCAGGGCCAATAGAATAATTTGGTCCCATAGAGGGAGCCTTTTTTAGGTGAAGGACCAACTGAGCTTCAAGGAAATCATTGTACGGATCTCTGTCCAAGGATACCTTGTAGTAGGTGACTTTTCCAAAGCTAGCACAAGCAAGAAACTGATTAAGGGAAACAGGATAGAAGATCTGCCTATGCTTCAATTCCTGGCGCATGGCGACATAGACTTTGTACCTTTCCACCTAAATTTGAAGAGGATCGTTTACAAGGTGGAGGGAATTCATATCCAGAAAGGTTGCAGCTGAGACTGGAGGGCGGCCTTCCCTGGCTAAGGTTACATTTGTATCCGACAATTGCTGAGTAGATAAGGGATAGAACTTGGCCCACCCTACAGGTGTCAGTCTTTCACATTCTGACAAGGTAGGGGCTAGAATCTCAGCACGGATGTGGCCTAGGTGGTACTCCCTAAAGATAAATCTGGGGAAAGCTACCACACTGCCCTTCTGAACTTTGATTCTGCCCATCACTCGCGCAAAACGATCAAAAATAACTGAGCCCACTGGTGTATCCATGAGCAAAGAGTGAAGGGGAGGAAGATATGTAGCCTCTGGCAGCTGAAGAGTAGCGAAGTCTACTTGAATTGCTGTAGTGCCAAGCTCAGGTCCAAGATCTCGGATGGCTTGCCTAAACTGACTGAGTTGGACTTCAGGTAAACGATGAAGATACCTATAATCATTAACATGTTGAATTGCTTGATCATCTTGATCTCTTTCTGGATGAAGGGAGCACAGGAGCTGTTATGGTGGAGCAGAAACAATTCTGACAAGGTGAGAGAGTGATCCCTGAGAGGAAACACTTCAGATCTGGTAGAGAGAAACTTGTTGTAGAGGACCTTATTTGAGCGTGCCCATTCTTCTTCAGATAGGGATTGAGCAGAAGAGAAGATCTTGGCCTTGACAACCTTGGTAAGAGAGGTGTAAGGTAGGATGGTTTGAAGATTGTCAGAAAGGTTTAGGAAAGGTAGATTGAAGAGGGTGGCAAACACAACCTTGGTGAGGTATTCCCTGTAGAGAGGCCTGTTTTTAGTGATCTCTGTGAGAGAAAACCACAAGGGAGGATACAACGGATTAAAAGATGAAGAGTTTTTCTTTTCTTAGAGGGAGGACAGGAGGGATCAGAGACATGAATATGCTAGCCAACTTTGAGAACAGAGCCAAGAATAGTGTCCTCAAATTCGTCTTGATGGGGCTCAGATAGGGACCATCAATTTGAGCTCCTTCTGGAATGATGGTGATGAAGGAGGGAGGAGGATGAGGATGAAGAAGGGATGGTGGAGGAGAAGAGGTGTGAGGAGATGGTCCAGTTGATGATGAGGGACCAGAGGAGGAGGCTCCAGCTAATGATGAGGCTGGAGGAACCTCAAAGATAGGAGGAGGTGAGGTGGATTGAGAGGAAAAAGGTGCTGGTGAGGAGATGATTCTAGGGTGTGGTTGCTTAAAGGTTGGAGGTGCAGGTGGAGCAGTGGA
Organism: Colocasia esculenta; assembly: GCA_014218235.1. Lineage (NCBI taxonomy): Eukaryota > Viridiplantae > Streptophyta > Magnoliopsida > Alismatales > Araceae > Colocasia > Colocasia esculenta. Next base: position 40,763,146 of record CM024764.1, read on the forward strand.
GGCTGAAGGAGGAGATGGAGGAGCAGGGGTGTGAGAGGGAGAAGAAGTTGGGGGCACTGGATCTACAACAGGTTCTTCGGCTGGAATCTGCTTGCTCCCTGCCTGCTCAGATGGTTCTGACCCTTTAGCTGGAGGCCCTGATGGCCCTTCCTCCTGAACTCAGGGCCTAGATGGCCCTGACTCCAAAGGAACTTCTTCTGACACCACAGATGGCCCTTCCATTTCTGCTGCTGATGTAGGAGGCTCAGAGGATGGAGGTGCTTGAGCTTTTATGGCTTGCAGAACTTCAAATAGCATAGACTTCATGCTGCCCATCTCTTTGTTGAACCATTTCATGGCATTTCTTACTTGAGAGATTTCCTTAGTGGTGGATGCTTGGCTTATAAAAATGGAGTTCACATCACATTGAAGAGAGCACAAGATCTCACCTTGAGCATCTAATCATTCAACGACAGATTTCAAATTTATGACAATTTTCTGTCTCACTTGCCTCTCGAAAGGAGTATCTGCTAGGAGAGGAACTCCGGATGCCACTTCCTTTTCATTCTTCCTAGCCTCTGTTGCTTGAGGCTGCTGACCTTCATCATCAGAATCTGAGGAGCTAGCAGTCTCCCCATCTCTAGCACCACAATCTGGGGGGTTGTCATGTCTCTCCCTCTGAGTACGATCATCCTGAACATCTGGCAAATCTTCATCAGCAGGCACACTGCCCATAGGCTCATCACATTGTGCTGCTTCTGCTGGTCCACCCTTTAATTGCTCCCCCTCAGTAGGAGCATCTTCTTCCATTGACTCTTGCTCCCCCTGAATGGGAGCATCTTCCATAACAATGTCTTCAAGAGCAAATGTTTGCTCCTCCTGAGTGGCTTCTGCTGCAACTGATTCCTCAATGTGGCCTGATGCCACAACCTCTTCCTCTGGATTTCCACCAGCCTCTGGAGTGACTGAGGTGGAATGAATGGAATCCAACACCTCTATAAGGATAGAGGCAACAATGGAGGTGGGCAAAGGATCTGCTGCACCTACCACTGCTTCTCCTATCGATGCTTCTGGAGGTTGAGATTCAACTGCCACTACCGGTGACTCTGCTAGCTCTGCTGTTCCTACTACTTGAGCTTCCAGTTCAGATGGTCCTGCTGGCTCAGCTTCTGCTGCTGAAGCTACTGTGGCTGGTTCTGCTAATGCTTCTGGTACTTCTTCCTGAATATCTGGAATATCCCCTATAATGGCCTCTCCCTCTGCCACAGAGGTCTTAGACCAAACTCCACCAACAACTGAGAACCCACTCTTCCTCAAATTTCTGGACCTAATTTCTTGGCCCATCTTCTCAACTACTGCCCCAGATAGATCAACACCAAAGTGTTTGAAGATCTTGGTACGCAAATGGGCATAGGGCAAAGAGACATTAAGCTTGCTCTTTGTATCCCAGATCTGATCACGGGCAAACCTCATCCTTTCTATCATTACTTCGGCCATGTTGATCTCCTTGTTCTGTATGGCCCAGAACATCATATCCAAATCTACCTTAGTACATGTTGAAAAAGTTTCACTTCTAGGAACTAGAATTTGACAAACAATAAAGTGTAGAAGACGGTTGAATGGATTCAATTGATTGATGTCTATCTTCTCATCTCTCAGTCTGAACCCTGGTCCTACAATGCCAAGACCTTTTGCTTGGGCGTCTACGGTGTGAACCCCACTGTGTCCCGATGTCTTCACTCCACTCCAACAAATGCAATAACTCATGATCTATTTTAATCTGGGTTCCCTTGACAGATGTAACCAGGGACCCGTCTGCCTCTGTTCTTAAACATACATAAATGGCCTTCACTAGGTCTGGATAGCTTACCTCTAAGAAGGTGGTGATTCCCATCCGCTGCATCCTGCTCATTGCTGCCACTACACTGTGCATGCCGTTCTTCTCGAGATCAGCTACATCCACCGCCTTGTTCCCACAAACCTTGGTCTTCACAAATGTGAACCTCTCCTGCTGCATAGGAGTAAGGAACTCAGTGCCGTAGCCCCCAAGACTTCCGGAGATGACAGATGTGATGAACAGTCCATCCCCATGTACTTTTAAATTAATTACTTGCCTATTTTGTGATAAACAAAACACTGTCAAAAGTTTTTCTAACTTTGTTATTTAGCCATAAACTCAGGAATTACCCAAAGAAAGTCAAGCATTTGTGGTAAGTCTTACATACATCTTTTTTAGAAGAGCCATAATGATTCCTTCATTAACTATAACGATTTCCTCTCTAGAACAACGATTTACTTGAAAGATTGAATAACCTTGTTGTGTCAAATAAGTCGATATTATAACGACTCTGTAAGTTATCGTAACGACTTTTTTCAGAAGTTATAACGACTTGCTCATTATAACGACTCTGTAAGTTATCGTAACGACTTCTTCAGAAGTTATAACGACTTGCTATCATAACGACTCTGTAAGTTATCGTAACGATTTCTCTAGAGAGTTATAACGACTTGCCCGTCATAACGATTCTGTAAGTCATCGTAACGATTTCTTTAGAGAATTATAACGACTTGCTCGTCATAACGATTCTGTAAGTCATCGTAACGATTTCTTTAGAAAGTTAACGACTTGCTCGTCATAACGATTCTGTAAGTCATCGTAACAATTTCTTTAGAGAGTTATAACGACTTGCTCGTCATAATGACTCTGTAAGCCATCGTAACGATTTCTTTGAGAGTTATAACAATGTGATTGTGATAACGATTTCATAAGTTATCATAACGACTTCTTTTGACACTATAGTAATTTGTTCATAACGACTTTGTCAGTCTATCATAACGATGCATAAGTCATGTCTCTATTATTATTTGTTTATCTTGATTTAATAAACGTTGAATAGTCAAAGTCGCATCACGTCTGTTTGATTGCCATGCATTTAATAAAGACTGAACGTATCTCTGCATGGACACAGAACATATCTTCCATTCTCGTGTATTCTCTGCATGCATCTTTTAGAACGATAAAGTGTTACTACTATATTTGTGTCTATCTGCTTTGACGTTGATTGACATCTGGAGATAGTATAGCTGTCTACCATTAAAGCTCAACCTTGCAGAACCTTAAGGATGTACTATCCTACAACAACGGACACAGAAGGAACTACAAGCAAACTCAGAAGATCTTATCACTTTGCGTGCTCCAAAGAACAAAAGACTGTTGACAGGAAGCTTCCACAAATCCTTCAGTCTAACGTACACCAAAGCTGTGAGACAACGGTCATCTCCTTGTCCTCATTCAAATCGGAGATACAAATACAAGATGAAGCTCTGAAGACAAATAGAGAATTTAATTCATATTGAAGAGCGGCTAGAACTCTGCAGCTTTCAAGTCTTCGAAAGTTCTCTAGAGCCAGAAATTCACTCTTTTCGATCTTGGCTCTTAGCTCCCTGTGCTGTGAGAAGAAAAATTAAGGAAGAGCTAGTTTAGTTCTGAGAGAGTGCACTTTGTGTAGATCTTCGACTCTCAGTGCTTGTAGCTTCAGATTGAGTTTTGTAAAAGCTTGATCTAGGGGCTAGTCTTTTCTTTCAAGAATTTTCCTGTGTTATTCCCTTCATGCGTGAAGGAAGACCTGGTGGTTTCCAGGGTGGTGTTTTTCCCTCAGGAGTAAAGGAAGACCTGGTGTTACCAGGGTGTTGTGTTCCCTTCAGGGGTGAAGGAAGACCAGCTGAGCTGGGTGGTTGTTTTTGTCCATAGGGGGACTGTACCCTAGTTAGTGAAATCCTGAGGGTTGCTCAGGGACTGGACGTAGGACTCCTAAGAGAGGAGATCCGAACCAGGATAAATCTGTGTGTTGTGTGATTGTCTTCTTTGTGTGATTGTTGTTTTTACTAACCATTACTAATCCCTTTCAAGAACTCTTTATGTTTGTTTGAGTTCAGGTTTTTATCAGATAAATTTAATTTAAAGACCCATTCACCCCCCTCTGGGTTAGCCAACCGGGCAACAAGTGGTATCAGAGCTGTCTCTTCGACAAAGAACAAGATCCAACGATCTGAAGAGTAAAGATCCATGGCAGCCCAAGGTCACTTCGACGGTCAGTCTGTCAACAGACCTCCTTTGTTCGACGGTGAAGATTATACGTATTGGAAGACCAGGATGGAATACTTTCTACAAGGCCACGACTATCAAATCTGGTCTATAGTGGAAGAAGGTGATCTGGTCGTCACAATGAGAAAGCACAATGGACAGATGAAGATAGAAAGAAAATCTCCTTGAACTGTAAAGCCAAGAGCATTCTATGTTGTGCTCTAAGCAAGAAGGAGTTCATAGAGTTTCAGCATGCAAATCCTCCATGGAAATGTGGGAAAAGCTAAGGATTACATATGAAGGTACAGACAAAGTAAAGGAGACAAGAATCGACCTTCTTGTCACTCAGTATGAAAGATTTCAAATGCAGACAGGTGAGTCTATTACCCAAATGTTTAGTAGATTTACTGACATCACTAATGGTCTAGCAAGTCTAGGAAAGTCATATGAGATTGCATACATGGTAAGGAAGATTCTCAGATCCTTGCCATCTTCATGGACGGCAAAGGTCACAGCTATCGAAGAAGCTAATGACCTTAAGAGAATGTCAGTAGAAAAACTCATCGGGTCTCTCATGGCACATGAAATAAACATGGAAAGATTAGGAGAATCCTCCAGTAGAAAGAAGCAGTCAAATGCGCTTAATGCTAATGGGGACTCATCAGAAGAATCCTTAGATAACAGTGAAGATAGCAAAGATAGTGATGATGAAGAAGCCATGCTCTCAAGAAGATTGCAGAGAATCTTGGCCAAGAAGAAGAAGTTCCAGTCTGGTAGGAGGTACTTCAAGAAAAACAAAGATCTCAAGAGACCAGATGGAAAAGATCATAGAGGAATGAGCCACTTTGCTATGAATGCAAGAAACCTGGACATATCAAGGCAGACTGTCCAATGCTAAAGAAAAATGATCACAAGAAGAAGGACAGCTCCAAGAAGTTCAGAAGATTCAAAAAGAAAGCCATGGCAGCTGCATGGGAAAACAGCAGCGACTCAGACAGTGATCAAGCTCCAGCAGTGAAGAAGAAGAAGTCAACCTGGCTCTTATGGCAAATACCGGGGATAAGGTAACATCTGATTCCTCTTTTGATTCCTGTAATGACTCAGATTCGGATAATTTGGAAAGTGCATTTAATGAACTCTACGATAAGTATAAAGAAGTGTCTAAACTACTTAAGCTAAGCAAGAAAAATATCACCTGTCTCGAAAATACAACTCAGATTTAAAATCTGAAAATGAAGAACTAGAAACAACTAATGGAGCTTAAGAGAAGAAATGAACTATTATGTGAAAACTTAAAAGACAATAACAGACAATCATTGACCTAGAAAAACAGGAAAGCTGAGATGATTTAAGAAAAGGTAAATGAATTAAATGAGAAAACAATACACTAGCAAGCACCTTAGAAAAGTTTACAAATGAAAAGAATTCCTTATTATTAAAAGGTGCTAGAAGATCTGGTAAGAATAAACGAGGTTTAGGATACATACCTCCAGTAAATGAAGAAGAAATAATCTATCCAGAAAAATATCCAACTCCTAAGTTCACTCCAGAACAAGATGTGGCATATAAAGCGAATTTTAAATACATAGAAAGAGTAACAATAACATCATGTTGTAATCACTGTAATAAGCTAGGACATTTAAAATCCACCTGTCCAACAAGACATAAGAAGTGGATAATAAAAAGTAAAAATAATGATACTGACCCATCAGGACCCAAAAGAACTTGGGTACCTAAATCTTGATGTCTTTATTTCAGGTTAACCTTCGAGCATCCAAATGGTATTTGGATAGTGGGTGCTCAGGCACATGACAGGAAACCTGAAGCTTTTCTCCCATCTCCAAGATGAAGAAGGAACAGTCACTTATGGAGATAATGGAAAAGGAACTGTAGTAGGCAGTGGATCAGTAAACAGCAAAGGAAACAGTCATAGAAGATGTGCTGTTAGTCAAAGGTTTAAAGCACAACCTCATAAGTATTAGTCACTCTGTGTGATAGAGGACATCAAATCAAATTTCAAGAGTCAAAATGCAGCATACTAAAGGATGGAGCAGTCATCTTTGAAGCAAATAGAGAGAAGAATCTGTACGTGCTCTACCTTGAAGAACTCAAAGAGCAAAATGTGTGTCTGGCAGCCAGCAAAGACAAATCAACTGATCTGTGGCATAGAAGGCTAGGCCACTGCATTTTGGATGGCATGAGCAAGCTCAGAAAGAGGAACCTTGTGGAAGGACTACCGAAAATCAATGGTAAATTAGAAAGTGTTTGCAGACCTTGTGCTAAGGGAAAGCACACAAAGAGTTCCTTCAAGTCAAAGACGGTGGTGACCACCTCAAAACCCTTAGAGCTCCTACATATGGATCTATTTGGGCCAATGAGAACTACCAGTCTTGGAGGAAAGAATTTCGGATTTGTTATAGTAGATGACTACTCAAGATTCACATGGGTATCTTTCTTAGAACATAAAAATGACACTTTTGATAATTTTGTTAGTTTCAGCAGAAAAATCCAGAAAGATCAGAAGTTCAGCATAGTATCCATTCGATCTGATCATGGTGGTGAGTTCCAAAATGAAAAGTTTGCTAGATTCTGTGATGATCAAGGAATTCAGCACAATTCTCAGCACCAAGGACACCACAGCAAAATGGTATAGCCGAACGGAAGAACCGAACTCTTTTGGATATGGCAAGAACCATGCTTTGTGAATATGAGTTACCAAGATATTTCTGGGCAGAAGCAGTCAACACAGCCAGCTACATTGTCAACAGAGTCATGATCAGGCCAATCCTGAAGAAGACTGCATATGAGCTGTTTAAAGGGAAGAAGCCAAAGATCAGCCATTTCAGAACCTTTGGATGTCCTTGTTTTATACACATCAACGGAAAAAGGGATACTGGTAAGTTGGATGCCAAATCAGATGAAGGCATCTTCATGGGGTACACTTCTAAACCCAAAGGCTATAGAGTGTTTAATAAACGTACTTTATTGATTGAACAGTCTGTACACATTATTTTTGATGAAACTAATCCTTCTTTGAGAAAGGAAGTAGAAAGTGATAATGATGATGCAGATGAACTGTCTAACAAACTGAAAGACACATCACTTGAAGACAAGGATGATCCGCCTCTGGAAGAATTGCAACAAGAAGAAATTTCTCATGAAACTCTTCCAAAGGAATGGAGATACAAGAAAGATCACCCACCTGAAAACATCATTGGTGATCCATCTGTAGGGGTAAGAACAAGAGGTAACTTGATTCCTTGTGATTACCTTGCCTTTGTATCTCAAATAGAGCCTAAGACAGTCAATGAAGCCTTAACTGATGAATCTTGGATAATAGCAATGCAAGATGAATTAAATCAATTCAAGAGAAACCAGGTATGGTCACTTGTTCCTAGACCATCAGACCATCCTGTGATCGGCACCAAATGGGTGTTCAGAAACAAATTAGATGAATCTGGGTAATTCTAAGAAACAAGGCCAGACTGGTGGCTCAAGGCTATTGTCAAGAGGATGGCATAGATTTTGATGAAACCTATGCACCAGTGGCTAGACTTGAGGCTATTAGAATTTTACTTGCTTATGCATCTGCATTAAATCTAAAGTTATTTCAGATGGATGTTAAATCTGCCTTTCTAAATGGTTTTATAAAGAAGAAGTTATGTGGAACAACCGCCGGGTTTTGATGATACAGACTTTCCGGAATCATGTTTTTAAATTGCATAAGGCTTTATATGGTTTAAAACAAGCACCTAGAGCCTGGTATGAAAGACTTAGTTCTTTTTCATAAAACATGGTTTCAGTAGAGGTCAAGTAGATAGCACTCTTTTTATAAAAACAAAAGTCAAAAATACACTGTGGTTCAAATTTATGTGGATGACATCATCTTTGGATCTACTGATGAATCTTGTGCAAGTACTTTGAAAAGCTAATGCAGGGAGAATTTGAGATGAGTATGATGGGAGAGCTTAACTACTCCTTGGACTTCAAATCAAACAAGGAAAGGAAGGAACTCACATCTGTCAAGCAATGTACACCAGAGAACTACTAAAGAAATTTGGATTTGAAAACACCAAGCCACTGTCAACACCAATGAGTACATCAACTAGGATGGACAATGACAAGGATGGTAAGAAGGTAGATCAAAAGGTCTACAGAGGTATGATAGGTTCATTACTTTATCTAACCGCAAGTAGACCTGATATATATTTAGTGTATGTATGTGTGCTAGATATCAAGCCGACCCTAGAGAGTCACATTTAATTTTTGTGAAAAGAATTTTAGATACTTAGCCAGGACTCATGATCTAGGACTATGGTATCCAAACTCCTGTGATGTGAATTTAGTCGGATATTCTGATGCTGACTATGCTGGATGCAAGGTAGATAGAAAAAGCACCAGTGGTTGCTGTCAATTTCTTGCAGGATGTTTAATCTCATGGTGCTCACGGAAACAAAATTCAGTAGCACTATCTACAGCTGAAGCCGAGTACGTAGCTGCTGGAAGTTGCTGTACAACTCTTATGGATAAAGCAACAACTTGAGGATTTTGGACTCAAAGTCAAGAAAATTCCATGCTATGTGACAACACCAGCGCTATCAACCTCACCAAAAATCCAATTCAGCACTCCAGGACCAAACACATTGAGGTCAGGTACCATTTTATTCGTGATCATGTAGCTAATGGCAATATTGAAATATCGTTTATTGATACAAACAATCAGCTAGCAGATATTTTCACAAAGGCCTTACCTGAAGAGAGATTTACATCTCTTAGAAGGGAGTTAGGCATGTGTATTTTGTGAAAAGATCTTCATTTAAAGCTGGTATAAAATTCTCAGAATTTAAGAAGGTTTTTCTCTCTCCTTTATGGCTAAGTCATTCAAAAGTCTCAGTTTAAGCGTTCCGTCCGATAAGTCATAGTCCTTCAAGGCGGTCAACCTCGTTTGTCGTTTCCTGACGCCTCACCTTTGGAGAGTATTTATAATCTTTAAATCGATGCGTTAACGATTCCTCTTCCTCATTCACCTTTTCCCCTCTTTCGTCCCGACGCATGAGCCGATGCCCTAGCGACTCTTGCCTCTATCCTCTGCAAATTTGAAGCTTCCATCTCCTTCCCGCAAAATCGTTTGGGTTTCTTCTCATCACCCTTCTCTTCAACCCTTCAAACCTTCTCCCACCTGAATCCATGGCCGCACCAACTATTGCCGGAAGTGTGGGTGGCTACAGCGCCGAATACCTCACCCCAGCGCAGGAGGAGCTTCACCTTTGTAAAGACAAAGCTCTGTGGTCACAAGGAAGTAGACGTTGGAGATCTGCAGAAGAATGGAATGAGCAGCATCATTGAGAAGATCAACCAGATGAAGTGGAAAGAACTCACCACTTGCTCAGAAGTAAGTTATCCGGACTTGGTAAAGGCTTCTTTGTATGCTTAAGAACAGAAGAAGATGGGGCCCTCGTTTCTTCAGTCAAGGGCACCCTAATCAGAATCGACCAGGAATTGCTTAGGATGCTATTTGGAGTAAGCACATCCGGTTTCAGTGGAATTCATTCTGTAGAAACCCAAGAAAAGGGTTTGGGGATTGTTGGGCCGGGTTCAAGATGAGGGACGGCAAGCTAGATATCAATCAGTTAAATGCCTTCAACCGCCTCCTTCACTTCATTGTTTGTCAGATTTTGGTTCCCCGTAGTGCAACCTTCTCCTCTTGCACTAAGGCTGACTCCGACCTAATGTTCTGGGCCATTAAAAATAAGGAAATCATATGGCCGCAGTGATGATGAGAGAGAATGAAATTGCCAGGGAGCAGATTTGGGACACTAAAAGCAAGTTGAATGTGTCCCTGCCCTATGCCCATTTACTCACCAGGATCTTCAGACACTTCGGTGTAGATGTCTCAGGGGCAGTTGTAGAGAAGATGGGCCAAGCTATTCGGTCCAGAAATCTAAAGAAGAGTGGTTTTTCAGTAGTCAATGGGGTCTGGTTCAAGGCCTCAGTTGCAGAAGGTGAAGGACTCATTGGTGAGCCTTCAGTTGCTCAACCCCAGTTGGAAGCGGACTCTGTAATGCCCGAAGTGCCACTGGAAACAGGTTCTGTTCCAGTTCATGTAGAAGCAGAGCAGGAAGGGCCATCTATGGCCAGAAATCAATCAGAGGCAGCAACAGCAGTGAGGGAAGAAGAAGACAGGCCAGCAGCAGCAGATCCAGTGATGCTTCATGCTGAAAGGAGAATTGAGGACATTCTTCCTGAAGACATCTTGCCTGTTATGGAGGAGACTGTGGCATCAGTCACATCTTTGAAGAAGGTCCAGTAGAAGAAGAGCAGCAAAATCCTAAGGATAATTCGATGGAAATGGATGCTCCCTGTCAGGGGAGACTGGTGCAGTTGCAGAAGATGCTCCACTTGAGGGGGAGCAATCCAAGAGTCACCAGTTGATGCACTCCAGCCACCAGAGATCAGGAGGAAGATCAGAGAGAGTCTGAAAATCTGGATGCTAGAGAAGGGGAGACAGCTAGTTCATCAAGTTCTGATGAAGACATTGATCCACCTCCTCCAGCTACAAAGGGCAAAGAGAAAGATATAGCTCCTGAAGTACCCCTTTTAGCTGATGCACCTTTTGAAAGACAGGTCAAGCAAAAGATTGTCATCAATTTAAAACCTGTGATTGAGCGGTTGGATGTTCAGGGTGAGCTGCTTTGCTCACTCAGTCTGATGTGAATTCCATCTTTCTAAGCCAAGCTTCAGCCCGAAAGGAATTGGTTCAGATTCGCTCTGTCTTGACATGGTTCCATCAGGAAATGGGGACCATGAAGAATATGCTATCTGACATCCTTCAGGCAGTTGGAGCTCAAGCTCCTGCTCCTCCAGCAGCTCAGGAGCCTCACTCAAGTGTACCTGAGCCCTCCGGGCAGTCAGCAGCAGCAGAAGCCCCAGCAGAAGGGCCAGCTGAAGAGTCAGGGCCAGCTGAAGATTCAGGGCCATCAGGGCCAGTTGTGATGGAATCAGGGCCATCAGGGCCAGCTGAAAAGTCAGGGCCATCAGGGCCAGCTGAAGATTCAGGGCCATCAGGGCCAGTTGTGCTGGAATCAGGGCCACCAGGGCCGGCAGTGTTGGAATCTTTGTCCTCCTTGCCTGAAGAAGTGGTATTAGATCCTCCACCCATTGATCCCACTTCTACCAACACTCCCATTCCTCCTTCTCCACCCACTAACTCCACAGCTCCACCTGCTCCACCTCCCTTCAAAAGGCCCAGATCCAGGCCCATTTCCTCTCCCACACCTTTTCCTCCTCATCCTATCACATCCTCTCCTGTTTCTTCTACTTCTCATCTTTCTTCTTCTCAAGAATTTGAGGCCCCTCCAGCATCCTCAGCTGGAGCCTCCTCCTCTTCTGGTACATCTTCATTTCCAGAAGTAGGATCTCTCAATTCTGATGCCTTCTCAACCCCCCTGCTCCTCCCTCCTTTATCACCATTATTCCTAAGAATGTCCAAATCGACTCTCCCATTCTTGATAAAATTAAGGATGAGTTTGAAGAGGTTATCCTTAGGTCTGTGCTAAAGGTAGGCGACCACCTTTCCAAGACAGACTCATCCAGTACTGTCTCAAAGAAACGGAAACTTTCTTCCTCCACCACTCCTCTCTACCCTCCTTTGTGGTTTTCTCTTACAGTAACCCACAAGCATACCTCTCTGTACAAAGAATACCTTCAAAAGGTTGTCTTTGCCACTCTTCACAATCTTCCTTTTCTTAACCTCTCTGACCATTTAGATGTTATTCTTCCCTATACTCCTCTGTCTAAAGCCGACAAATCCAAAATCTTCTCCTCAGCCCACTCCAAAACTGAGGAGCAATGGGCTAAATCTCATAAAGATCTGTACATCGCTTCCTTCAGGCTAAGGCAGCAAGGTTTCCTCCCAGGGATCACTCCTTAACCCTTTCTGAGTGGTTCAAGTTTCACCACCAGAACACCTGGGCCCCTGCCATTCAGAAGCTAATCAAACTGATCAGGCACTTCCAATCATTCAACAACTACAGGTATCTCAACAGATTACCTGAAGTTCAGCTCAGCCAGTTCAAGAGAGCCATCAAGGTCCTTATCCACTCTGAGCAGTCTGAGGAAATCAGAGTAGACTTTGCAACTCTTCATTTACCTGAAGAGATTTTCCTGCCTCAGATTCATTTCTTGATCATGGAATCTTCGGTTGGTTCAGTCATTTTTGAGCGTTTTGCAAGAGTTATGGGCAGAATCAAGATTCAGAAAGGCCTTCAAGTTGGTTTTCCTAGATTTCTTTTCCGGGAATACCATAGAGGGTTTGTCAAATCTGATGTCCTTGCCCCTCTCCTCTCAGAATGTGAAAGGCTGAATGCCTCCGATTGGTCCAAGCTTTACTCTCTGTCAGCTCAGCAGCTAGCACATCTGAATGCTGCTCAGGCCAGGGAAGGGAAAGCTCCTGTCTCTCCTGCAACCTTCTTGGATATGAACTCAATCTATCTGGTCCTTGATCCCTACAAAGTTTGGGCTGAAAGATACAAGGTGTTCTTAGCTCTTCGCCAGGAACTCAAGGAGAAACAGATTTTCTACCCTGTCACCATGGATCAGTTTCTTGCCTGTGCAAGTTTTGGTAAAACACTCATCATCTGCTCCTCCATGGATCCAGATGAGTATGACCTGTTTCTTACCAAGCAGCGCAGCATCTATCTATCCAAGATGGCTCCAACCATGGGACCATCCTTCTCCATTGAGAGTGGTGCCTTTAGGCAATTCTTCAAGCGTCAGGAAGAGCAGGCCTGGGAAGCTATTTCTCATTATGCCTCCCTTCTCTCTCCTGCTTATTATTTGCCTGTACCTCCTCAATCTTAATGAATGAATTGTGCTCCTTCTCCTCATTGTCTCTTATTCTTTGTCTCTTTCCTTTTGCTTTTTGCTTAATGACAAAAAGGGGGAGAATGATTACCTACTTGTGTCTGACACATTCCTGAATCATGACTCAAGTACTTTAATTCCTGTTTAATACTCAGTACTACTTAAATATTGATCATAGTTTTGTCATCACCAAAAGGGGGAGATTGATGAACAGTCCATCCCCATGTACTTTTAAATTAATTACTTGCCTATTTTGGTGATAAACAAAACACTGTCAAAAGTTTTTCTAACTTTGTTTATTTAGCCATAAACTCAGGATTACCCAAAGAAAGTCAAGCATTTGTGGTAAGTTACATACATCTTTTTTAGAAGAGCCATAATGATTCCTTCATTAACTATAACGATTTCCTCTCTAGAACAACGATTTACTTGAAAGATTGAATAACCTTGCTGTGTCAAATAAGTCGATATTATAACGACTCTGTAAGTTATCGTAACGACTTCTTCAGAAGTTATAACGACTTGCTCATTATAACGACTCTGTAAGTTATCGTAACGACTTCTTCAGAAGTTATAACGACTTGCTCATTATAACGACTCTGTAAGTTATCGTAACGACTTCTTCAGAAGTTATAACGACTTGCTCATTATAACGACTCTGTAAGTTATCGTAACGACTTCTTCAGAAGTTATAACGACTTGCTCGTCATAACGACTCTGTAAGTTATCGTAACGATTTCTCTAGAGAGTTATAACGACTTGCCCGTCATAACGATTCTGTAAGTCATCGTAACGATTTCTTTACAGAATTATAACGACTTGCTCGTCATAACGATTCTGTAAGTCATCGTAACGATTTCTTTAGAAAGTTATAACGACTTGCTCGTCATAACGATTCTGTAAGTCATCGTAACGATTTCTTTAGAGAGTTATAACGACTTGCTCGTCATAACGACTCTGTAAGCCATCGTAACGATTTCTTTTGAGAGTTATAACAATGTGATTGTGATAACGATTTCATAAGTTATCATAACGACTTCTTTTGACACTATAGTAATTTGTTCATAACGACTTTGTCAGTCTATCATAACGATTGCATAAGTCATGTCTCTATTATTATTTGTTTATCTTGATTTAATAAACGTTGAATAGTCAAAGTCGCATCACGTCTGTTTGACTGCCATGCATTTAATAAAGACTGAACGTATCTCTGCATGGACACAGAACATATCTTCCATTCTCGTGTATTCTCTGCATGCATCTTTTAGAACGATAAAGTGTTACTACTATATTTGTGTCTATCTGCTTTGACGTTGATTGACATCTGGAGATAGTATAGCTGTCTACCATTAAAGCTCAACCTTGCAGAACCTTAAGGATGTACTATCCTACAACAACGGACACAGAAGGAACTACAAGCAAACTCAGAAGATCTTATCACTTTGCGTGCTCCAAAGAACAAAAGACTGTTGACAGGAAGCTTCCACAAATCCTTCAGTCTAACGTACACCAAAGCTGTGAGACAACGGTCATCTCCTTGTCCTCATTCAAATCGGAGATACAAATACAAGATGAAGCTCTGAAGACAAATAGAGAATTTAATTCATATTGAAGAGCGGCTAGAACTCTGCAGCTTTCAAGTCTTCGAAAGTTCTCTAGAGCCAGAAATTCACTCTTTTCGATCTTGGCTCTTAGCTCCCTGTGCTGTGAGAAGAAAAATTAAGAGAAGAGCTAGTTTAGTTCTGAGAGAGTGCACTTGTGTAGATCTTCGACTCTCAGTGCTTGTAGCTTCAGATTGAGTTTTGTAAAAGCTTGATCTAGGGGCTAGTCATTTTCTTTCAAGAATTTCCTGTGTTATTCCCTTCGTGCGTGAAGGAAGACCTGGTGGTTTCCAGGGTGGTGTTTTTCCCTTCAGGAGTAAAGGAAGACCTGGTGTTACCAGGGTGTTGTGTTCCCTCAGGGGTGAAGGAAGACCAGCTGAGCTGGGTGGTTGTTTTTGTCCATAGGGGGACTGTACCCTAGTTAGTGAAATCCTGAGGGTTGCTCAGGGACTGGACGTAGGACTCCTAAGGAGAGGAGATCCGAACCAGGATAAATCTGTGTGTTGTGTGATTGTCTTCTTTGTGTGATTGTTGTTTTTACTAACCATTACTAATCCCTTTCAAGAACTCTTTATGTTTGTTTGAGTTCAGGTTTTTATCAGATAAATTTAATTTAAAGACCCATTCACCCCCCTCTGGGTTAGCCAACCGGGCAACAAGATGCGGCCATGGAATCAGGTGAACAGAGTTTCTAGAGGGTTGAGAAGGAAGAAGGAGTGAAAGCCCTTAAGAAATTTGTCGCGGGAAGGAGAGAGGAGCTTCAAACATGCAGAGAGTCGATGTCTGAATCGTTAGGGCATCGGCTTAGGCAACCAGACAAAAGAGGGAAAAAGGTAGAAGATGGGAGATGAAACGTTCCCACATCGATTTTTGTAATTGAATAAATGCTTTGTGGAAAGTGAGGTGCCAAAAGGTGGCAGAAAGCGACAAAAGAGTTTGACTATTCAAACCGACTTTAATAAAGAAGCAGCCAAGAAAGATAATTTGAATTTCTTTTGCTTAAAACCATGGAGGAAAAAATACTTATTTTGAAAATTTATATGCCAGTTTTAAACAGAAATCTTTTCACAAATTACACATGCCCAATTCCCTTCTAAGAGATGTGAATCTCTCTTTAGGTAAGGCTTTTGTGAAAATGTCTGCTAACTGACCGTTTGTATCAATAAAGGATATTTCAATATTACCATTTGCAACATGATCACGAATGAAATGATATCTAACCTCAATATGCTTGGTCCTTGAATGTTGGACTGGATTTTTGGTGAGATTGATAGCACTGGTGTTGTCACACAATAGTGGAATCGATTTGATATTTAATCCAAAATCTTCAAGTTGTTGCTTTATCCATAGGAGTTGTGTACAGCAACTTCCAGCAGCCACGTACTCAGCTTCAGCTGTAGACAGTGCCACTAAATTTTGTTTCTTTGAGGACCAAGATATCAAACATCCTGCAAGAAATTGACAACCACCACTGGTGCTTTTTCTATCTACTTTGTATCCAGCATAGTCAGCATCAGAGTATCCTACTAAATTAATTTCACAAGATTTTGGATACCACAGACCTAAATCATGAGTTCTATCTAAATATCTAAATATTCTTTTCACAGAGATTAAATGTGATTCTCTAGGATCTGCTTGATACCTAGCACACATGCATACACTAAATAGAATATCAGGTCTACTAGCTGTTAAATAAAGCAATGAACCTATCATACCTCTGTAGATCTTTTGATCTACTTTCTTACCATCATTGTCACTGTCCATCCTTGTTGATGTACTCATGGGTGTTGACAGTGGCTTTGTATTATCGAATCCAAATTTCTTCAAGAGTTCTTTTGTGTACTTTCTTGGCAGATGTGGGTGCCATCTTTTCCTTGCTTGATTTGCAATCAAGGAAATAATTGAGCTCCCCCATCATGCTCATCTCAAATTCTCCCTACATCAACTTTTCAAAGTACTTGCAAGGGATTCATCAGTAGAACCAAAAAATTCATCTACATAAATTTGAACTACAGTATGGTTTGACTTTTGACTTTATAAAGAGAGTACTATCTACTTGACCTATACTGAAACCATGGTTTAAAAGAAAAGAACTAAGCCTTTCACCTAGGCCCTAGGTGCTTGTTTTAAACCATATAAAGCCTTATGAAGTTTGAAAACATGATTAGGAAATTCTGTGTCATCAAAACCCGGGGGTTGTTCCACATAAACTTCCTCTTTTATAAAACCATTTAGGAATGCAGATTTGACATCCATTTGAAATAGTTTTAAATCTAATGCTGATGCATATGCAAGTATATTCTAATAGCCTCAAGTCGAGCTACAGGTGCATAGGTTTCATCGAAATCTATGCCTTCCTCTTGGGAATAGCCTTGAGCTAACCAGTCTGGCCTTGTTTCTTAAGATTACACCAGCCTCATCCAATTTATTTCTGAACACCCATTTGGTGCCAATAACTAGATGGTCTGATGGTCTGGGAACAAGAGACCATACTTGGTTTCTCTTGAAGTGATTCAGTTCATCTTGCTGGCTATAATCCAAGATTCATCAGTGAGTGCTTCATTGACTGTCCTAGGCTCTATTTGAGAAACAAATGCTAGGTAGTCACAAGGAATTACATTACCTCTTATTCTTACCCCTACAGATGGATCACCAATAATATTTTCGAGTGGGTGATCTTTCTTATATCTCCACTCCTTTGGAAGATTTTCATGAGTAATTTCCTTTTGTTGCATGTCTTCCAGAGGTGGATCATCCTTGTCCTCAATTGATGTATTCTTTAGTTTCTTAGACAGTTCATCTGCATCATCATTATCACTATCTTCTTCCTTTTTCAAGAAGGGTTAGTTTCATCAAAAATAAAGTTATGTTTATTAAATACTCTATAGCCTTTGGGTTTAGAGGTGTACCCCATGAAGATGCCTTCATCTGATTTGGCATCCAACTTACCAATATCTCGCTTGCCATTGTTGTGTATAAAGCATGGGCATCCAAGGTTCTGAAATGACTGATCTTTGGTTTCTTTCCTTTAAACAGTTCATATGCAGTCTTCTTTAGGATTGGCCTGATCATTACTCTGTTGATAATGTAGCTTGCTGTGTTGACTGCTTCAGCCCAAAAATATTGGCAGATCATATTCCGATAGCATTGTTCTTGCCATATCCAATAGGGTTCTATTCTTTCTCTCAGCAATTCTATTTTGATGTGGTGTCCTTGGTGCTGAGAAATTATGCTCAATTCCCTGATCATCACAGAACTTAGCAAATTTTTCATTCTGAAATTCACCACCATGATCTGATCGGATAAAAACAATGCTAAACTTCTGATCCTTCTGGACTTTCTTGCTGAGACTGACAAAGTTTTCAAATGTGTCATCTTTATGCTCTAGGAATGATACCCATGTGAATCTTGAGTAATCATCGACTATGACAAATCCAAAGTTCTTTCCTTCAAGACTAGTAGTCATCATTGGCCCAAATAGATCCATATGAAGGAGATCTAAGGGTTTTGAGGTTTTACCACATTCTTTGACTTGAAGGAACTCTTGACATGCTTTCCTTTAGCACAAGGTTTGCAGACACCATCCATTTTTGTGCTGACCTTTGGCAGACCTTCCACAAGATTCTTCTTTAACAATTTTCTCATGCCATCTATACTGCAATGTCCTAGTCTTCTGTGCCATAATTCAGTAGATTGATCCTTGCTTGCTGTCAAACAGACGTCCTTATCCTTGAGTTCTTCAAGATGGACTGCGTACATGTTCTTCTCTCTATTGGCTTCGAAAATTACTGCTCCATCCTTCAATATGCTGCACTTTGATTCTTGAAACTGAATCTGATGGCCTCTGTCGCAAAGCTTGCTGATGCTAATCAGATTGTGCTTCAGCCCTTTGACAAGCAATACATCTTCAATGACTATCTTTCCTTTGTTGCTCACAGAACCACTGCCAATTAATGTGCCTTTCCCATTGTCTCCATAAGTAATTGTTCCTTCTTCAGCTTGGAGATGGGTGAATAGCTTCCGATTCCCTGACATGTGCCTTGAGCACCCACTGTCCAAATACCATTTGGATGCTCGAGTGTTACCCTGAAATAAAATTATCAAGTTTTAGGTACCCAAATTCTTTTGGGTCCTGATTTGTAGTATCATTGAATTTACCTTTAATTATCCATTTCTTATTTCTTGTTGGGCATGTTGTTATGATATGTCCTAACTTGTTACAGTGACTGCACAGGACAATTTTGTTATTTTTTCTATATATTTGAAATCTGCCTTGTATGCAATGTCTTGTTCAGGTACAAATTTAGGCGTTGGATATATTTTAGGATAAACTATGGTTTCTTCACTGTCTGGGGGTGTATATCCTAATCCATTTTTCTTCTTACCTGATCTTCTGGCACCTTTTAATATTAGGGACTTTTTACCATTAGTGAATTTTTCTAATGTGCTAGATAACTGTATATTTTCATATGTTAATGATTTTATTTCTATTTTCAGTTCATCTGTGCCTGCCTATTTTTCCAACTTAATTATTTGTTCATTCTTATCCTTTAGATCTTCACATAATAACTCATTTCTTCTTTTAGTTCAGTTAACTATTTTTCTAGTTGCTCATTTTCAGATTTTAGATCTGAGTTTGTATTTTCTAAACAGTAATATTTTTCTTACTAACTTTCAATAATTTAGATCTCTCTATATTTATCATATAGTTCATTGAATGCATCCTCTAAATTATCAGAATCAAAATCATTGCAGGAATCAAAGGAGGAATCAGATGTTACCTTGTCATCTGTATTTGTCATGAAAGCCAAGTTGGCTTCTTCTTCATCACTGGTTGAGCTTGACCCACTGTCTGAGTCACTGATATTTTCCCATGCGGCTGCCATTGCCTTCTTCTTGTATTTCTTGAATCGTCTGAAGTTATCTTTCTTCTTGTGTCCATCTTTCTTGAGCTTTGGACACTTTGCCTTGATATGTCCAGGCTTCTTGCACTCATAACATGTAGGTTCTCCTTTCTTCAGATCTTTTCCTTCTGGCTTCTTAAACTCTTTATTTTCTTGAAGAATCTTCTGCCAGATTGAAACTTCTTCTTTTTGGCTAGAATTCGTTGTAGTCTTCTGGACAGCATAGCTTCTTCATCATCACTGTCCTTGCTGTTCTAACTGTTGTCCAGTGATTCTTCTGACAACTCTTCATCAGCCTTGAGCGCATTTGACTGCTTCTTTCTACTGGAGGATTCTCCTAATCTCTCCATGTTTATCTCATGGGCCATAAGGGACCCAATGAGCTTTTCCAAGGACATTCTCTTTAGATCATTAGCTTCTTCAATGGCTGTAACTTTGGGAGTCCATGAGGATGGTAGGGATCTAAGAATTTTCCTCACCATGTCTCCAATCTCATAGGTTTTCCAAAGTCCAGCCAATCCATTTGTAATATCTGTGAATCGACTGAACATTTGAGTTATGGACTCACCTGATTGCATCTGAAATCTTTCATATTGAGTAACAAGAATATCAATTCTTGTCTCCCTCACCTTGTCTGTGCCTTCATAGGTAATTCTAAGTTTTTCCCACATCTCCATTACGGATTTGCAGGCTGAAACTCTGTTGAATTCCTTTTTGCTTAGTGCACAGCACATAACACTCTTAGCCTTACAGTTTAAGGAGATCTTTTTCTTGTCATCATCTGTCCACTGAGCTTTCTCATTTGTGACCAGGAGATCACCTTCTTCTACTATTGACCATATCTGATAGTCGTGACCTTGAAGTAAGTACTCCATTTTGGTTTTCCAATAAGCATAATCTTCACCATCAAAGAGAGGGGGTCGGTTGACAGACTGACCTTCAATGTTACCTAGGGCTGCCATGGATCTTTACTCTTCAGATCGTTGGATCTTTCTTCTTTGTCGAAGAGACTCGCTCTGATACCACTTGTTGCCTAGTTGACAAGCCCAGAGGGGGGGGGTGAATGGGTCTTTAAAAATTTATCTAGGTGACACATGTACGTAAAAATTTACACAAAAACAATCTTCGATGTTGGTTAGTAACGGTTAGTGTGAACAACAAACCCACAAAGAATCAATCACACAACGCAAGGAATTATCCTGGTTCAGACCTCCTTTCCTTAGGAGTCCTACGTCCAGTCCCTGAGCAACAACTCAGAATTTCACTAACTAGGGTATAGTCCCCTTATGGATACTACAACACCCAGCTCAGCTGGTCTTCCTTCTCCCCAGAAGGGAACAATAACACCCTGGATACCCCACCAAGTCGTCCTTCACATCCGAAGGGAAACAACACCCTGGATCCTACCAGGTCTTCCTTCACACACGAAGGGAAACACAACAAAGAGAATAGAATGAATTCAAGCCCCTAGATCAAGCTTTTACAAGCCAAGATCTGAAGCAACAAGCACTGAGAGTAAGAGATCTAAACAAGGCACACTCTTAGAACTACACAAGCTCTCTTAGAAATTCTATTACAGTACAAAGAGCGAAGAGCTTAAGATGATGAGGAATGAGATTCTTGGATCTAGACTTCTTGCAGAAGAATTTGAATGCTTGTATATGTCTGATACTTGTTCTCCACTACATGACTCCTCATTCTTCTCTTCTGTCTTGTATTTATATCTTATTTTGAAATACAGCCGTTGAAGTAACCGTTGTCTCTTAGATTGGTAGACGTTAGACTGCTTGACATTTGAGAGCTTCAACAATCTTTTATCCATTTGAGCACGCAAAGAGATAAGGTCTTCTGGCGTCTATATGGTCCAACGTTGTAAGACAGAATGTCTTTAGGACCCTGCACATATTAAATGCTAGAACAGTAGACAGCTAGGCTGTCTCTTGGTGTCCGTAAATGTTGATATGAATATTCACCAAAATAGCAATGCCAAGTAGCTTGTTCTGAAAGATGTTGACAGAATATGCACGATAATGAAAAGATATCATCTGTATGCATGCAGAGATACGTTCTGTCTTCATTAAATGCACAGCAGTCAGACAGATAATAGAAGACTTTGACTATTCAACGCTTTAAAATAAATGTCAAGTCGATATAAACCATAAATTCATTGTCTATATGACTTATGAAATCGTTATGATCAAGTCAGTTTGACCAAGTCGTTATGAGTCATAGCAAATCGTTACATTTACTGAAGGATTCAGTATGAACACTTAACAAATCGTTATAGAAAGCAAGTCGTTGTGTTCACCGAAGAAATCATTGTGAAACACTTAACAAATCGTTATAGAAAGCAAGTCATTGTGTTCACCGAAGAAATCGTTGTGAAACACTTAACAAATTGTTATAGAAAGCAAGTCGTTGTGTTCACCGAAGAAATTATTGTGAAACACTTAACAAATCGTTATAGAAAGCAAGTCATTGTGTTCACCGTAGAAATCGTTGTGAAACACTTAACAAATCGTTATAGAAAGCAAGTCGTTGTGTTCACCGAAGAAATCGTTGTGAAACACTTAACAAATTGTTATGAGCTTTAAAGAAATCGATGCGCGAAGCAAATCGTTATGAGCTCTAAACAAATCGTTGCAAAAAGCAAGTCGTTGCGAATTCTAAAGAAATCGTTATGATGACTTAAGAAATCGTTACGACGAGCAAGTCGTTGCGAATTCTAAAGAAATTGTTATGATGACTTAAGAAATCGTTACGACGAGCAAGTTGTTGCGAATTCTAAAGAAATCGTTATGATAACTTAAGAAATCGTTACGGCGAGCAAGTTGTTGCGAATTCTAAAGAAATCGTTATGATAACTTAAGAAATCGTTGTGACGGGCAAGTCGTTATGAGTTCTGAAGAAATCGTTGCGATGACTTATAGAATCGTTGCGATGACTTATAGAATCGTTGTGAGAACGATTTGTTTGTAATCAAATGATGTCACAGTAAAGAAGTCGTTCAGACACTTAAGAAATCGTTACGAATTCAAATCGTTATAGCACTAAAGGAAGTCGTTGTGACTTTCAACAGAAGTCGATGTGGACTTAGAGAAATATGATCTTGACAAGATAAAAGCTTCAAAAAGGTAATACTTACCAATATTGGCTTGTTTGACCTTGGTATATTTCCTGTACTTAAGACTTATGAAGAGTGTGTTAGAACTTTTTTGATAGGGTTTTGTTTGGTTTTGTTAATCACCAAAATAAATATGTAATTAATTGAAATTACATGGGGATAGACTGAGCATCATCCTACTCACGGTACTAAATGTAATATCATATTCATCATTTAACATGGATCATGTTAACACTTGCATTTACCTTTTTCTGACATGTAGCATATGGATACCACTTATGAAACAAAGCATTTAAATAGAATCATGTAGCCAATATTATGTAGCATATAAACAAATTCAAGAAATTCTTTAACCTACCTTATGCAACATTCAATTAGTTATCATGTAGCGAGTGATCATTTAAACATGTAATAAATATTACATATAACAAATGACATGTAGTTCATATGGCATGTAATCATGTAGCGTATAGACATGTAGCATGTAGTCATATAGCATGTAGTCATGTCGCATATAGTCATATAGTCATTCATCATTTAGTTGCCAAGACATAGCTCGCACTATTATAGAGATCATATAGCATATAGACATTCACTTATCACCTAGGCAATGCAGTGATGAAGTCATGGTTATTGCGCAGAACCGGGGAAAGCCCTTCCCACCTTAACCAGTAGAACTTGTCTACCTCAAGGATTTCAATCCGTTGCCCACGGATTCAATATGTCATTTCATATAGTTGAACCATTACCATAGGGGCATCCATGGTGTAGTTCCCTGTAGGAAATCTCTATAGTAGCAATGTCTTTTTGGCCAATCATTTCATTAATGCAATAACATATATAATAATGCAATTATGGAACTATCACATGAAACTAACATTTTCATATAAGTAAATCATGCTCTTTTGTACATTCATGCATAATTTATTAAGATGACAATACCATTATCACCCATCATATTTTTTCAGTTCTAAAATCAAATCCTACTGTGAAACAACAACCTATTGTGGTACTATTTTTATCCAAAATTCAACATGCATATACATTATCATGTCTATTGATTCTTATATGCATTTATCATTCAAAAAATCGTAGTAGTATGTATAGTGTTCAGAATAATATAAAATTTTAACCACAAGATGGATCTAACATAAGGAACATATCAGTAATTTTTCAGAATTTTAGAAGTAGTAAAACTATTTTTAATATTAAACATAGACTTTAGACAATTTACAAGATATGTCAATTTGAACATGGTAGACGGTGAACCATCCATCCTAATAGATATAAAACATGCACACAGTGTTTCTAACTTAATTAAAATTTCTAAAACAATAACACTCAACATGCATAATTTATTCTGTATTTAACTTTATCATATCATGGTGTAGAATAATTTAGAATTTAATAGCACTCTGCACAACACTTAGAATCCTACCAAATTTTAACAACGGTTCACATACAATACAGGGAACATATCTGAAAATTTTCACAATTTTTGGAGGAAAAACACTATTTTTAATAATTAACATAGATTACATGGAATTAATAAGATAAATCATTTAAGCATGGTTTACAGCGATAAGTCAGTTCTAGCAGGTCTAAACATGAGAACAGTCATTTCAAGATCACTAAAATTTCCTTAATCCGTAACATGCAACAAAAACCATTTAATCAAAATTTACTACAGTCAAAACATAATTAATCTCAATTAACAGAAATCCTTCTAATTATTATTATGCTCGGAAATTTGGTAGATCCTCATGATATGACCTTAATATCATAATTGACAAATCCTGATTTTCTCAACATGTACAAACCACCGAACAAGCAAAATCACATTACAAAGATTAACCAGTATTTCTGCAAAAACAGGTGAACTTGGGGACATGGTCCTGGCCATCAGAAGAAGTTAACGGCAGGGTCTCTCACCGTCGACACAAGAACTATACGACAACTAGTTGGTCGTCTACTTCCTGTCTGCACACAGTACAGACTTAACACAGAAACAAGTGAATTTAAGGGTCCAGGACACGATTTAAAAATCCGCAAAAATGTGCAAACCCTAGAGGACAAGTCTATGGATTGAAATCTTAAGCTACTTGCCTGGGAATAAATCTAAAAGGGTCTAGATTTACCGGTGAAGCCCTCCTCGGCCAAGCCAAGAAGAGGCCTAAAACTGCTTGAATCCGGTCTTTCCTGTTGATGTAGGTCTATCTTCAGAGTTGGAGAAGCTTCCTTGATGTCAAGTGCACCTCCTAGTTGTTGAAGATCGTCGGAAGAAGCATCCAAACGATGGATCAGAGCTCGTCAAAACTCACTTTTCTCACAGAAAACCCTAACTTTCTCACAAGAGCCCAAAAGACTTAGCTCGACCGAAAACAAGGTGTTTTTATTGGCTAAGGGGTCAGAGAACGCATTAAGGTAGGTCACCTACGCTTATGGATGGGTTTCTTAAACTGGAACCGGACAAAACGCGGCGTTACAAAAATCTGAAACCGTCACACAGCTGGGAACTTGGCATCCACATAAGGTGCCGCCAACAGATAGGTAGACGTCCATCGATCTGGATGCTAACTAACCAAGGCATGCAGTCAGCGGCATAGGATGCTGCCGCCAACTGTGCATCTCGGCCAGAAAACAACTATTCATTCAAAATTGATGTATTAACACATCATAACAATTTAATGGACACGAAAATAAGTATATATTACATATACAAAGTTAAACATATATTTATATATGTATACAACATAATTACATACCACATGCATAGATTTAAATGTATATACTATGTACTTCAACAATTGATAATGCATGCACATTTAAATATATATTACATGTACATAACAACCTTATGTGTACTTACAAGATATACAACAATGGTTACATACTATATACACTATATTATTTAAATACGCTATGCACGAAATAAATAAATATAATATGTACATAAAATACTCAGATACTACGTGCACATTAAAATATAATGCATGCATAGAATCAAACTCATATATATCCGTAAGATATTTAGCAATAACTACATATTATATGCACAACATCTCTTAAATTCAATATACATAGGATTTAAATAAATTCTATGATGTATAAAATTAGCTAAGCACTCATCCACAGAAAATAATATATATACATACATATACACATGAGTAATTAAATAATTATAATATGCACAAATTTAATACACCATATAAGCAAGAACAAGTAAACATTACATATATAGAATAAAAAGTGAACAAAATTCGGGGGCCTCACACCCTCTCCCCCTTAAAATGATCTTTGTCCTCGAAGATTGGACCATGTACCTGTGGTGACATCGTCGGTGTCATCTTCAGTCAATGCATTCACCCTCGCTGGTGCTTGAGTTCCTGTTGCTGGCTTCTTTGCTGCTGGTACATCCCGTGCAACGATCTTCTTCGGATTCGGACAGTCTCTAATCCGATGATTCTTGCTGCCACACCTTAAACATCTCCCCGTCCTAGTCCAACACAAGTCTCCGCCATGCCGTTTTCCGCAATGCAGGCACTCGAGCTTCTCACTGCCTGAAGAAACTACTAACTTTGCTGGCACTAAAGCTGGTTGTTGCTTCTCCATGAGCATCCTCATCTTCCTTTTCTGCCGCCGGAATGGTTCTGGCACTCCCTTCATCCGAGCCTTCTTCTCTTCCATCTTATCCTGTATATGCTCGTGAACATACTTGACCTCAAATAACCTCACGAACTCTCCCCAAGTCACATCTAGCTCCACTCCCTCGAACTACGTGCGAAGAATAGAAGACCACCACGCATCCGCTCGCTCCGGAAGCATGTACGTCGCCAAACTGATCTTGTCATCTTCTGCACACTTGATAGCTCTGAATATCTCCTCGATCTCTCTAAGCCAACTCTCCGCAACTAACAGATCACTCTCCCCCTTAAAAAAAGGCGGAGCCATCCTCCTGAACCTCTCCATGATCGGTACTCCTCCTACACTACGGTCCTACTGAGCTGGTGCCGAAACTTGAGCCTGAAGCTGTGTCTGAAGAGCTGCTTGCATCTGCGCTTGAGTCTGCATCACTTGTAGGAGTCCTTGCATGATCGTGCCGTAGTCGACAAACTGTGGCGGGGGTGGCGCAAATGGTCCTTGGTGTAGCAACCTGGATTTTTTTAGAAATATAAATTTAATAAAAATAAAAATAAAAGCAATTAGAAAATCAAATAAGAGAATTAAATAAAAACCATTAAATGAAAAGAAGTAATGGGCATTGTTAAATAGACCCATTAGAAATTAGTGGGCCAAAATAGAGATTTTAAAAGAGAAATAATAGGAAAATACCCTAAATTCGTAACTAAATTATTACTTAAATAGAAAAGGGGTATTTAATGCATTAAATAGATAACTTGAGTTAGATTTGGATTCCTAAACCTACCCTAATAGGTTGGCCACGAATTTGGGTCCCAACCTAACCCAAATTGGAATTGGTATGCTTAGAAAGAGGAGAGAAATAGAAAATCTCAGAATTAAATAGTAATTAGAGTTCTATTAGGAAATAGAAACACAAGAGGCATAAATACTCTCTTTAAACCCCCATGGCCGGCCCTAGCTCGTACCCAAGACTTGTTGGACCAGGAGGAGAGGCCAAGGAGGTGGTAATTTTGTGGGAAGAAATCTCTCTCAATCTCTCTCTCTCGTTCTTCAAGTTCTAGCCCTAGAAGAGGAAATCAACCAAAGGTAGGCATTCTCATAAGCAAAATTAAATCAAATTCGTCTGTAGGTTGACCTAAACCTCGGGATTCAAAGCCCTCTTGTCTCATATTTTTCCATCCAGCCTATATTTTCTTCTTGATTTTTCATGTTCTGTACTCATCATGACCCCGAACCTTCTTCTTAACTCTTCATCTCCTTGTATACTCTACCCCATGCCACGAGATTTTTACTACAGAAACTGATGCATGTTAGACATCTTTTGCTCCTAAAATCCCTAATTTTGATTCATCCTATCTTGTGAATTTAATCGTTGATCTCAACTATGTATTGTTTCATGTTCATCATGAATACCCGTGTTTAAAGCATGTCTAAACCCTGTTTGTTTTCAAATTCATATTTACTGTAAGTACCCATGCATGTCTAGATCAATTCGTAACTAGTTTCATGATTTTTCATCGTTTGTACAAATAGTTATGATTTTTTGAATCACCCTGTGTCAAATAGGGTAAGTCTGACCCGCAATCCAATATATTGTTCTTGTCCCTGTCGAACTCGGGCGCAGACCCTGTGAATGCGACAGCCCGATAGGCCACGTTCACAGGGCCATCGTGACAGAGCCTGCTGTCGCGATCTGATCGAGACAGGGCCTGTCGTCACGATCTGCTGCCCGATCTGATGAGCCCGTCGCGACCTTCAAACGACCCCGTCGCGACTTGTACAAGACCCTGTCGCGTTCTCAGTTGACCCCGTCGCGACCCTCATTAGGGTACGTCGTGATCTGGGTTTTTGCATGAAACCCCCTGTCTCAGCAAGTCTTGATTATCTACAGTGTTTGTACCCTTTCTTAACAGTCATAAACACAGTAAAAATACCTGTTATAAACTGAACACTTTTGTATGATTTTAAAAGACATACACATGACTTATTTCTAGCTATGATCTCATGATATATGCACACACTTTGAACCATCCAATTATGGCTTAACTTGCCATGTAATTAACTCATAATACATCTGGTAATTTATGTAATTAAATTGTCATATTTCAATATATACTTGTCTACGTTTTCTTGCGATGTTTTGGGAATACCGTTATCGACGCTCCACTGTTCTAGAATTCCTCTAGAATGTCGAGCCCTTGTTTCTATATACACACTTTCTCTTGACTTGGACGAACTCTCCGTCGGATACTCCTTCTGCCAGACTAGTGAGTCTTTGTTCAAGGCCTCCGTAAGTCTCCTCTGTCCATGGATTCCCACATGGCCGACGAGCTGGTTGTACCCTAACACCTATGATACCCTTTAGGGATCAATATGATCCAAACGACTATTAGAAGTTCACTCTATCTTGAATCATGTCGGTCCTCTAGACCTGTGCTTAACATGGCCAGTGGTAGGGTCGTGAGTTCCACCTGACTGCCAACACCAAGTGCACGTGTTGTGCAACTATTACTATCGCATGTTTACTCGACGTGCTACGTGCAATGTCCACTAGCTCTCACCTATACTCTACTCGCTCATCTATTCACGTTCACTCTACTATCTCGTCTATTCATCTAGTATTCTCATCTATTTCTTGGTACTCTATATTGGCCATTAACTGATTGTCTAAAGATAAACAATATAACCAATGCCTGGCAATATATAAAGGGTCCGATCTGGTCTTGGGATGTGCGCCCAAAAGTGCTAGTGCACATGGGAGTTAAGCCTCAGTTTGGTAATGAGTTAACTTCAAGTTAACTCAAAGTTAACTCAGAGTTAACTCAAAATGTAGTTTGGTAACAAAAAAAAGTTAACTCAAGTGGGTTAGATTAAAAGTGGGTCATATGTGAGTTTACTCACAGTTTTCCAACCCACCTCTAGAGGTGGATTGGAGTTAACTCAAGTGGGTTAACTATCTTTTTCTTTTGGCAGTACACAACATTAATTGCTACTTTTTCTTTTCTTAACACAACATTAATTGCTACTTTTTTTTTTTCAAGTCACTTTTTGATATGAAAGTGGGTTAACTCACTTTGTCTTGCCAAAGCAATCCCAAGAGAAAGTGGGTTAACTCATTGTAGTTAAACTGAGTTAACACAAAAGAAAACAAACTTAAAAACTGAGTTAACCCTGTATAACTTTAGTCATGGATTGCAGTTATCTCTAACCCCAACCCATTGCCAAACTGAGGCTAAATGATCAGAGTGTTTGGCATTACACTCGAGTTCTATCTATCTCGACTATCTAAATGACAATCAAAAAGTGCTATGTCCTCTCGTTGTCTATTGACAAAAGTGCTATACTATGCCCATTGTGCTATTACTATACTTTGTGCTATTTGTGCTATGACCATCTTGCTATTTTGTGCTATGCTCGACACTTGTGCTATATTTAGAAAGTTGTACTATTTCGTTTACATGCTATCCTGCTATCTTTTACTTGACTCTCTCGCTCTATCATTAGTTACTCTACCTTTAACGTATTAACTATTTAAAGCCTGTTTGACTATTGAGATTTAAGTCCTACTGGGCGTTGTCACTCACCCTGCGTTATTTGTCGTTGTGTTCTCAAGTGAAACCAAGGATGAACTATACACTCAAGAGGATGGGAACGACCAGGAGTGATGTTATGAGTACCCTAGTGTCTTAGTACTATGTTAGAGTTATAGTAGTAGTTTGAGTTTAGTCTTTTACTTATTCCAATGTAATTGGGCCCTATAGATTGGCTCTGATATTAGTGGTTGTAACTAGACATTTGAAAGATTATTAATGAATGAATTTGCTTTAGTATTTATCCTTGTCCAATGGTTTGATGCCTAGTACTCGCTCTATACCATTTACTTGCAACTGCCTCATGTTCCGATATTCCGCATCGGGGCGTGACAGTTTTATGGTATCAGAGCCTAGGTTGTTCTTAAGTATAGGATGATCTAGGTTAACTTGCCTCCACTAGAGTCAATTATCCTACCAATGTGAGTTGTGGTTATAGCCAAGGGTAAACAGCTAAAATGAACTCACACACGCACGAATTAAATTTCACATCAATATCATGACAATAAGTTATTTTTGTAGGAACTAAGCAATCAAGATGACTGCTGAACATGCTCAAATGAGGGGCATGCAACAGACCATTCAAGAACTTACTCGCGCGATTGTCCAAGCTACCCAAGGAGGTGGCAATCGTGGTGTAGGTGACCTGCATCGTAACTTCCGGAGTCTGAACCCACCTAGGTTCAGTGTATCCACAGATCCAGATGAAGCCGAGCATTGGCTAAAGGAAATGGAAAGGATTTTCTGTGTTATGCAATGTGCAGCGAGGGTTAAGCTGCTACTAGCCACATTTCAACTTGAAAAGGACGCTCGCACTTGGTGGGAGTCTGCTGAAGTGACTAGAGCTAATGGTCAGTTCACCTGGACCGAGTTCAAAAAAGCTTTCAATTCCAAATACTTCTCAGAGCGTGTCCAAGAAAGGAAGGCTGTGGAATTCACTGCTCTGAAACAACGGAGCTTGACTGTAGTCGTAATAAAGCCCAGTTCTCTAGACTGGCAAGGTATGCTGAACACCTGGTGAACACGGAGAGAATGAAGGCTAAGCGCTTCCTCAACGGTCTTAAGCCTCAATACATTACCCAACTGGAACCTCTTGACATCTAGACCTATGCCGAGATGGTAAAGAAAGCTCAGCGGCTAGAAGATGCTACGGACTTCACCGACCGTATCAAAGGGAAGTTCGTGAAAAAGGAAATGACTTCTGGACCATCATCTGCCAAGCTGACCAATGGAAAGAAACATCCCTTCAGCATCACAGAGGGGTCCAGCCAAGAAAGAAAACCCAAGGTCTTTGTACCCAACACTCCCGTGAAAAGCAATTGCAAGCATTGTGACAAGCCAGGTCACACTACTGACGAATGTTGGAGGAAAGTCGGTGCATGTCTGTGCTGCGGGAGTCGCGAGCACCGCATTCTCGAGTGCCCGCTATTGAAAGAGAATGAGAGGCGCCCTAATGCGCCTAAGAAACAGGGAAGACTACAAGCCCTGCATGATGAGGAACCCGCTACGGACGGTGGTGTGGTAGAAGGTACTCTACAAGTTTTCTCCTTATCAGTATTTGTCTTATTTGATACTATATCTCAAAACTTTGCTGATACCCTGACTACAAAACCTATATCCATGGGTTGTGAGTTCTCTGTCACAATGCCACTAGGAGTGAAGGAGAAATTGAACAAATACTTTCCCTCTACCGATGTAATGATCGGAGACCATAACCTAAAAGCCGACCTGGTGTGTATGCCCATGGAAGGCTATGATGAAATTTTGGGAGCCGACTGATTGTCCGCTTATGGGGCAAGTGTCGACTGTAAGAAAGGGAAGGTTACCTTTAGTGACTTTCCTAAATTGGTGTTCTCTGGGATTAGACATAAGAGACAGATGTCTCTAGTCTCTGCCATAAAAGCCCACAACATGATAAGGAAAGGTTGCATTGCTTTCCTTACGGCCGTAGTAGTGGAAAAGAAGGGTTCTAAGATAGAAGACATCACATAGTTCAGGATTTCCCCGATGTGTTTCCTGAAGATTTTCTAGGGATTCCCCCGGAACATGATGTCAACTTCGACATAGAGTTGATCCCTGGAGTTGCCCCGGTATCGCGTCAACTGTATCGGATGTCACTTGCCGAGTTGAAAGAACTAAAGGCGCAACTGATGGAGCTGCTAGAGAAAGGGTTCATTAGACCAAGTCCTTCCCCATAGAAAGCACCTGTGCTATTCGTCAAGAAGAAAGATGGATCGATGAGGCTATGCATCGACTATCGTCAACGCAATCTGCTGACCATCAAGAACAAATACCCATTGCCCAGGGTCGATGAACTGTTCGACCAAATATTAGGAGCTCAATATTTCTCCAAGATCAATCTTCAATCTGGCTATCATCAAATGAGGATCAAGGATGATGATATCTTCAAAACGGCTTTCAGGAGCAGGTATGGACACTATGAATTCATCGTTATGCCTTTTGATCTAACCAATGCTCCTGCAGCCTTTATGCAACTCATGAACAGCATATATCGACCATACCTTGACAAGTTCGTGGTCGTCTTCATCAACGATATCCTTATATACTCCAAGATCAAGGAAGAGCACGAAGAACACCTGAAGATTGCATTGCAAGTCTTACGAGACAACAAACTGTGCGCATAGCTTAGCAAGTGTGAATTCTGGCTCGAAGAAGTGTCCTTCTTGGACCATGTTATCTCAAAGGACAGCATCTCCGTTGATCCCTCCAAAGTCGAAGATGTACCCAATTGGGAGAGACCAACCAACGTCACCGAAATTAGAAGCTTCTTAGGACTGGCTGGCTACTACAGGTGGTTCATCAAGGACTTCTCAAAGATCACCGTTCCTCTCACGCGTCTGACACGAAAGGAGAATCCCTACTCCTGGAGTAAAGAGTGTGAGAAAAGTTTCCAAACTCTTAAAGATTGCCTTACCTCAGCACCTGTTCTCGCTCTGCCAATAGAGGGAGTAGGTTTCTCTGTTTACACCGATGCCTCAGGAATTGGGCTAGGGTGTGTACTGATGCAAAAGAGAAAGTCATCACCTACTCTTCAAGACAACTGAAGATGCATGAAGTCAACTACCCTGTGCATTATCTAGAGTTGGTTGTTGTGGTCTTCGCCTTGAAGATCTGGAGACATTACTTATATGGTGAAAAGTTCACTGTCTACTCAGACCATAAAAGCCTGAAGTACTTATTCTCCCAGAAGGAACTCAACATGAGACAGAGAAGATGGCTAGAATATCTGAAGGATTTCGACTTCAACATCCAATACCATCCAGGAAAGGGTAATGTCGTGGCTGATGCTCTTAGTAGGAAGCCGATGGCATCTGTTTCAAGTCTAGTCCTTGGCGGGATGCAAGTACTAGAACAATTCGCAAGGTTAGACCTAAATATTGAACATAGGGATGATCGAGTCTTGGTTGCCAATATCAAGATTCAATCCGACTTGTTGAAAGAGATCAAAGTTCAACAAGATGATAATCCATTCTTGGTTCGCATCAAGGAAACGTTAGCCGAAAGACCGGACTTTTCTATGATCGAAGATGGAAGACTGGTGTTCCAAGGGAGGACGTGCATCCCCGATAATGAAGAACTGAAGAGAAGGTTAATGGATGAAGCTCACAAGACGAAGTACACTATTCATCCTAGAGGTACCAAAATGTATCAAGACATGAAAATAATGTTTTGGTGGCCGAACATGAAAAGAGAGGTAGCTAAACATGCCGCACACCGCCTTACTTGCCAACAAGTAAAAGCGGAACACATGTGCCCTGCTGGTGTACTCAAACCGCTAGATATTCCGGAATGGAAATGGGAAAGCATTGACATGGACTTCATCATGGGTTTACCCAAGACTCGTGGTGGACTCGACGCCATATGGGTCATTGTGGACCGACTAACCAAATCCGCCCATTTTCTACCCATAAAGAGTAAGTGGTCGGTAGAAGTACTAGCAGCCTTATATGTCAAGGAAATTGTAAGACTACATGACGTTCCATCATCTAATGTCTCGGATCGAGATCCGAGGTTTACATCTCACTTTTGAAAGGGCCTACAAGGTGCGCTTGGTACTAAGCTCAACTTTAGTACCACATTCCATCCACTAACCGATGGGCAAACTGAAAGAACCAACCAAATAGTGGAAGACATGTTGAGAGCTTGCACTATAGACTTCCAAGGATATTGGAATGAGCACCTATCCCTCATTGAGTTCGCCTATAACAACAGTTACCAGGCGAGTATTAAGATGTCATCATTCGTAGCACTCTACGGAAGAAATTGTAGATCTCCTGCATGCTGGAATGAGGTGGGAGAACAGCAATGGCTAGGCCCGGATATGGTACAATGAACAACAAAGGACATTCAGGTGATTAGAGACCGGCTTAAGACTGCTTAGTCTAGACAAAAGAGCTATGCCGACAAAAGAAGGCGAGACTTAGAATTTCAAGTCGGTGATCATGTATTCTTAAAGGTGTCACCTACTCGTGGCATCCAAAGCTTTGGTGTGAAAGGAAAGCTCAGTCCTACATTTATCGGTTCTTTTGAAGTACTTGAAAGGATTGGTGAGGTTGCATACTGACTGGTGTTGCCACCGGATCTGGCATGTGTACACAATGTATTCTATGTCTCCATGCTCAGGAAATATGTATATGATCCTACACACATCATACGCCATGAGAAGCTGGTATTAAACAAGGATGTGACTTATAAAGAGAAGCTAGTCAAGATACTGGAACGGAAGATACAACAGCTCAGGAACCATCCCATCCACGTGGTTAAAGTCTTATGGAATAACTGCGGAGTGGAAGAAGCCACATGGGAACCGGAAGGAACCATCAGACGGAACTACCCTGATCTTTTCGGTAAGACATTCCCTCCATTCTGATCATATGAATTGGAGGACCAAATTCTTTTTAAGAGGGGGAGGATGTAACAACCTGGATTTTTCGAGAAATAAAAATTTAATAATAATAAAAACAAAAGCAATTAGAAAATGAAATAAAAGAAAATTAAATAAAATTCATTAAATGAAAAGAAGTAATGGACTTTGTTAAATAGACCCATTAGAAATTAGTGAGCCAAAATAGAGATTTTTAAAAGAGAAATAATAGGAAAATACCCTAAATTCGTAACTAAATTATTACTTAAAAGAAAAGGGGTATTTAATACATTAAATAGCTAATTTGAGTTAGATTTGGATTCCTAAACCTACCCTAATAGGTTGGCCACGAATTTGGGTCCCAACCTGACCCAAATTGGAATTGGTATGCTTAGAAAGAGGAGAGAAATATGAAATCTCAGAATTAAATAGTAATTAGAGTCCTATTAGGAAATAGAAACACAAGAAGCATAAATACTCTCTTTAAACCCCCATGGCCGGCCCTAGCTCGTACCCAAGACTTGTTGGACCAGGAGGAGAGGCCAAGGAGGAGGGAATTTCATGGAAAGAGGTCTGTCTCAAGCTCTCTCTCTCGTTCTTCAAGTTCTAGCCCTAGAAGAGGAAATCGACCAAAGGTAGGCTTTCTCACGAGCAAAACTAAATCAAATTTGTTTGTAGGTTGATCTAAACCTCAGGATTCAAAGCCCTCTTGTCTCATATTTTTCCATCGAGCCTATATTTTCTTCTTGATTTTTCATGTTCTGTACTCATCATGACCCCGAACCTTCTTCTTAATTCTTGATCTCCTTGTATACTCAACCCCATGCCACGAGATTTTTAGTGTAGGAACTGATGCATATTAGGCATCTTTCGCCCCTAAAAGCCCTAATTTTGATTCATCCTATCTTACGAACTTAATCGTTCATCTCAACTATGTACTGTTTCATGTTCATCATGAATACCCATGTTTAAAGCATGTCTAAACCATGTTTGTTTTCAAATTCCTATTTACTGTAAGTACCCATGCATGTCTAGATCAATTCGCAACTAGTTTCATGATTTTTCATCGTTTGTACAAATAGTTATGATTTTCTGAATCACCCTGTGTCAAATAGGGTAAGTTTGGCCCGCAATCCAATATACTGTTCTTGTCCCTGTCGGACTCAGGCGCAGACCCTATGAATGCGATGGCCCGATAGGCCGTGTTCACAAGGCCATCGCGACAGAGCCTGCTGTCACGATCAGATTGTGACAGGGCCTGTCGTCGCGATCTGTTGCCCGATCTGACGAGCCCGTTGCAACCTTCAAACATCCCCGTCGCGATCTGTCTGCCTGAATCGATGAGCTCGTCACGACCTGTACAAGACCCCATCACGATCTCAGTTGACCCCGTCGCGTCCCTCATTAAGGTACGTCGTGATCTGGGTTTTTGCATGAAACCCCCTATCTCAGCAAGTCTTGACTATCTACAGTGTTTGTACCCTTTCTTAATAGTCATAAACACAGTAAAAATACCTGTTATAAACTGAACACTTTTGTATGATTTTAAAAGACATACACATGACTTATTTCTAGCTATGATCTCATGATACATGCACACACTTTGAACCATCCAATTATGGCTTAACTTGGCATGTAATTAACTCATAATAGATCTGGTAATTTATGTAATTAAATTGCCATATTTCCATATATACTTGTCTACGTTTTCTCGCGATGTTTTGGGAATACCGTTATCGACGCTCCACTGTTCTAGAATTCCTCTAGAACGTCGAGCCCTTATTTCTATATACACACTTTCTCTTGACTTGGACAAACTCTCCGTCGGATACTCCTTCTGTCGGACTAGTGAGTCTTTGTTCAAGGCCTCCGTAAGTCTCCTTTGTCCATGGATTCCCACATGGTCGACGAGCTGGTTGTACCCTAACACCTATGATACCCTTTAGGGATCAATATGATCCAAATGGCTATTAGAAGTTCGCTCTTATCTTGAATCACGCCGGACCTTTAGACCTGTGCTTAACATGGCCAGTGGTAGGGTCGTGAGTTCCACCTGACTGCCAACACCAAGTGCGCGTGATATGCAACTATTACTATCGCCTATTTACTCGACGTGTTACATGCAATGTCCACTAGCTCTCACCTATACTCTACTCGCTCATCTATTCACGTTTACTCTACTATCTCATCTATTCATCTAGTACTTTCATTTATTTCTTGGTACTCTATATTGGTCATTGACTGATTGTCTAAAGATAAACAATATAACCAATGCCTAGCAATATATAAAGGGCCCAATCTGGTCCTGGGATGTGCGCCCGAAAGTGCTAGTGCCCATGGGAGTTAAATGATCAAAGTGTTTAGCATTACACTCGAGTGCTATCTATCTCGACTTTCTAAATGACAATCAAAAAGTGCTATTTCTCTCGTTGTCTATTGACAAATGTGCTATACTATACCCGTTATACTATTGCTATACTTTGTGCTATTTGTGCTATGGCCATCTTGCTATTTTGTGCTATGCTCGACACTTGTGCTACATTTAGAAAGTTGTACTATTTTGTTTACGTGCTATCATGCTATCTTTTACTTGACACTCTCGCTCTATCATTAGTTACTCTGCCTTTAATGCATTAACTATTTAAAGCCTGCTTGACTATTGAGATTTAAGTCCTACTGGGTGTTGTCACTCACCCTGCGTTATTTATCGTTGTGTTCTTAGGTGAGACCGAGGATGAACTATACACTGAAGAGGACGGGAACGACCAGGAGTGATGTTATGAGCACCCTAGTGTCTTAGTACTATGTTAGAGTTATAGTAATAGTTTGAGTTTAGTCTTTTACTTATTTCAATGTAATTGGGCCCTATAGATTGGCTTTGATATTAGTGGTTGTAACTAGACATTTGAAAGATTATTAATGAAATGATTTTGCTTTAGTATTTGTCTTTGTCCAATGGTTTGATGTCTAGTACTCGCTGTAGGGGATCGGATAGGTGACTTTGGTAAATGAACTAAGAAATTGTGTGTACAGCAGCGGAATTAAAATAAGTAAAACACACAATTCGGTCAGATCCAAATGTGGTGTGTGAGTATAGTGAATAAGAACAGCAAACCACACATCAAACCACAGTGCACTGAAGATTTTAAGGTGGTTCAGAGAACACAACTTGTGTCTCCTACGTCCACCTCCCCACAACGGAGGAACCACTAGCACAAGTGTAGTACAAACTAGAGCACGACGACTCTAACCTCTTTGAGTTCAACAACTCAAAGAAACCCAGGAGATAGGCACAACAACCTACTCCAAAGACCACTTGTGATTTCAGCAAATTCACAAGCCCTTGAGCACCACGGCTCAAGCACCAGAGCACAACGACTCCAACTCATAGCACTGGGGCTCCAAAACAGAGTACAAAGTGCTAGTTATAGGTGCCCTGCAAGCCAATTCACGTGAGTGATGGCACATGTAATTATGTACAATATCTTTTGGTAATATTATAATGGTATTTTCTCACTGTATATTCCATGTGTATGTATACTGTGATGTCCATGGATCTGTGCAATGGGAATTGGATCATGATGAGATCATGATAATGAGGCCGATCCTCTTTAAACACAGATCCTAAATATTCCTAGTCATAGGTTACTCAAGAAGGACATTGAGATGACCGGAAAGACCGGTGTGCCATATACCTGTCCATATGATGGAAGCAGCTGGTCACATAGCTGCTTGTGTGGAGACACTAGGGATATGGTGCAAGTGCTTATTGGAGAATGAGTTCACTGAATGATCCGTTCTCGGAATGCTATATGGTTAATGATACCTGATTGTCAGATAGAGATTCCGTAGTCTCAGTTATGTAACTGGTCCTTAGACTTGAGACACCAAAGATGTCTTGTTTGAGTACTCCATTCTTTGATACTTGATTTATAGGTCTGGATGTTCTAGGTCTAGTATAGCCAGTCATTGGGAATGGTAGCCAACCTTACGAAGGAAATTATGTGTCAATAAAGGATCATCCACTCTCGGTATCGTGAGAGGAATATCCCATATTGTCTTACTCAGGCAAATCCCTGGCTAGGGTCAATTGGATTTAGTGAGAAGGAGTTCTCCGGGAGAATCCGATAAGAGTTTGACTTTAACAGATTCCATATAGACCTGACAACACCATGCCTAATATATGGTCTCTGGGATAATAGATGGATGAGGGACTACAGGTACACGGTAACTGTGGGCAGACAGGTCCAATGGATTTGATCACTCGTATCGTCTGGGGATTATGGCATAGTGGCCTAGTTTGTTCATAATCGATGAGTTGAGTGAATTATTATGGAGATAATAATTCACTAAGTCAGAAGGAGTTCTAACGAGTACAACTCACGCCAGCTCGATATTGGGCCTAGAGGGTCACACACAAAAGGTGGATAACGCGATGAATAGAGGATTGGATAAAATTTATCCAATAAGCCTTACTTAACCCATTATGGACCTATTGGGTAAGACCCAATAAGCCTTGATAAGGATCCATTAAGGGAGCATACTAGGATCATGCCACCTCACCCCTTCTCGAAGGAGGACACCTCATCATCATTAACCATCATTACATGATGAGGTGTCCCTGCGAGGTGTCTCTTGTCATGATTACATGACAAGGTGTCCTTGCAAGGTGTCCCTCTTGTCATCATGACATGGTGAGGTGTCCCTTGTCATGATTACATGACGAGGTGTCCTTGCAAGGTGTCTCTCTTGTCATTATGACATGGTGAGGTGTCGTTGTGAGGTGTCCCTTGTCATCATGATATGATGAGGTGTCCTTTAGGCTCTCTATAAATAGAAGGGGTTCTCTTTGAAGTTTATGGGTTAGAGCCTATGAAGAGAAATCACCTTCTTGATCCCCCCTTCCCAACTCTCCCTGTTGTGCTCTCCCTAAGCAAGAGGAGAACTAGGAGGGCCGAGCCCTCTTGTTGTTGCTGCTACTTGCTGCTGTTGGCCGCTGTGTGGCATTGCACGACTAGGAGGAGTGGCACCACCGGTGTAGGAGGGGTCATCGTCATTGCCGATCATCCACTGTGTGGATACCACTAGAGGGAGTCTCGCGAGAACTCCTTCAAACAAGGACTAGTTCTGCGCTTCAGGGGATATACGATCTCCCCTAGGTGAGATTGTCTCACGCCTTATTTGTATGTATGTTTACATGCACCGTACATCATAGCCGATCAAGTATATAGATGGAAATTGATTTTTTGTTTTACTTCCGCTGCGCATGTGATGCCTCAAGTCGATTTCCAACAGGGGTATCAGAGCCAAGGTTAGGCTATGATGTTCGTGTTTTGGTATTTTGATCGATTCAGATTGATTAATAGTTAATCAATGTATTAGATTAAGAGTTAATCTAATAGTATTATTAGTTAAAGTGTTTAATTAATTTCTAGTAGCTTATATATATCCATGTGATGTGTATATTGTGGGCGGATGATCATGGACCTATGTGTGGATGGTGATTCATTGGGGACTACGAGCCCCCTTCTCTTTCTCATTAAAATCATTGTGTATTTCTACCTCTCCCAATGGTGTAATTCCCCTTGATATGATCAAGGTTTCTTAATTGATTAAATGTACATTTTTGGGTCTGCGTGCCTATAGTCATTTGTAATTATTGTAATTATTTGAAATCACTCTCGGAGGCATGGCGGAAGCGTGGAACACCGAAGGAGCTAATGACGAAGAGGAGGATGAACACCGTGCATGGGATGCGTTGGAACACACATAGGGCTTAGTGATCAAGTCTTTTGGCTCAGCTTGATCACGCTAGAATTTGGTCCATGATCATCTGGTGTGGTTATTTATATATATGATTTATTTTCATTTCCGCACCTACTAGGTACATATTTGCATGCGATGTAAGTATATGCTAAATATATGTGTGGGACGTGTATTATTTAGCTATGAGACCACTCAAATAAAATAAAAACCCCTCTGCTTTTAATATATTAAGTCGGCAAGCATGTAGCAATAAGATTGACTCACGTGGCCTTCCATCATTATAGGGCAGACGTCTTTTATTGATATAGAGTGGGTTGGCGGAGTCACTCCGGCTCACCTATATTGGAATTTGATATCTGGCCTACGACATGGAATGTTACCGGTGACTTGAGGACAGGGTATGTTTGGCCGAGTCCCTCGGGAACATATCACCGAATCAAACTCATCTAGTAATGATGGTGTTGACTTAACCAAACATCATGGTTGGCGGAGTCCCTCTGGGCCATGGTGATTTGGAGGCCAAATTATGACAGGAATCACAAGAGTTGTGATTGACAAGAGTTGCCTACCATTTGGGCTTGGTATGATTGGTCGAGTCCCTCGAGGTCATGTCAAGATGCCAAATTGGATCCCGATCCCCACTAGGAGTTTTCCAGAAACTTCCAATTCACATGCTAGAGGGTGTCATGTGTCTTGCGAGAAAATAGTGGGATAAAATTGAGATAAAAATCCATGTCTTAATTTTCTACAAATCCAAAAGTCTGCATGTTGTTTATTTCTGCTACATCTTTATTTTTCAGAAAAATGTCGCTTGCAAACCCACTCCATAGCATATTAGATGTCAATCGTCTCACTGGTCCTAACTACGCTGATTGGCTTCGGAACCTGAGAATTGTTCTGTCCTCGATGAGATCGTGGCCGAGCCAGTGGAAGGGACTAGTGAGGAAGTTATTTCTCACTATAAGAAGTATTAGGAAGACTCGGTTCTTGCTCAATGTTATATGTTAGCATCTATGACTCCCGAGCTGCAAAGACAGCATGAAAAGATGGATGCTCATCCATCATGCTGCATCTTCGCACCTTGTTTGAGGAGCAAGGACGGACTCAAAGATACGAGATATCAAAGAGTCTGTTCAGGATGAGGATGACAAAAGGGGCATCGGTTCAGAACCATGTCCTGAAGATGATTGAGTGGATCAAGAAGCTCACAGGTCTAGGACTTGTCCTCGAGGATGACCTGTGTGTGGATCTAATACTTCAATCCCTTCCAGATTCCTTTTCACAGTTCATTATGAATTTCAATATGAACAAGATAGTGGCAACCCTGCCTGAGCTCCTTAATATGTTGAGGGAAGCTGAGGGTTCCATTAAGAAGGAGAAGCCAGTTCTTCATGTTGATGAGATCCACAAGAAGAGGAAGGCATGGAAAACCCTTAAGAAGGGCAAAAGCAAAGGCAATAAAGTGGGCAAGGCAAAGGTTGCCAAGAAAGACCCGGCCAAGGATAAAGGAAAGTGCTTCCACTGTGGCAAGGATGGGCATTGGAAGAGGAACTACAAGGAATATCTTGCAGAAAAGGCAAAGCAGAAGCTTGGAGAAGCTTCAGGTATATTCATGATTAATCTCCATTTGTCAGAAAATTTTGATAATGCATGGGTATTAGATAGCACATGTGCATCTCATATTTACAATTCGTTGCAGGTTCTGACAAAGTGTAGGAGACTGTCAAAAGGTGAGGTTGACTTAAGAATGGGGAATGGCGCAAAAGTTGCTACTGTTGTTGTCGACGAAATCAACCTACTACTACCTCGTGGAGCTACACTTGTGTTGGATGAATGTTACTTTGTTCCCTCTATCATCAAAAACATCATTTCCATTTCATGGTTGACTAAAAATGGATATAAGTTTATTTTTGAGAACAATGGTTGTTCACTGATTTTGGATAATGAGATCATTAGTAAAGGAACATTGTTCAATGGTTTGTTTACATTAGATGTTACTTCACATGTCATGAATGTTAGTACGTCTAAAAGAAAGAGAGATGAGGTGAACGAGGCTTACCTATGGCATTGTAGGCTAGGTCATATCCATGAGGGTAGAATTCAAAGGCTCATAATCAAATGGGTCTAAATATCCATCCTTTAACAACCTTTGAATTCTTGCCTTCAAGGAAAGTTGACCAACTCTTCATTTAGTGGAACTGGAGAGAGAGCTTCTGAGTTACTAGAACTCATACATACTGATGTATGTGGACCTATGTCCATACAAGCCAGAGGCAGATATTCTTACATCATTACATTCACTGATGACTTCTCAAGGTATGGACATGTGTACTTAATGAAGTACAAGTTTGAGGCTTTTGAAAAATTCAAAGAATATAAGAATGAAGTAGAAAATCAGACTTGAAAGAGTATTAAGATTCTTCGTTCAGATCGAGGAGGAGAGTACTTGAGTACAGAGTTCACCCAATTTCTAAAGGACCATGGGATTCTATCCCAATGGACTCCTCCTCATACACCTCAGCTCAATGGTGTATCGGAAAGGAGGAATCGCACACTGTTGGATATGGTGCGATCCATGATGAGTTTTGCCAACCTACCCATGTCATTCTGGGGATATGCCCAACAAACCGTAGCTTACCTTCTGAACAGAGTTCCAACTAAGACGGTAGTGTCCACTCCATATGAAATATGGAAAGGGAAGAAGCCCGAACTTAAAGTTATTAAGATTTGGGGCTGCCCTACCCACGTTAAGAGACATAATCCTAATAATTGGAATCAAGGTCAGAACGGTGCATATTCGTGGGATACCCCA
Organism: Colocasia esculenta; assembly: GCA_014218235.1. Taxonomy (NCBI): domain Eukaryota; kingdom Viridiplantae; phylum Streptophyta; class Magnoliopsida; order Alismatales; family Araceae; genus Colocasia; species Colocasia esculenta. Next base: position 40,806,395 of record CM024764.1, read on the forward strand.
AGGAAACTTGTGGGTATTATTTCTATCACCCCGTGGACCAAAAGGTCTTTGTTGCCAAGAGCAGTGTTTCTTGAGAAGGAACACATTCTTGGTGGAAACAGTGGGAGTGTGATAGAATTGAATGAGGTTGGGGAACCTGGCTCAAGCACCATTCTGCAAGAAGAGTCTGTTCAAGTACCTATCACACAAATTCCAATTTGCGTAGGTCAAGTAGAGTTCCTATCCCTCCTGAAATATATGTGGGACATATCAAGGGACAAGACTCCGAGGATATTGATCCTCAAACCTACGAGGAGGCTATTATGAGCATAGACTCCAGGAAATGGCAAGAGGCCATGAATTCTGAGATGGATTCCATGTACTCCAACCAGGTTTGGAACCTAGTTGATGCACCTGAGGGTATTGTACCCATTGGGTGCAAATGGATCTTCAAGAAGAAGATTGGAGTAGATGGAAAGGTAGAGACCTTTAAAGCAAGGCTTGTGGCAAAAGGATATCGTCAAAGGCAAGGTATTGACTATGACGAAACCTTTTTGCCCGTCACCAAGCAAAAATCTATCAGAATGTTATTGGCCATTGCAGCATACCATGATTATGAGATCTAGCAGATGGATGTAAAAACCGCATCCCTCAATGGCAACCTCGAGGAAGAGGTGTATATGATACAGCCTGATGGATTCGTTTTCAAGAAAAGTCCAGATAAGGTGTGCAAGTTGCTTAAGTCTATTTATGGACTAAAGCAAGCTTCCCGAAGTTGGAGCATAAGGTTTGATGAGGTAATCAGATCTTATGACTTCATTAAGAACGAAGATGAGCCTTGTGTATATAGGAAGGTAAGTGGGAGTGTTATCATTTTCTTGGTGTTGTATGTGGATGACATTCTCATCAATGGAATGATATTGGAATGCTATCCACAGTTAAGACTTGGTTATCAAAGAACTTCTCCATGAAGAACTTAGGGGAAGCATCCTACATTTTGGGGATTCAGATCTATAGAGATAGATCTAAGAGGATGCTTGGCTTGTCCCAGTCCATGTACATAGACACCATAGTGAAAAGATTTGGCATGGAAAATTCCAAAAGAGGTCTCATACCACTGAGACATGGAATTTCTCTTTCTAAGAGTATGTCTCCAAACACTCTAGAAGAAAGGGCATACATGGATAGAATACCCTATACGTCTGCTATATGATCTATCATGTATGCAATGTTCTGTACTAGACCTGATATAGCACATGCTCTAAGTGTTACGAGCAGGTATCAGGCAGATCTAGGTTTAGAACACTGGAAGGCAGTAAAGTGTATCCTTAAGTACTTAAGAAGGACTAAGGATCTTTTACTAGTATATGGAGGAGGTAGCCTCAAGGTTGAAGGCTACACGGACTCAAGTTTCCAGTCTGATATTGATGATAGTAAGTCTAACTCAGGTATGTTTTTACCCTGAATGGAGCAACAGTAAGCTAGAAGAGTTCCAAGCAAGAGACTACTGCTGACTCGACTACCGAGGTGGAGTATATGCTGCTTCAGAAGCAGTAAAAGAAGCTGTCTAGATGAAGAAGTTCATCACAGATTTAGGAGTGGTGTCTGGCCATGAAGAGCCAATTTCATTGTTATGCGACAACAACGGGGCGATTGCTCAAGCATAGGAACCTAGGTCTCATTAGAAGTCTAAGCACGTTCTAAGGAGGTTCCACTTGATCAGAGAGATTGTGGCCCGTGGAGATGTAGCAGTAAAAAGAATTTCATCCGATGATAACATTGTAGATCCACTCACAAAGCCACTCACTCAAATTGTTTTTGAGCGACACCGAGGTCTGATGGGAATCAGACATGTAGGTGATTGGTTTTAGGTCAAGTGGGAGATTGCTAGTTATAAGTGCCCTGCAAGCCAATTCACGTGAGTGATGACACTTGTAATTATGTACAATATCTTTTGGTAATATTATAATGGTATTTTCTCATTGTATATTCCATGCGTATGTATACTGTGATGTCCATGGGTCTATGCAATGGGAATTGGATCATGATGAGATCATGATAATGAGACCGATCCTCTTTAAACACAGATCCTAAATATTCCTAGTCATAGGTTACTCAAGAAGGACATTGAGATGACCGAAAAAACCGGTGTGCCATATACTTGTCCATATGATGGAAGCAGCTGGTCTCATAGCTGCTTGTGTGGAGACACTAGGGATATGGTGCAGGTGCTTATTGGAGAATGAGTTCACTGAATGATCCATTCTTGGAATGCTATATGGTTAATGATACCTGATTGTTAGATAGAGATTTCGTAGTCTCGGTTGTGTAACTGGTCCTTAGACTTGAGACACCAAAGATGTCTTGTTTGAGTACTCCATTCTTTGATACTTGATTTATAGGTCTGGATGTTCCAGGTCTAGTATAGCCAGTCATGGGAATGGTAGCCAACCTTACAAAGGCAATTATGTGTCAATAAAGGATCATCCACTCTCGGTATCGTGAGAGGAATATCCCATATTGTCTTACTCAGGCAAATCCCTGGCCAGGGTCAATTGGATTTAGTGAGAAGGAGTTCTCCGGGAGAATCCGATAAGAGTTTGACTTTAACAAATTCCATATAGACCTGACAACACCATGCCTAATATATGGTCTCTGGGATAATAGATGGATGAGGGACTACAGGTACACGACAACTGTGGGTAGACAGGTCCAATGGATTTGATCACTCGTATTGTCTGGGGATTATGACATAGTGGCCTAGTATGTTTATAATCGATGAGTTGAGTGAATTATTATGGAGATAATAATTCACTAAGTTAGAAGGAGTTCTAACGAGTACAACTCACGGCCAGCTCGATATTGGGCCTAGAGGGTCACACACAAAAGGTGGATAATGACATGAATAGAGGATTGGATAAAAGTTATCCAATAAGCCTTATTTAACCCATTATGGACCTATTGGGTAAAACCCAATAAGCCTTGATAAGGATCCATTAAGGGAGCATACTAGGATCATGCCACCTCACCCCTTCTCGAAGGAGGACACCTCATCATCATTAACCATCATTACATGATGAGGTGTCCCCGCGAGGTGTCTCTTATCATGATTACATGATGAGGTGTCCTTGCAAGGTGTCCCTCTTGTCATCATGACATGGTGAGGTGTCCCTACGAGGTGTCCCTTGTCATGATTACATGACGAGGTGTCCTTGCAAGATGTCCCTCTTGTCATCATGACATGGTGAGGTGTCCCTGTGAGGTGTCCCTTGTCATCATGACATGATGAGGTGTCCTTTAGGCTCTCTATAAATAGAAGGGTTCTCTTTGAAGTTTATGGGCTAAACTTGTGAAGAGAAACACCTTCTTCATCCCCCCTTCCCAACTCTCCCTGTTGTGCACTCCCTAAGCAAGAGGAGAACTAGGAGGGCCGAGCCCTCTTGTTGTTGCTGCTACTTGCCGCTGTTGGCCACTGTGTGGCATTGCACGACTAGTGGAGTGGCACCACCGTGTAGGAGGGGTCATCGTCATCGCCAATCATCCACTGTGTGGTATCGCTAGAGGGAGTCCCGCGAGAGCTCCTTCAACAAGGACTAGTTCGCCTTCAGGGGATATACGCTCCCCAAGTGAGATTGTCTCACGCCTTATTGTATGTTTGTTTACATGCACCGTAAATCATAGCCCGATCAAGTATATAGATGGAAATTGATTTTTTGTTTTACACTTCCGCCGTGCATGTGTGCCTCAAGTCGATCCAACACAAAGTACTCAAACCTCTGGACCACAATAGATCCAAGTTCTGCTAGTCCAAGCACACTTAGAGAATAGATCCTCTAGCACGATCTATCTCAATACAATAGAAATGGTAGAGACCTATAGAATTGGGAGATCTGTGTAGAACACATACACAAATTCCCCTGAGAAATTACACTCTAACCAGATACAAACTCGGCTGGATCTCCTTCTGGACCAGCACTTCTGCAATCTCGAGCTCCTCCTCTTCTCCTCCTTCTTCTCCCCTTGGCGGCGCTACTCTGCTCCTCTGGATGCAGATGCTTCTTCCCCGCTCTTCTTCCCTTCTTGCAGAATACTCTTGGCTCTTGTCTTGCGTGGGATGCTTTTGAGTGCCAAAGACATGGGTATTTATAGCCCCATAATTCCATAAAGAGCCTTAGGGTACGGGGGCACAAAAACCTAGGCAGATCCCCTTGAACCCCAAGCGACCATGTGTCCAGATCAATTCCCGATTTTGAGTTTCAGCCGAGTGTGTCGACCTGTTCAAGGAGTGTGTCGACACACTGTCCCAAACTGGCAGAATTTGTTCTCTGGGAAGAGTCACTAGTGTCGACACTACTTCAGGCTGTGTCGACACACTGTCCAGAACTGACAAACAGGTCTTCTGGGAACTGGATCTAGTGTCGACACCACTTGAGGCTATGTCGACACATGTACAGACCTGTCAACTGGGTTCTCTGGAACTGGGACTGGTGTCGACACCACTTGAGGCTGTGTCGACACACTTGACCTTTTCTTCATCATTTTGCCTTAGGGTTGAAACCCTGTGTCGACACTAGTATGGTGTGTCGACACTACCATGACAAATCTTATACACCTGCAAATTTAACACATAAATCATTAGTACAAGATATTATCATTAAATATGAGATATTTAACATCAAAATATGTTGTTTAAGCATTATTGTGTTATGTATAGAATGTATAACATGTTCAACATATCATCATCAAAATCACAATATGTCATCATCAAAATCAAAGTATGAGTGATGTTCATTGGTTATATTAAAATACAACTTTAGGAAATTCCAAACACACTCACCCAACAATCTCCCCCTTTTTGATGATGACAAAACAATGTACAATCTCCCAATAACCTGACTTCCTTAACTGCAACAACTCCCCTTGACCAAGTACACCATTGAACTTTCTCCCCATAAAGACTTTCTCCTCCTCCTTTAAGGAACTTTCTCCCCCTTTTTGACAACATCAAAAAGATAGATAAGAGAGAGAAACAAGGATTGTAAGAAATGAAATGAAGGAAATGAATGGTAAGAATGATCAAAATAATGAGGCAAAGTAATATTGACATATGAGAGAAGTTATTGTGTTCTTTATATTGTGCAATAAAGTTTAATCACAAAGACACACTCAACACAAAGTATAGCAAAGTATAATGATCTGAATGTGGTTACAATAATGATGCAAGTGTGAAATGAAGTGACCTATATGAGTGAGCAGAAATATTTAACAAGGATGTTAGGAGCTTTAAGTTTAACACAATGTAAAATAATAGGTCTAAACTCAGTAAACATGACTTTATTAAGGTCTTAAGCTTTTCCATCCTGTCAATTTGATTTTCTTTCATTTTTAGCTGGGAAAGAATACACAAACAATTTAGTTAAATCTCACTTTTCAGTGCAAGAGATCACATTGATTAGATGCAAGATCTCCTGATTACTCAGTGGTTTAACTTTCATTATCTTAGACAGAGTTGAAAACTTTTATTTCCACTTTTTGACGCGAAACAAATCACTTTTTAGGTGAAATGGCCCGGTTACTCAGTGGTTCAAGAATTTGCATTGCTCTGTTTGTATCTTTCCAGATTGTTGATCATTTTCTTTTGATGTTTTGTAGGAATATGTTTGCTTTGACCAGAAAAGACATGACTATGAATTTAGAAAAATTATTCTTAACATGTGGTAAAAATGAAGCTTAAACATACACATGTGAAATAGTAAAGCCACTCATGTGCCTATAATGGTGTTTTACAAATTATTTTAAAAGCATTCAGTATTAAGATTGCTTAACCTTGAAATGATAATGAATCTTTGAAATTAAACTAAATACACAATGAGTTTAGTTAGAACGTTTTAATTCTCTCATAAGAAAATAGCACAATGACTCAAAAATTCTGACGATTGAGGCTCAAAATAGACAACAAATGTCAAGTGAAATGAGTGAAGAATTACAATGACTCCCCCTCAACAAATACTCCCCCTCAACAATTGCATAAAGGAATCTTGGTACTTGGCGGAGACATATACTCACGCATAGTGAAAGTGTCCAGACAAGCCGAACTTGCCTTTCTCAAATCACTATTTGATACCAAGAATCTCAATGCAACTGTGAAGTAGGAATTTATTTGCAAGAGAGAATGACCTTTATTTGCACAAAGAGTGAGATGAAGATATCAGACATGTGAAAACTTGCATAAACAAGTTCCCTTCTAAGAGAAGTGAATCTAGGTTCTGCAAGAGGCTTAGTGAAAATGTCTGCAATTTGTTTTTTCTGTGTCAATGAAGTGGAGTTCAAATAATTCTTTGAGACTTCATCTCGAAGAAAATGATGCCGAATGTCAATGTGTTTTGTGCGGAATGCTGAATAGGATTTTTGGACAGATTTATAGCACTTGTGTTGTCACAAAGAATGGGAATGCAACCTAATGTTGATTATAATCTAGAAGTTGATGTTTGACCCAAAGGACTTGGGTACCACAGCTACCAGCGGCAACATACTCAGCTTCTGCAGTTGAAAGAGCTACAGAATGTTGCTTTTTGGAAGCCCAAGAAATAAGACACCCTCCTAGATATAAACACAACCCACTAGTGCTTTTTCTATCAAGTTTGCACCCAGCATAATCAGCATCACTATATGCAATCAAGTCCAATTTACACCCAGCAGGATACCAAAGACCCAAATCACATGAAGAAAGAAGATATTTGAAAATTCTTTTAACCGCAGACATGTGACTGTCTTTAGGATTTGCTTGAAATCTGGCGCACATGCAGACACTGAATTGAATATCTGGCCTAGAGGTAGTTAGATAGAGAAGAGATCCAATCATACCTCTGTAAAGTTTAGCATTAACAGGCTTACCAGAAGCATCACTCTCAAGTCTTACACTTGTGGCCATTGGTGTGTTGGATGGCTTGATATTTTGGAAAGTCAAACCTCTTGAGCAACTCCTTGACATATTTTGTTTGACTCAGAAAAATTCCTTCAGCAGTTTGATGTACTTGCAGACCTAAAAAGAATGTAAGTTCACCCATTAGACTCATTTCAAATTCAGATTGCATAAGATGGGCAATTCATTGCACAAATTATTATCTGTGGAGCCAAAAATGATATCATCAACATAACCTGAACAACAATAAAATGATTTTTTGCAGTTTTTGTAAACAAAGTTTGATCAATTTTTCCTCTTATGTAACCTTTATTTACAAGAAAGGAGCTCAACCGGTCATACCAAGCTCTTGGAGCTTGCTTAAGACCATATAGAGCCTTATTGAGTTTAAAAACATGATTGGGAAATTTTTCATTTTCAAAACCAGGGGGTTGTTTGACAAAGACATTTTCTTTTATGTAACCATTCAAGAAAGCACTCTTGACATCCATTTGAAAGACTTTGAATTTCAAAGAAGCAGCAAATGCAAGGAATATTCTAACAGCTTCAAGTCTTGCTACAGGGCATAAGATTCTTCAAAATCAATACCAAGTTCTTGGTTATACCCTTGAGCAACAAGTCTAGCTTTATTTCTAACAATTTGACCAGATTCATTCAATTTATTTTAAAATCCATCTAGTTCCTATGACAGAAGTTAAATCTGAAGGTTTTGGTACTAAATCCCAAACTTGATTTCTTTCAAATTGATGAAGCTCTTCATGCATAGCATTTATCCAGTTTTCACAAGATAAAGCTTCATCAACATTTTTGGGTTCAATTTGGGAAAGTAGTGCCAAAGAATCTTCAACTATGACAAGAAAAGATGATCTGGTTCTTATTCCATCTTGCAAATTACCAACAATGCTTTCAAGTGGATGATCTCTTAAAAATCTGGGTTCAGAAATTACCTCAGAGTTTGCATGATTTTCAGGAACATGATTACCTGATTACTTGAAGTTGGCATTTCAAGAACCTCATGAACATTTGGTACTTCTTGATCTTCAAGATTTGTAGATGGATGTTTAAGAAATTCATCTTCATCATCACATTTTTGAGTTCTGTACAAATCAGAAATGTCAATCTTTTGTAAATTTTCATCAAAAGAACATGTGGAGATTCTTCCACAGTCTTATTTTTCAAGATGTAAACTCTGTAAGCTCTTAAAGTTTCAGAATAACCTAAGAAGATTGATTCAAACTTTTTGCATCAAATTTATCAAGATTTTCTTATTGTTATTGTGAACAAAACATTTGCAACAAAAAATTTTGAAAATATGACACACTTGGCTTTTTATTCTTGAACAACTCATAAGGGTTTTTTCTGATCTTTGGTCTTACTAATGCTCTATTCAAATGAAATTAGTTGTATTTATTAGCTTCTGCCCAAAAGATTTAGACAGTTTACTTTCAATGAGCATAGTTCTGGCCATTTCCACAAGAGTCTATTTTTTCTTTCTACAACTCCATTTTGTTCTGGAGTTCTAGGGGAGAAAACTTATGGAAAATTTTCAGTTCAGTATAGAGATCAGAAAATGATTTGTTTTCAAATTCACCCCCATGATCTGTCAAAAAAATTCAGTTTGAAAGATAAACCCACTAAGGCAGAATTGTAAAATCTCCTGAATTCTGAACATGCATCACTTTTATGGGATAAGAATAAGACCCAAGTATATCTTGTAAAGTCATCAATGATCACAAAGCCATATCTATTACCACTGAGACTTTGAGTTCTGGTTGGACCAAAAAGATCCATATGAAGCAACTCAAGTGGTTTAGATGTAAGTACTTCATTGAACACTTTAAAAGATTTTCTTGTTTGTTTCCTTGAGCACATATACCAACAAACAGGATTGTCAATGACTGGGAAAGATTCAGGAAGTCCTTTTACAATATTCATTCTTATGAGTTTTATTAATGGTTGTGAAACTAGCATGACCTAATCTTTTGTGCCACAACCTAGCAGTGTCATTTTATTTGCAATCAAGCAAACATTTAAAGAGGAAGTATCACACAAATCAATCATGTAAACATTATTTTCTCTTTTTCAATCAATTTAATTTGCTCAGAAGAGGAGTGAATTATTTTGCATGAATCATGTTCAAAACAGAATCTTTGACCATTGTCACACAATTGACTAATGCTAAGCAAGTTGTAATTCAAACCTTAACTAACAAACATCACCACTTAAGGTAATGCAACTTACCAATTTTTCCTTTGCCAATTATTTTTCCTTTATTCTTACCTCCAAAGATGACTGTCCACCTTCTTTTTCAATCAAGCATGAAATTATTTCTGTCTCCTGTCATGTGCTGTGAGCATCCACTGTCAAGAATCCAGATGTTGTTGAATTGGATGCACGGCTTTTCTGCACATAACAAATTAGACAAGAAAAGTTTTTGGTACCCACATGAGATGGGTACCAACATCATGAGTGAGAAGAGATAACAATCCTTTCTAACCCAAATTTGTGTATTTTTCTTCACAGTGGTTTTAAACATAAGATTCAATTTTTTGTTTTTCAATTTTCTGACACATTAGACCTCTTAGTTGATTTGTTCCACTGTGAAAAACATGGCATGTATTGCTGTTGATATGCAGAAAAAGATGAATGATAGAAATAAGGATTGAACCATTGGTTACCATGGTACCTTTGGTTCCAAGGCTTATTCCATCTTGAGTTGTAAGAGGAGAAAACATTCCAATTTCCATGAGAAAAATGATTATTGATTGGTTTAAAGTTTTTGTGATTTTTATAAGAATGGTAGGTCGACCTGTTCATAGTGTGTATCGACCTAGGTAGGGTATGTGTCGACCTCTCAGGCTCTTTTTATTTTTGTATTTTTCCTTTGTTTTCAGATGAGCTTGCCTTAACAAATTTTATTAAAGGAGTTTTTGATGATTTTATTTTCTTTGGAGATTATTCAGTTTTCTTTGAATTTTGTGGTTCAAAACCTAAGCCATGCTTATTTAAATTCATCTTAATTCCAAGTAGAGCATTCAGATTGTCTTTCCCTTGAGTGAAGTTCTTGATGATGTCTTCTTTTTATTTGATGTAAAGATTGAGTTTTTCAATTTGATTCAAGTTTTCATGGTTTTCCTTTTCTTTTTCTTCAAATTTCTTAACAGAATTAATAAGTTCTTTGTTCAATTTTTGAATTTTCAATTTGAGATTATCAACAAATCAACAGTTCATCATTTTGTTTGATTTGATTGTAACTTGAGCTTCCAATTCAGAAATCTTTTCAGATGATGAATTATCATGAAGAATGCTTTCAATTTTTCTTTTCAAGTATTTATTTTCTTTTCTAACATCAGAAAGATTTCAACTAAATTACCATATGCTTCTTGTCAATCATCAATGGTAAATAGTTCATAGATATACCTACCTGTTCTTCACTGCTTCCAGCCATGAAGCAGATTTCATTCCCTTTTGAACTTGAGGATTCTTCATTGCAGTCTGAGCTTTCATCATCTGACCATGTAGCCACCATGGCCTTGTTCTTCTTTTTGTGAAACTCCTTTTGTGGGTTTTTTGCTTTTCCTTCTTACCTTCTGGACAATCAGCCTTTATATGTCCAGCTTGTTACACCTATAACACAAAGGAATTTCATCAGTTTTCTTATGATCAACATAGAAAAATGTTTTTTTTACTAGACTGGCATTTTGCTTATTATCAAAATCTTCTTGTTTGATTTCAGAAATGCCTTAATTGTCTAGTGATGAAAGCAAGATTATCATTATCAATTCAGATTTCTCAGACTCAGAATTTTCTTTAGATTTTCCTTTATTACTGGATGAAGCTTTAAGAGCAATGGTTTTTGTTTTTAGCATGTGTTCTTCTGATCTCTTAGGTTTACTCATATGTCTTAATGATCCAATGATTCATCCAATGTGATTTTGGATAATCCTTTGAATCTTCAAGACATTGCTTTTAGTGTGCCATACAGAAGATAATGAGCGCAGGATTTTTCTTACCAATTCTTATTTGTGTATTCCTTACCCAAGCTCGAAGTCCAGTTAAATGACCATGAACCTAGCAAACATCTCAGATATAGTTTTCATTAGATTTCATGATAACACTCATAATCAGAAACTAACATGTTAGCCTTAGTCTCCCTGACCTGAGATGTGCCCTCATAAAGCATTCTAATTTATCCCACATCTCCTTGGTAGACTTACACATAGAGATTCTGGAATACTCCTTCAGATGGATGGCACATTGCAGCATGTTCATGGCACTGTAGTTCAGGGTGACCCTTCTGATCTGCTCCCTGGTCCATTGATCTTCATCTCCAGTGACTTCATTTGGTCCTTTTTCAACAATTCTCCATACTTCATAGTTCTGTGCTCTAAGAAAAACCATCATCCTATTCTTCCAGTAAGGATAGTCAGTACCATCAAAAATGAAGGCTATTGATTGAATGACCTTCAACAACAAAACCTCTAGAGTCCATGATAAGACAATCAAACCAAAATACACGCAACTTGAGCAAGTAATCAAAATCTGAGATACAGAAATTCACCAAAACACCTCAGAGTATAGAATTGACTCTGACCTTCTCTGATACCAATTGTAGGGGATCGGATAGGTGACTTTGGTAAATCAACTAAGAAATTGTGTGTATAGTAGCATAATAAAATAAGTAAAACACACAATTCAATCAAATCCAAATGTGGTGTGTGAGTATAGTGAATAAGAACAACAAACCACACATCAAACCACAGTGCACTGGAGATTTTAAGGTGGTTCGGAGAACACAACTTGTGTCTCCTACGTCCACCTCCTCATAACGGAGGAACCACTAGCACAAGTGCAGTACAAACTAGAGCACGACAACTATAACCTCTTTGAGTTCAACAACTTAAAGAAACCCAGGAGATAGGCACAACGACCTACTCCAAAGACCACTTGTGAATTCAGCAAATTCACAAGCCCTTGAGTTCCACGGCTCAAGCACCAGAGCACAACGGCTCCAACTCAGAGCACTGGGCTCCAAACGAGTACAAAGTACTCAAACCTCTCGACCACAATAGATCCAATTTTGCTAGACCAAGCACACTTAGATAATAGATCCTCTAGCATGATCTATCTCATACATAGAAATGGTAAGACAAATAAATTTGGGAGATCTGTGTAGAACACTACACAGATTCCCCAGAGAAATTGACACTCTAACTAGATACAAATCGGCTAGATCTCCTTCTGGACTAGCACTCCTGCAATCTCGAGCTCCCCTCCTCTCTTCTCCTTCTTCTTCCTTGGCGGTGCTGCTCTGCTCCTCTGGATGCAGATGCTTCTTTCCCGCTCTTCTTCCCTTCTTGTAGAATACTCATGGCTCTTGTCTTGCGTGGGATGCTTTTGAGTGCCAAAGACATGGGTATTTATAGCCCCATATTCCATAAAGAGCCTTAGGGTACGTGGGCACAAAACCTAGGCAGATCCCCTTGAACCCCAAACGTCCACGTGTCCAGATCAATTCCCGATTTTGAGTTTCAGCCAGAGTGTGTCGACCTGTCCAAGGAGTGTGTCGACACACTGTCCCAAACTGGTAGAATTGGTTCTCTGGGAAGAGTCACTATGTCGACGCTACTTCAGGCTGTGTCGACACACTGTCCAAAACTGACAAATAGGTCTCTGGAATTGGATCTAGTGTCGACACCACTTGAGGCTGTGTCGACACACAGTACAGACCTGTCAACTGGGTTTCTGGGATCTGGACTGGTGTCGACACCACTTGAGGCTGTGTCGACACTTGACCTTTTCTTCATCATTTTGCCTTAGGGTTTGAAACCCTGTGTCGACACCAGTATGGGTGTGTCGACACTACCATGACAAAATCTGTATACACATGCAATTTAACACATAAATCATTAGTACAGATATTATCATTAAAATATGAGATATTTAACATCAAAAATATATTATTTAAACATTATTGTGTTATGTATAGAATGTAAACATGTTCAACATATCATCATCAAATCACAATATGTCATCATCAAAATCAAGTATGAGTGATGTTCATTGGTTATCATTAAAATACAACTTTAGGAAATTCCAAAACACACTCAACCCAACACTCGCTCTATACCTGTTTACTTGCAACTGCCTCGTGTTCCGATATTCCGCGTCGGGGCGTAACACCTGAGGTGTTGGTACCTCCTACTCCTCATCTTGGATAGGTACACTAGAACTCGAAGTTTTTTCAGCCATAGTCTACAAAATAAATACCATGTCAAGATCCATTTATCACTATACCTAGCATATTATCATACATTCATCTTATCACTTTTCTAATCCTATCTTAATTATTCCTTGGATTTGGCTATCCACTACAAACACTTAGAGATGTGAATTTAGTTCATGGCTATCCATGTATAATCTCAACCCAATGCTCTGATATCATCTCTGTAACGACCCACTTCCACCCGGTATGGTTATACCAACCCACATTAGACGAGAGTAAATCGCTATAGGGGAGAAAACCCCAACGATATTCATATGGATTGAGATATACATAAATAGAATGAAATGTTACAATGGAAATTAAACAACTCTTATTCCATCACCATTTTAATCCACATACCACAGTCTATATAGTCCATGAAAGAAATAACATAAACCATAACATCCACATAGCCAGTTTCCAGTTTTCCAACTACAATAATACCAAAGTTTAAATTCTAATTTTCATCACCTACTAGCAAATGAAATACAAGTCTTCAATCTAATCTTCACGTTCCTCGCCGAGTCTTGCCACATTCCCAACTTCTAAGTCTCCTGAAATGTTTAGCAAGGGTGAGTCTACACAATAGACTCAGCAAGCAACTTAAAATTACAAACCATACACTTATCACACATGCCTTCTAACAATTTAACATTTTACTAACTTACTAGAATTTAACATTTAATCTTCTATATGTTCATGCTATAACATAAGAATCAAACATGGAATCCTTTAAACAAACTATACTAATACATGTAAAGTAATGATTTCTAAACCTGGGTACTTATAACATGGTGATCATTTGTATACTTACATGCTTTCATTTCATGATTTTATATAATACAAACCCATGACATTCTTTTCAATTTATAACATAATACTCACTCATGCTTATCCAGTAAATACTATCTCATGGACAATTTCACAAAATCCTACTCACGGTACTAAATGTAGTATCATATTCATCATTTAACATGGATCATGTTAACACATGCATTTACTTTTTTCATGACATGTAGAATATGGATACCACTTATGAAACAAAGCATTTAAATAGAATCATGTAGCCAATGTTATGTAGCATATAAACAAATTCAAGAAATTCTTTAACCTACATTATGCAACATTCAATTAGTTATCATGTAGCGAGTGATCATTTAATCATTTAATAAATATTACATACAACAAATGACATGTAGTTCGAATGGCATGTAATCATGTAGCGTATAGATATGTAGCATGTAGTCATATAGCATGTAGTCATGTAGCATATAGTCATGTAGTCATTCATCATTTAGTTGCCAAGACATAGCCCGCACTATTATAGAGATCATATAACATATAGACATTCACTTATCACCTAGGCAATGAAGTGATGAACTCATGGTTATTGCACAAAACCAGGGAAAGCCCTTCCCACCGTAACCAGTAGAACTTGTCTACCTCAAGGATTTCAATCCGTTGCCCACAGATTCAATAGGTCATTTCATATAGTTGAACCATTACCATAGGGGCATCCATGGTGTAGTTCCCTGTAGGAAATCTCTATAGTAGCAATGTCTTTTTGGCCAATCATTTCATTAATGCAATAACATATATAATAATGCAATTATGGAACTATCACATGAAACTAACATTTTCATATAAGTAAATCATGCTCTTTTGTACATTCATGCATAATTTATTAAGATGACAATACCATTATCACCCATCATATTTTCTCCGTTCTAAAATCAAATCCTACTGTGAAACAGCAACCTATCATGGTACTATTTTTATCCAAAATTCAACATGCATATACATTATCATGTCTATTGATTCTCATATGCATTTATCATTCAGAAAATCATAGCAGTATGTATAGTGTTCAGAATAATATAAAATTTTAACCACAAGATTGATCTAACATAAGGACATATCTGTAATGTTTCAGAATTTTAGAAGTAGTAAAACTATTTTTAATATTAAACATAGACTTTAGACAATTTACAAGATATTTCAATTTGAACATGGTAGATGGTGAACCATCCATCCTAACAAATACAAAACATGCACATAGTGTTTCTAACTTAATTAAAATTTCTGAAACAATAACACTCACCGTGCATAATTTATTCTGTATTTAACTTTATCATATCATGGTGTAGAATAATTCAGAATTTAATAGCAGTCTACAAAGCACTTAGAATCCTACCAAATTTTAACAACGGTTCACATACAATATAGGAACATATCTGGAAATTTTCATAATTTTTGGAGTAAAAACACTATTTTTAATAATTAACATAGATTACATGGAATTAGTAAGATAAATCATTTAAGCATGGTTTACAGCGATAAGTCGGTTCTAGTAGGTCTAAAACATGAGAACAGTCATTCCAAGATCACTAAAATTTCCTTAATCCGTAACATGCAACAAAAACCATTTAATCAAAATTTACTACAGTCAAAACATAATTAATCTCAATTAACAGAAATCCTTCTAATTATTATTATGCTTAGAAATTTGGTAGATCCTCATGATATGACCTAAATATCATAATTGATAAATCCTAATTTTCTCAACATGTACAAACCACCGAACAAGCAAAATCACGTTACAAAGATTAACCAGTATTTCTGCAAAAACAGGTGAACTTGACGACATGGTCCTGGCCATCAAAAGAAGTTAACGACAGGGTCTCTTGCCGTCGACACAAGAACTAGACGACAACTAGTTGGTCGTCTACTTCCTGTCTGCACACAGTACAGATTTAACACAGAAACATGTGAATTTAGGGGTCCAGGACACGATTTTAAAATCCGCAAAAATGTGCAAACCCTAGAGGACAAGTCGATGGATTGAAACCTTAAGCTACTTGCCTGGGAATAAATCTAAAAGGGTCTAGATTTGCCAGTGAAACCCTCCTCGGCCAAGCCAAGAAGAGGTCTAAAACTGCTTGAATCCGGTCTTTTAGATTTGCCGGTAATCCTTGACTTTTTTTGATATTATCCAATTTCGGGTGATGGACAACCTTTCTACTGAATGCAAGAGCATGCTGCATCATCCATTGGCTTTCGTGGGTGCAACCCTCTACATGACACCACAAGCGTGGTGCAAGACGGCACAAGTGAAAGGGCTGAAAGAATGGCTCGATTACTTCAAGACAATGATGGTGACGGAATTCGACATGCGCCCACGCTTCCTGCATAACAAGATGATCCACCTACCACAGCGCACAGGACTGGCTCTACGGCTCATAGGCAACGAGGCATTAGTCCTGTACAATTCGGATCGCTGCCACCTTCAGTGCGGGGCTGCACGCACGGTGATGCCTCTGCTCTCTCACTACCCGCCCATTATAAAACGGAAGAGGAATGATGATAAAGATGAGCGGGACGTGCGAAGTGCCATCGTCCAATGGGAACGGTGCGCCACGAGTCTACTTCAAGTAGAGGTAGTGGAAGATGAGGACGTGACCCAAGAGTACCTCGAGGCATTGAAGAGGATTCTTCCAGCTACACCAGGAGCTTGAGATTGATTAGATTGATGTGGGCTTGATATCAGATGATAATTTGGGCAGGAAAGTGCATTTGATTGATTGTAGGGAAAATTGGACATTGTAATGAATGAATTGAATAAATAAAATCAGGCTTTTACTCTGTGCACACTGTGTTCTATTGATAATGCGACCCCTATGGACAACGCCTCAACGTCGCTACGGGGCGATGGGTCGCGACATTGTCACGGTCTACCTAGCCGCCGTGACAGAACACGACATCCAAAGGCGTCGCGTCATCAACCGGCGATTTAAATATGCAGAACCCCCCCTTTCTTCCCCCTTTGTGCGTTCAAATTTCCCCAAACCCCGGTGATTCCCCTTTCCGGTGATTTCCCTCATTCTCTACACTCTTTCCCTCGCTCTTTCTCATACTCTCACTCACTCTCCCCAAACCGGTGGTAATGGAGGGCGGCGGTGGCAATGGCGACGGCGGCTCACCAAGTGACAGGAGGAAGCGGCCGGCGACGAGGGCTGCCCAACGATGTAAGGAGGCAGCCACGGCGGAGGAAGTGGCACCAGACGTGGAGATGGAAGAGGAGGAGGCACCCGCGATCGATCTCAAGGTGGCGGCAAGGGCTCGCAAAAATGTGATGAAGAAGGTAAGCCTCAAACTCTAAACCCTTTTTAATTTCTATTGTGGATGTGTGGGGAAGCCCCTAAAGGGCCTAATGTAGGGCGTGATGCCCAGAGAAGCGACCACCGGACAAGGAAGGTTCTAATCGATCTGTGGCTGAGATTGCAACGGGTCGGCCCTCCGCGAAACCAGTTGTCACGACAGGTCAACAGGCTGCGGCCCTATCGCAATGACCAAAATCGTCGCGACAAGGTCGCGGTCCACTAGGAGGGCGCGACCATGTCGCGGCGCATCGGGGCGTTGCGACAAGGTCACGGCCCTTTAGGCCGCCACAACCTTAGCCAAGAGACCAACATGGGAATGATTGAACTGATTAAGAACTAATTTGTGCTTGCAGGGAGAAATGAGGGCCCGGGTGTTAAGGATTCTAGTTTTAGCGGTATACTTAGCTTTCCTGGAGCTCCAGAGAGAGAGGGTTGACGAGATGGGGTTTGGTGAGACCCTTAGGATAGAGTGGATGAGGGCAGATGCCCCTCTGACCCAGGCCCTGCGCAGTAGGTGGGATGCAGAGGCCACTGCTTTCATGCTCCCATGGGGACACATGATCCCCAACTTAGAGGATGTGAGCAGGATCACTGGATTGAGAGTCTATGGTCGACTGGTGAGTGGCTATACCTATTCATGCTACCAGGGGTTACCACGCAGACTCCTAGACCTGAGCGTAGGTCCTAGGTCTTCTCTCATCTCCAGAGTTGATCTACATGAGAGTTTAAGGTTGTTCCACACTGCCAGGGGGTGGCCGAGTCTATGGAGGAGCAGCTGCAGAGATTGGTGAGGGGATGTCAGGAGGTGTTAGCCGATGAGCCAGGGGTTCAGGCAGATGTAGACCTGCATCGCTTCCTCATCATGCTCTTTGGCAGACTCTTGTTTGCCATGAGGGGCGACCCGGTCCACTGCCAGTTCCTGCCACTGTTATAGGATTTAGGTGAGGTAGGGAGCTATGCGTGGGGGGTAGCGTTCTTGGCGCATCAGTTCGAGAGCCTAGGTTCCTCGGACCGGCAGACCGCGATTAGTGGCTTCTACCCCTTCCTATAGGTACACCCTCTTTTTCTCTTGCCCCTTTACTTAAAATTGCCCTTTTGATATTTATCGCGAACTAACCATGCATTCTAGTTTTCTTGCAGGTCTGGGCCTACCTACACCTCCCCGTCCTGAGGAGGGGGACTCTGGAGCGACCGAGCCTCGTGCCCATTGCTCGACGGTGGGTGCCGTGCCGCAACACGCACCCACTAGGAGACCAGCTGGCGTCCCTCCAGGATGCCATCGACCTATACCCCCAGATAGATGTAAGTGTTCTAACTCCTCTCATGAATTCAACTTGATTTTAAATAATTGCTCAACTACTGACAAGATGTGCTTGATGTGCAGGTGGTGTGGCAACCCTATCTTGGGGAGGCGGACGAGGGACAACCTTGGTTGGAGCTGGCCCGCCCCTACTTTGGTAGGACGGTGTGGATCCATGCTCTCAACCTCGTACTACCTCTCAACCACTACCTGACCCTAAGGTCACTCGGCCTACGACAGAGCGCAGTGGAGTTTTCGAGCCACGACCGGACTCCCAGGCCTGGTCAAGGTTTCGGGGACTTCACGACACCACCGACTGGCGCGAGTGGGCCAAGGAGCAGATCCAAAACTGGGAGTGCCGAGGCAAGCAAGTCAAGTCCACCGCCACAACAAATGATGCACACCTTCAGGCATTCGCCTTAAAGTACGGGGCGAGGGTCTATAAGGGTGCGAGACGACATGTAAATTTCTAAACTCAGACTTCATGAATTGGTTCTTATTGAATTGAGCTGATGGTTTTTGTGGAATGACTTTGTAGGTGGATGTGGCTGGAGAGATTGCCTCACTTCGGGCCCTCCTTCATTGGGCGGTGTAGGACCGGGAGGTAGCCTAGAGGGAAGCGGAGCAGCTGGTAAGTACCTACTCAGACTTCAGTACTTTACCAATTTCCTTAGCTGATTTAGAATTTGACAAGTGTTGCATGTGTAGCGTGTGAAGCTAGAGAGAGTGAGGAGGGCACAGTCCGGTGCATCCTCCTCCAGAGCAGCAGAGAGCTCCCAGTCGGATCTGGAGGACCGACTGGCAGATGCGGTCAGGAGGGCCGAGGAGGCGCGGGCGGAGCTAGCCGAGCGGGTAAGTGAGATAGTGTTTTAAATTTCAAATCATTCAAATTTTGCACTGACTTAGCTTTCCCTGCAGGAGACGGAGCTGAGGACTGCCACCGACCGAGTGGCCCAGCTGCAGGGGCAGGTCGACACGGTGACAGGAGAGAGGGATCAGCTGTGCATCTTGGTGGAGGCAGCTGAGTCACGCGTGGCAGAGGCGACGAGGGAGCTGGCGACGCTGCGAGTGCAGGGGTTGTCGATGGACCAGGAGGAGTTGGCCCGGCTGCGCGCTGATCTACACACACAGCAGACCCTAGCGTGGGGACTTCAGGAGGTGTTGACAGCCATAGGCCGGTCACAGAGTCGGAGCAGGAGCAGCGCGAGTGGGGCGACTGGTGCGAGCGGCGCCTCAGTCTGCGAGTACTTAGTAGGTTCCTCCAGTCGGCGGAGGAACGACGATGAGGAGAGGCACCTCGGCGGTGAGACGAGCGGCAAGAGTGGTCAAGGTGGTGGTGAGATGCCACCACCTCCTGATAGACATGAGAGATCTGGGGAGAGTGGTGGTGGGAAGTGAGGAGTTTGTGAGCCACCTCCCCCTTATCTTTGTACATAATGCTTATCTCTTAGTGGATCGTTTATTTTATGTCAATATTTATAAAAATGAATGAATTCATGAGTGCGAGATGAGATCCGAATAAGAGAGAGGGAAAGAGAGTACCCTGAGTACATTATTGTGCGCGTTCCAAAAATTCCCTATCCCTGCACACTTAGGAAAGCAGGTTAGATCCGCTCTTTGGCTCATCCCCTTGCTCTAGGTAAAAAAAATGACTTTAACTTTGTAATTGTCAAAGGGTTGAGCCTTATTTAAATAGGCGAAAAGTAAATCGAAATAATACATGCAAAAAAGAAAGCGATATGTACACACATTTTTTTATTTTTGAGATTTTCTATTTTTTTGGATTTTAATATTTTCTTTTTTTATTATTTTTTGAATTTTTTGAATTTTTTTTATTTTGGGATTTTCTGATTTTTTTGGATTTTTGGGATTTTCTCATAACGACATCTTCTGCATTTGAATGATTGGCTAAGGATCTCATTCCTATCTTATATTTGTCAAATATCCCCTAAGCACAGTGTGCATTTGCTTTTGGCTCCCCAAATGCCACTTTCCCCTAGTCACTAACGTTCTAACGTAGACCATGTGCGGGGTTCTCCAGTCATTTGCGGGGATAGGAAGACTTAATTAAAGGAGACAAGACTTGGACTTGGTGCTTGGGAGACTAGCTTGTATGACTTGCAAGGGTGTACCTCACATGTAATCCGTTTGTTGTCCAGAGACTTTGTGGTCATTATTTTGTCCGGGACATGCGTACGACTGGGCCCAAGGGCGTCCCGCGGAGAACTGTACTGCCACTCTTTGACATGCCCCTATTTTCAATTTTCCGCTTACTTCTCATTTTTATCGATTTTCTCTTTTCTCTTTTTTTTTTCCCTTTTGAACAGATCGTCTCTCTTTGAGACTTCATACATACGAGCTACACCTCCCATAGTCCACAAGTTAGCATCCTTTTGCCCCTAGACCTTGTCCGAGCAAGAAGAGAATTGACCTTCACACCCCACACTAGGGCTAGGCAGGAACACAACTAAGGAAAATTAGCCCTGGGTTGCCGTGTGGTGTGTGTGACTGAGCATAAGGGTCATTTGACAACAAATGAAAGGGACAGAGACACATAGCTGCTAACATTCTTTTGCAAACGATGTCGCTATTGAAAATCTTTTATTAAGGGTAGAATCTTTTAAGATACAGCCCATTCCACGGGTGAGAGAGCTCCTCACCATCAGCATTGATAAGCCTATACGCATTCCCAGGGTACACTTCCTTAACAACGTACGGCCCTTCCCAGTTTGCTTGCAATTTTGACCTAGGACCTCCAGGTTTTAAGAAATTTCGCTTCAAAACCATGTCTCCTTCTTGGAATTTACGTTCAATCACTTTATTTTGGAAAGATCTTGAGAGTCTATTTTGATATGAAAGCACATGATCGGCCGCGGCTAGACGTTGTTCGTCTAGGAGTTCTAGCTATGTAAGTAATGCCTCTCGATGCTCATCGGGATTAAGTTCTTTGTCCAGCCGAATTATTAGCGAAGGAACGAGGATCTCATGTGGGCATACGGCCTCCATCCCGTATGTAAGTGAAAAGGGAGTTTTCCCAGTGGGCGTGCGGACGGAGGTACGATAGGCCCACAGAGCCTCAATCAATTTCTCAGGCCAATCAGCGAACTTATGAGACTCACAAGTTTTCTTTAAAATTTTCAAAAGCGTTTTATTTGTGGCTTTAGCTTGGCCATTGCCTTGCGAATAATACGGAGACGAATGATGCAAAGAAATGCCAAATTTTTTACATAGGTCCTGAAGCTCCTGTGATATGAACTGGGGTCCATTGTCGGTGACGAAGCCACTTGGCACTCCAAACTGCGAGATGATGTTCTTCATGATGAATCTACACACGGTCGAGCCTTAGATTTCTGCAAATGCCTCTGCTTCGGCCCACTTGGTGAAGTACTCAGTAGCAGTGAGAATGAAAGATTTTTGTTTTACTTGAGCATTAGGATCACCAAGAGGCCCGATGATATCAAAGGCCCACATGGAGAAAGGCCAAGGAGAAGATAGTGGATGCAAAGTAGAGGACGGAGCATGGATCTTATCGGCATGGAGCTGGCACTTGACACACCTACGGACGTAGATGGCACAATCTTCTTCTAGGGTTGGCCAGTAGTAGCCCTGCCTAAGGATCTTCTTAGCCAACATTTGGCTATTCACATGCCCTCCACATTTACTGGAGTGGGCTCCTTCCACCACCTTCCAGGCTTCTTCATCTTGCAAACATCTGAGGAGCATTCCGTTTAGAGCGCGTCTATACAACACTTCTCCAACAAAAGTATATCTTAACGCCGCTCTATGGATGGCTCTCCTATCCTCGGCCTCGGCTTCTTCTGGGAAAGTACTGTCCTTGTAGTATTGCTCAATTTCGTGGTACCATGGCCTTTCTTCCTCCATCATTTCTCCTAATTCCACAAGCAATATTTCCTTCACTTCTCTTCTCTCTGCCCTTAAAACTAAGGAGCTCCTAAGGTTATTGAACCAAGGATCTTGAGTGAAGGGTGCTTCTAACCTCTGGATAGTGATGGTCTCAGCGCTGCGGCTGAGAGGGAAAGAGAGAGATGAGGCCAGAGATGCCAGGTCATAGGCCAAGATATTTTAAGAGTGAGGAGTATGAATGTAGATGAGCTTTCGGAATTGTTTGGCTAAGAGAGTGACCAGATCTTGATAAGGGTTGAGCTTAGGGTCACAAGTGCGGTAGGTAGAAAGGACCTTTTGAAGAACGAGCTGAGAGTCTCCTATGATCTTAAGATGGCGCGCGCCTAAGAGATAGGAAAGTGTTAGACCAGCTAGGAGAGCCTCATACTCGGAGACATTATTGGTGGCAGGGAATTGGAGTTGATACGCAAGTGGAATGGTGATCCCTTCTGGGGTGAGCAAGGCAGCACCTATGCCCCGTCCCCTAGAATTGAGAGCCCCATCAAAGTGGAGCGACCAGAAGGGATCACGAGAGATGAGTGACAGGTTTTCACTGAGGAAATCCTCTTGAACCATGTCACTGTGAGGAAGAGGAAGGTGAGCAAGGTGCTCAGCAATGGCATACCCTTTTATAGTCTTCTGGACTACAAAGGTGATATCGAATTGGGACAAGAAGCTTTGCCAACGCGCCAATCTGTCGGTGAGGACTGGCTTCTCCAGGAGATACCTAATAGGATCCATTATAGAAATCAAACTCACCCTATGGGCTAGAAAGTAGTGCTTCAATTTCTGCACTACCTAAAATAGCGCTGCACATGTTTTCTCCATTGTGGTAAGTTTGAGCTCAGAAGGATTAAAAAGCCTAGATAGGTAATAGACTACCCTTTCTTCGCCAGAATCATCATGTTGTGCAAGGACAGCTCCTAAGGAGTCCTCAATAGTCGACAGATATAGGATTAAGGGTTTCCCAGGGACAGGCGCCTGCAGCACGGGCGGATTCATGAGATAACTCTTAAGCTCATCAGAGGCTTCTTGGCATTTGGCGTTCCATTTGAATTTGGCTCCTCCTTTTAACAGTTCATAGAAAGGGCGACATATTTGAGAGTGCTGAGATATGAATCTCCTTATGAACTGAAGTCGACCAATCAAATCTCGAAGCTCGGATATGTTCTTAGGAGGAGGCATCTCATTTATTGCCTTGGCCTTGTGTGGGTCTATCTGAATCCCCCATTTACTGACTATGAAACCTAGCAATTTTCCTGAAGAAACCCCACACGCACTTCTTTGGATTCATCTTTAATTGATATTCTTTTGCACGACTGAACACTTTGGCAAGCACGGAGGAGTGTTCTCTTTGAGTCCAAGACTTCACCACGATATCATCCACATAAACCTCAACATCGATATTAATCATATCGTGGAAGATAGCTAACATTGCCCTTTGATAAGTGATGCTGGCATTTTTCAATCCAAACGGTATGACCACATAGCAATAAGTTCCCCAGGGCGTGGTGAAGGAGGTTTTCTCTTGGTCCTCTAGGGCTAGATGGATTTGATTATATCCTGAGTAACCATCCATGAACGATAGAGTTTCATACCCAGCGGTGTTATCAATCAACACATCCAAATGTGGTAAAGGGAAATCATCCTTTGAACATGCCCTATTCAAGTCCCGGAAGTCTATGCAAATTCACACTCTTCCATCCTTCTTCATTACCGGAACTATGTTCGCCACCCACAATGGATAGAGGACTACGCGGATGAACATGGATTTGTGTAGTTTGTCAATCTCCTCTTTCATCTTTAAAGCGATGTGGGGGAGGAATCGTCTCAATTTATGTTTAACGGCAACTGCCCCTAGCTTCAAGATTAACCTATATTCCACCAATTCGGGGTCGATGCCAGGCATGTCGTCATACAACTAGGCAAAAGAATCCTTGAACTCCCTTAGGATTTCTACGAGGGCCTCTTCTTCCTTAGGAGGGAGACCAGAAGCTATGGTTAGGAGCCTGGGATCATCGTCAGTTCCAACATTTGCCTCTTTGGTGGGTTCGTCCACTGCCGATGTGGGTTCATCGAATCTTCTCATGCCACTTGCATACATTTTGGCAGCATCCTCTATCTCACCATCTTCTTCATCCGCTGGGTCTTCCTCAGTTAGCATTTCAAATACTCCAAATCCATCGTCTAGCCCTTCCTCTTCGTGCTGAGTTTCTATGTTCAAAACAACTGCTTCTTGGGCAAACTCTTCAACAGCTAGAAGAGCGCCACACCATTGCACCAGATCTAACAAATACCTACGGGGTATGCCAATACCCTTACTCTTCCTAGTCGGGGACGGGGGCATCCTAGATTCTACCCTTGAGCCTAACCTAGAGCTAATATTTATAGGAGACTCTGGAGGAGTGTCCAGAGGTTTATTGGAAGGGAAATAAACAGGAGCGGCTGGGCCGCACGAATCCTCCGATGGGTCTGGAGGTGGAAGCGGGCCACCCGAGCTCAGGGTGCCCGCAGCAGAATTGGGATGTAGGGGAACAGAAGGCCCCTCACCTAGATTGCCCAGAATGACCATGGTAGTCGGTGAGCGAGGATTGCAGTTGAAGCAGAAGGAGGAGAAAAGGCAGGGATCGCCGCCAAGGCAGGAGGAGGG
Source organism: Colocasia esculenta (assembly GCA_014218235.1). Classification (NCBI taxonomy): domain Eukaryota; kingdom Viridiplantae; phylum Streptophyta; class Magnoliopsida; order Alismatales; family Araceae; genus Colocasia; species Colocasia esculenta. Next base: position 40,831,574 of record CM024764.1, read on the forward strand.
AGTGACGGGGATCGCCATCCAGAGAAAGAAGGAATGCGCAGGTGATGGGGATCGCCGTCAGAAGCAAGTGAACACTAAGACGGGGATCGCCGTCTGAGTGCTAAAAGCAGGGGTGACGGGGATCGCCGTCCGATTGCTGGGGAGAAAGAGGGGGAGAAAGGATTTTTTTTTTTTTTTTGACACATTAAACGAAGGAAAGGAATGAACTATCCTACATGCGGAGGCGTCGGGAGAAAGACAACACCGAGCCATTAAAGAAAATAGTGAAAAGGGAGGAAGAAACAATTAACGCTTTGAGAGCGTCAGGGGAGAATAAGAGGATAAGGGGAGAAGAAGAAGGGATGAAGGAGAAATTATAAACAAGGATGGAAGACACAAAATGACTAGAAGGCCGGGAATACCCTGGCCAGAACTTCTTTGTTGGGTTGATGGGGTTTATGACTTCAAAATCCTCACCAGGTCTAAGCAACTGTCGCTTGGTGGTGGCTGCTGATACTGACTGTTCTGTTGCTGGAGAGTGTGGAAAGTTGTCCTCGCTGAACAAATGACTGACTTCCAAGACAAGGTCTTCAAGGTCTTGTTCTTCTGCCTCTGCTACCAGGGACTGCACGGTGTTGTCCTCCTTGAATAAAAAACTGACGGCTGAGACCAAGTCTTCCAGATCTGGTTCTTCTGCCCTTGTTTCTTCAGGCTTCCTCTTTTTGCTGGGCCGCTGGGCCTCCAGAGCTTGATATGGGGACAATAGTGCTTCTATCATGATAGTATTGTAGCCTGGCTGCACGGGCCCTCTGACAAAATGATCATATAGAGTCCAGGTAAGAGGATCTTTGTCTGAGTTCAATGTAGATGAATGTGCTGCCCACTGCTTAAATTCCTCTTGGTATCCAAGCCCCCGCTTTGTGAATTTCTTGGGATCATTGATAATCTAAGTCCTCCCCTGAAGGTCAGCTCCAAGACCCTTTCCCGGTTGATACCCAATTCTAACCATAATGTTCCAGCCCTTGGTGTTCGTCAATGTGCCCTTCTTAACAGCGGCCAGTGATGGGGATACAATTTGGCAGTTGCTGGAAAATATGTAAGCCCAAGGATAATTCACATTGAGCACTGAGATGATGGGCTTGTTCGATGGCCAGACTGATGACATGATTTTATCAATGGCCTCCACCGTGTGAGTAGTTGCTGCACTCTTGAATTTAACTATTCGCCCTTGGAAAGGGAACTTTAAATACTGATGAGCGGTAGAAGGCACTACGCCTAATGCTTCAATCCAAGGGCGGCCCAGAATGGCCTTGTAAGTGGGATCAATGTCAAGCACATAAAAATCTATGGTCATGACAAGTGGGCCCAATTCTGCTTGTAAAGAAATGATGCATGGCAGGCCCGTCGAGAATTGTCATAGGCCACTATGGTTGTAGGGTGGGCTGCAAACGACGTTCGGAAATATTGCAAGACCGCAAAGTGCTCAGCGGGGACACATTTATAGAAGCTCCAGTATCTACCAATGCGGCATCAACACTCACTTTGTTTATGGTCAGGGTGACACATAAAGGAATTCTCCTGGCCTCTGGGGAAGCTAGCTCACCGTCTGTAAAAGTGATGGTTGGCCCCTTGTTCACGATGGAGAGAACGGATGGCAGATTATCTGGGTTCATATCTTCATTCACCATGACCCTTTGCAGAAAGGCTCTCAGGGCATCTTGGTGGGTTGGTGACCTTTTGATCAATTCGAGGATTGATATTTTTGCTGGAGTCTGATCCAAATGCTTCAAAATATCATATTGTGTCCTCGGGACCGGATCTATCTTCTCAATGTCTTGTTCTTGCTGCTGATTGTTATTGATGGATGGCTGACCTGCTGACCTGGCATAGACATAGATGCGTTTGGATACATCCGGTGGAAGATACGCCCACTCTGTAGGGCGAGGTTGTGGTGAAGGGAGGGTGTAGTGGTGTCAATGATTGAGGGGGTGGCTAATAAGGGTGCTGGCATAGAGGAGAGTGGGATGTTAAGAGGCGACGGAACAATGGGCGATACAAGGGGAGTGTTGTAGAGAGGTGAGGTAATAGTGGCAATGATAGATGTGGTAGAGGCAGATGTGGTGGATGTGGGCGTGATGGTGGTAGGTTCGGCATGGGAAATAGCCAAGAGCTGGCCTACCTCGTGCTCATCGTCAAAGGCCCATGTGGCTTCTGGTGGTTGTTGGTGGATGACAGGGTTAACTTGAGCTAGTGGAGGAGGTGGTGGAGCAGGTTGGGGGTTCGGACTGGGCTGATGCTGCGGCATAGGATTGCGAATTATGCCGAGGTCATTTGCCAGTTACTGTGGTTGCTGTGGATATTGTTGTTGCTGGTATTGCTGCTGGAACAATTGTTGTTGCTGAAATGGTTGTTGTTGCTGCTAGAAATGATGTTGTTGTTGCTGTGGCTGCTGTCGCCTTTGCTGCTGCTGCTGTTGCCTCTGACCCTGTTGGTCCCTCAGTGTCTGGATCAACCTCTTCATCTCGGCCCAATCAATTTGATTCTGCTCATGGAGATCATATATAATGTCCCGAAATTGGAAACAATCTGACACATTGTGGCCCGGATGGTGATGGTACACACAATACGTTGTTTGGTCTGCTGCCATGTTCCAATTTGGTTTTCGGGAGGGAGCCTAAGAGCACTTAAAGACATGAGGGCCACAAAGATATCATCAAGGGTTTCTGGAAGAGGAGGGTATTGCGCCCTCTTGGGTCCATTGGGCTTTCGAGGAGCATAGCCATTTTGGGGTGGAGGGACCTGGTTGTATTGAAGTTGATCTTGCTGAGGATTTTGAGTCTGAGGAGGTTGTCTATTGTTCCATGGTTGTTGGGGTTGCTGATTAAGGGGTGACTTACCTACTGGGCCTTGGGGGTTGTTCACTGCACCTACCTGCTCATTGGTTTGGATTCCCTCAGTGACAGGTCCCTGGGGCTTCTTAGGATAGCGGGACTTAGGGGTCTCAAACATGGAATGGATAGGTGAGTCTTTAAGTTGAGTTTGGATGAAACGGGCTCGACTATACAATTGGTGCATGGTGATGATGTCGTTCATAGCTAAGATGGCTCAGTAGGTTGGTGTGGCATTGAAAATCAACAACTTGACCTTCTCTTCCTCCGGCATGGGACATCGGACCATAGCAGCCAAGGCATGCCACCTGTCGGCGTAGACAACAACTCCTCATCAGGCTTCATTTTCTCAGCCATTAAATCAACAAAAGAATACTCGGGTGAGACCCGATCCTGAAACTGCTGTAAGAACCTTTCTTGAACAATGTGAAAATCTTCGGCCTCCTAGGGGGGCAAAGAGTAGAACCACTCGAGGGCTATTCCATCCAATAATTTGTGAAACAAGTACGCCATGAGATGGTGGTCGTACTTGTGTGGGGCTGATTCATATACAAAATCTTTCAAATGCACATAGGGATCACCATTCCCTGAGTACCGTCGATAGACAGGGAGTTCTGACTGGGGTGGGACACGGAGATGTTGAAAAGATGGAAGGGGAATGTCCACGGCCTTCCGCGGGTACAATTGTCTCCTTAGGTCATGGAGCTCCCGCTTCATTGATGTCTATTCCGCAAGGAAATCGGAAGGGGACGTGGAGTGGTGAGCGGGAATGAGGGAGTGAGATCGCTCCACGGAGTAGGACCTCTCGCAAGAAAGGGGAGCTGGCTCGGCCTGATAAAATGAGGAAATTGGAGGGGATTTAGGCCAAACCTCCCGCATTGGCATGTAACTGGGTTCAGATAAGTGTATGGCCCGTGGACGAAGGGGCGTAGGATCTGCCAACGCAGAGGGCACATGTGGCGCAGAAATAACAGGAGCGGAGGAAGCTGCCTGATGGGCAGAAATATGAGTGGGAGGAGATAGGGGTCGCTTGCCTTTGGCAGTGGCCAGAAATTTGCGAACTTGGTCCGGACTCAGATGGGGGGGAAGCTGACTGAATTGGGTATGCGGGTCATCCGCCCCAGAAGGAGAAGGGGGGCAGGACCGACCGTCAACAAGAGTTGAGGGTTGAATGTGCCTAGAGAGAATGGTCGTAGAGGGTTGGGCCACATCCTCTAGAAGCCCAATGGGCAAAGAATCGTCGGCAAGGACCCGGAAATGGTCCATGTCAAACAGGGGATTACGATATAGTACAATAGATGGAGGGGACTGACTCGATCTACCTAAACAATGACACATGCACCGCCCCTAAGCAATTAGAGGAGATGACACTAACCAAGCAAATCCTAGACTTTATCACAAACAAGAAAGGACTGTGAGATAAGAAGGGATGCACCGAATAAGCACTCAAGTTATCATGATTGACGTCCAAATTTTAGAGTTTGCACTTAACCTTTAAATGGATTCATTAATGGAATATCACTCGGTCAAGCGGGACCCTAACAGGTATGAACTCAAGTCCTCCGGTGTAACTAGGGGAGACACACAACTCACATGTGGGGGATGGCTCAAACTAAGGGTACAACGGGTACAACTAGCCCAGTGAGCCGCAACGTGCGTACGGTCACGGGGACTTACGGAGGCCCTCGGAAGGCGGCCCTAGTCAGCCCACGAGTACTCGCAGGTGAGAGGACCCACTCAATCAAGGAGGATAACCTAAACAGTATGGATCAGTAGTGTATGCATGGGCCTAAGTACCTAAAAATGTATGGAATATCTAACTAATAGCAAAACAGGGTGACTAACAGGCCTCGAACTAAGTCACGACAACCAGATACGCCGCGACCCTATCGCGACCGCAAACCCAACCGCGATATCATCAGAATGCTGAGGCCTTTAATCACACGTAAACAAAGAGCAAACATGTTATCCTAAAGCACAGAACAAGCATGGAATAACCAACATAACACAGCAAAGCTCATGGATCACATAGAAACTGGCCCATGGATCAAAAGCACTAACAAGCAATGTGTACCTGAAGATGCGTCTTCCCAATCCGTCGCGACATGATCGCGTCCCCACGACCCGCCACAACAGGGCCCGAAAACAAACAGTAAATGAAAAGAAAATTTCAACCTTAACAAGATTCTAACAATCAAAAACACGAATATACATGGCAGAACATCATGGAGGAGACATGGATGGATCCTCAGAAAAGAAATAAGGTGGATAGAAGAGGAGAAGCACGTACCTCTTTTTGCGTCGGTCACTGTCGACACGACCAGATTACGGCGACGCGATACGCTGCGTTCCCAACAGAGGACAGGAACATCAAAACAACACAAAAAAACATACCTAACAGGGTTCTAGAAAAGCATTTAAACAACAAAACATGGCAGGCAAACAGGCTAAACTCACGAGGCTAGCACTGAAGGTGCCACCGTGATCGCCAAAAGGTGTAATCACGGAGAATGTGCACCCCCAAGACACGCGCAAACATGTATTAACTATAGAAGCATGTAAATATGGATGTGATCTCCACCTACATAGTTGCCTAATAATGAGAATGAGATGTGCTAACTAAGCTAGGAAAAGGAAAGAGGACAGAAGGACTCACTAAGATCGCGACGGGTGACCCCGCCGCGATGGGCTTGATGTCGCGACGCCCGGGTAGGGCGCATTTCTTTGTTACGTCACCCTCCTCTGCCACGTCCTCTGCAGTGCGGGAGAAATGTGAGAGAACCTTCTTCCTATTCTCTGACCGGCCAGAGAACAAGAGCTGCTCATCAGCTTCGCTTGGGTACCTGCCAAAACAACGAAAATAAGAAAGAAAATCCTGTTAGACCATGTCAAATGTAGTAGCTATTCAAAAATGGAAGAGGAATGTGAGGCATGGAGGGAACGAACCTGGGGGGTGGTATTTTAAACCCCCTGGGTGATGGAAAATGTGGGAGGAAAAATAAAAATGAAACCTATCTGAAATAAATAACAAAATGCATGAAAGTGAGATGAAGGAGGGATGGAAGGAAAGAGCCCCAATGGGGCGACTCCCTGGCGTTGTGTGCGACTTTGGCTCATGCAAAAGCTCCCAATGGAAGTGGGAATCGCCCTCCTTACGCACCAAGCTTCATGGATGAGCAAATAAACAAAGGCTTGATGTGAAGGATGTGAGAAAATGAGAGGTGAAGAGAGAGCTACAGGCTAAGTCCAGCTTAAAGGAAATTTCAGCAGCCCTTCGGGATGAAAATCGGAGCTCTCTCCCCTCTGAAGGAGATGGCCTTGCTTATATAGAGCTAAAGAGAGAATAATCCTGTTTTTAGATGATAATTACCCAAATGAGAGGATAAATGCCATTAAATCTCGTGGGTGAGACTCCAAAGGATGTCTAAGGAGTCCCACAATCCCAAGATGTGCTCAGGAGGTTGGGGGGTTGCTTGGGGATAAATGCAAAGGCCATAAGAGGATAAATAGGAGGTGGTTACGGAGGCCAGCGCATGCGGCTATTATCGCGATGGGTCGTAGGGGCGCGACAGGGACTAACACGATGGCCAGAAGGGGTGCGACAGAAAGGCCACATGTATGGATATGCATGGGCTATTGCGACGGCCATAGGGGGCGCGACAAGGATTAACGCTACGCTACGACCCGTCACATTAAGGAAAATCGGTTATTCTTGAATTATTGGCCAATCAAATGGGAGAATAATAGACATTTAAGGCTCAAGGACTCTTTTTAAGAGATAATGGATGGGATATCACGAAAATTGGGTTGTTAATGGGCTCAAAGCAAGGCTAATGCGCTCAAGGTGAGTGACCAACTTCGGACTCACTAAGGTAACAAGAAATGTCGTTTGACTTGCAGGCCAGAATCGGGTGTCTACAACTACGTCTTGAATATTCAATCTCATGTAGTTGCAAATGGCTCTTCAAATACTTGTGTTAACTTACTTGGCTATTGTGTCTTGATTATTTGAATAGTTATGTAGTTATTTGAACATCATCTCAATTATTCGTATACTTGTGTTAATTTATCCGAATAACTTTCTGCTTACTATAATATATACTTGAATACTTTAACATATCCAAATGCTTGTTGATATTTGAATATATGTCTGATTGACAATTCACAAGATTTTGTAATAGCAGAAGTCATCTCATCATCCACTCTTTTCGTATAAGATCTATTTTACTTTCTTTAAGAAGAGTCCCATATCACAATGCATCATATTTTAAGGTTAAGTGTTGAAAAGGAATACAGATTGTATTAAAAATATTTCTCTAGAAATAAGAAATGTTATATTCTAAGCTTCAAAAAGATTGTCTTACGATTTGAAATCTAGAGTGATCAACTTTGACAAGGTAGCTAAAGGCACTTATCTTTGTCAGTATGAGTGAAGGTCTCGAAAGGTAGCTTATACAAGTTGGGTTATACGAGGACCAAAAGCAAAAAGAAAAGGTTTCCATATTCACGCAAGATTTGGAAACATTGAGTAATGTCTACTTTGGTGCGCCTAAAAATGTTTTATGTGAAGATCAAGCATTGACCAAGCAATATAACATGGTGGCTATAAAAAGATGTGCATGGAATTTAAAGAATGGTTACCTGACAAGAACAAATGAACATCCTATAATGCTGGAAATGAGAGCTAACTTTGCAACCCTCTTGTGATCAGTAACCTAAAAGGCTAGTGAGAAAGGGAATTGCTTTTAGAGAGATCTATATCTCAACAACACCGTTCCAAAAAGATTCTTTATCAACTCCATGCTGAGCAACCAAGGCCAGCGGAAGAGCTGTTCTCTTGTTCTCATTTATGCTTCTTGTTATTGGCATTTACTATACTTTTTTTCTATGCTTTATCCGTCTTCTTAGAGATATCCTTGGCACTTGTTGTAGCTTGTTGGATTGTACTTCCTGCCAGAAGTAGGAGACGATGTTGCCTGGTTCATCCTTAGGTGGGAGAAGATCTTCATGTGCATATACATCGGGTGGTAGGATGATATCTATATCCTGTGTAAGGTTTTGACCAGTTGGAGATTTTTATCTGGTTTATAAGGACCTACTAGATGTCGGCATCTAGTGTGTACATATAAGAGACACAGTTGGCAAAAATCTCAAGGATATTTTATTGAGGACAGCATGTAGGGGCTTAATGGATCAACACCGAATTAAGATAAAGATCTGTATGTTCCTGTCTGCATGCTTTTATCATTATTGCTGCATCTTTACTCACTTATTTTAGTTAAATGTTTTTCATCGTGTGTGATTTTGACCCATTCACCTTCTTCAGATCTTCGTAACCTGGGCAACAATAAAGAAAAGGATAAATGAAGAGAGAGAAAGAGAGACATTCAAAATATTTAGAGTACTTTTTCGAATTAAGGCAAAAGTCAATCAAAGTTAAATAACTGATTTTACCAGAATGCTAAAAGATGATAACAAAATGGATATTCTTGTAAATATCTCAATGTAATGAAGTTAGGAAAATTAATGAAAAACGAGAAAGACTTGTAGATGATCCCTAATCTTTCCCCACATCTTATATATCTACGGGGTTTAAATGATGTCTAATTGAGATGAAATTTTAAACATAAGTTAATTAAAAGATAATATAAATTATGATAATTTTAGTTTAATTTTTTTAATTAACTTTTCGTCCAATGAAAGTTAACTCAAAAATCATTAAGTCAACTTAATCTCAATATCTATACACCAATACTTTGATATTTATGTTTTTACAATTCATATATTTTTTTATAATTATGATAATTTCAGATTTGACTTTTTTTAAAAACTAAATAACATCCTATCGAAGTGCACACAATCAAAGTCGTGTCAGAATCAATGTTGGTTGTACCGCCGCATATTATAGTAGTACAGCTGATCCATATCGCTACGTACCATGGCGGTATGGTCGTTCTGTACTGTGTCACAGTCGGTTCCCCCCTCTTTTTTTTTCTTCCCCATATTCGACACATCTAAGGGGTCTAAATGATGTCTAATTGAGATGAAATTTTAAACATATACTAATTAAGAGATGAAACACATTACAATAATTTTAGTTTAATTTTTTAAATTAATTTTATCAAGTAAAATTATCCAAAAAATTATTAGGTCGACTTAATCTCAATATGTATAAATCAATAATTCCTAATATTTATGTTTTTAAAATCAGTATATATTTTTAATAATTATGATAATTTCATATTTGACTTTATTTTTAAAATCAGATGTCGTCCTATTGAGGTGCGCACAATCAAAATCATGTCTGAATACAATGACTTATATTTTTCAACCTCTTTGTGGGAAATTCTTATATTTTACTCATTTTCTTTTGAAATTTACTCATTTTAAATATTGATCAATTCACAAAATAAAAAAAATCAAACTAGCACATTTCCCACCATATCTTAGCGGTACGATACGGTACCATACCGTACCACGAAAAATGTGGTACAGTCGATCCGTATGGTACGATGAATCATGGGGAGAACACCATTTATCTTGTTTACCAGGGGCTATATATTAAAAAAAGAAAATTATATATACCCTTGAAATCTATCCTAGTCGAATATATACTCCTAAATCTTCATATATATTATACCTAACACTCTCAAATTTTAAAAATCATCAATTATATTTATGTGACTAGCTAGCAGTCTAGCTATCAAAATGGAAATATTTTATTATCATATAAACAAAATCTTTAAAGAAAGGATGAAATACTAAATACCATTCTTGAAGTTGGGGGTGGGGGGGGGGCTGAGTGCGAGTAATATTTCTTTCTTTTTTTAATCGAAAGTTGTAAGGGTCAATTAATCCTTTTTTCTCTCTTAACTTAAGTAAGGTTAAACTAAATAGATGGAATCAAATGGTAGGAATATATCTGATGTTTTTTTTTTTTTTTTTTTGAGGGTATAGAGTATAATATAAAGATTTCCAGATTGTATATTCAAATAAATTTCATGAGGAATACATGTAATTTTTCCTATTAAAAAAATGACATGTTGTCTGTCCTTTCCTGCAATCAAGATTTGTGAGGAACACCAAGCAAACATGACAAAACGCGTGTGGAATTCTGACATTAGTTAAAAACTTGCTTTCAACATTTTTTAATATTTTTGAAAACAGCAATATTGGTTATGCTTACAAATACACACGTTTCCGTACGTCTATATGCATTGTATGTACATGTGTGCATAACACACTTTCGTACACACAAATGTGGATAGCAATAACTCCGCCATTGCCGGTCTCAAGCCCGGGTGAGAAAGGAGGAGGGTTTCCATTAGGTTGACAGCCAGCAATAAAAATAATGTCAAATCTTTACATGAATTCTGATCTAAATATTTGTGTTAATGCTAGGACGTTCTCCGGAAGCGACGCGTTACATTGGAACCTAGATGGAATGATAAGTGAGCAAGGGTTGACTAGGGCGTTCCTCGAAAGCGACGCGTTACATCAAAACCCGGATGGATTGATAAGTGAGCAAGGGTTGGGTAGGGCGTTCCCCAGAAGCGACGCCCCACAATGGCGTCCGATTGCGGTGCCAAGTAGGTAAGGGTTCCCGTGTGGGGTTGGGCGAACATAGGTAAAGAAGTTAGTCCAAAAACATAGGATCCGTCTAGCTACATGGAATATAGGAACATTAACAGGCAAGAGTTTAGAGTTAGTTTAGTTAATGAATGATAGGAGGGTTAGCATAGCATGTCTACAAGAAACTAGGTGGAAAGGATCTAAAGCTAAAGATATTGATGGTTATAAAATTTGGTATACAGGAACTAATAACTCTAAAAATGGTGTGGCTATAATAATAGACAAAGACTTAAATAAGAAAGTTGTAGAAGTTAATAGAATGGGGGATAGACTTATTTTGATAAAACTTATTGTAGGTGAGGTTATTATGAATGTAGTTAGTGCATATGCACCACAAGTGAGTTTAGAAGAGGGCATTAGAAAGTAATTTTGGGAGGCTATTGATAGTTTGATCCAAAATATCTCTAGTGAAGAGAAAAATTTTATCGGTGGGGATCTTAATAGCCATGTGGGTAAAAATAATAGAGGATATTAGAGGATTCATGGAGGATTTGGCTTTGGCAAGAGAGATGACATGGGCACTCATATTCTTGATTTTGTTATGGCCTATGATATAGTAATTGCTAATACCTTCTATAAGAAGAGAGACGAACACCTGATAACATATAAGAGTGGTACACATAAGAGTCAAATTGATTATTTTCTTATTAGAAAGACTGAAAGAATTTTTTGTACAGATTGTATAGTTATCCCTGGAGAGAGTTTAGGCCCACAACATAGGTTACTAGTAATAGATGTCCTTATCCCAAAATTTAAAAGAAAAAGCATCATAAATAATTGATCTAAGATTAAGTGGTGGAATTTGAAAAGTAAAAAATTGGAAACATTTAAAAATCATCTAGTAAAATAAAATGTTTGGAATTTAAACCAAGAAGTTAATGTAAAGTGGAATAATGTTGCAAATTGTATAACGAATGCAGCAAAACAACTCTTAGGTGAATCTAAAGGCAAAAGGATATGGAAAGAGAAATTTGGTGGTGGAGTGAGGAAATTCAAAATACTATTAGAGTTAAAAGAGATTGTTTTTAGGCTTGGCAAAGTAACAAAAATAGTCAAACTTTAAAAGCTTATAAAATAACTAAAAGAAGGCTAAAAGAATAGTTAGTGAAACTAAATCAAAGGCTTTTGAAGAATTATTAATAAACTAGGAACCCGAGAGGCTGAAAAAGATAAATTTAAACTTGCTAAATTAAGAGAAAAGAAAAGGAGATCTAGATCATGTTCGTTGCATTAAGGATGAAGATCAAAAGGTTTTAGTTAAGGATTTAGATATTAAAGAGAGATGTTGTAGCTATTTTCAAAAATTACTTAATGGAGATTACTTTATGAATGTCTCTTTAGAAGAGAATCATGAGTCAACAAAATGTGATAAATATCATATTTTAGGCATATTAAGATGTCAGAACTGGGTGATGCTTTAGGGAAAATGAAATTGGGCAAGGCCTTAGGACCAGATGGAATACCTATTGAAGTGTGGGAAGCCTTAGGAGACATTTGTATTAAGTGGTTAACTAAAGTTTTCAATAAAATTTTGAAGGAACGAAGAATGCTAGAAGAATGGAGAAAACGTGTTGTGGTTCCTTTCTATAAAAACAAAAGGGATATTCAAAACTGTAATAATTAACATGAAATTAAGCTTATGAGCCACACTATGAAACTTTGGGAAAGATTAATCGAGAAACAAATGTGATGTATGACTATTGTATCAGAAAATCAATTTGGTTTTATGCCAAATAGATCTACTACAGAAGCTATTTTCTTATTACGACTGTTAATAAAGAAGTATAGAGAGATGAGATGAGATTTATATTTTTTTTCTTGATTTGGATAAGGCATATGATCGGGTACCGAGAGATTTGATTTGGTGGACATTAACAAAGAAGGGAGTTTCTCAAGGATATGTTAACTTGATCCAGGATATGTATGAGGGTGCCACTACTAGTGTGAGAACTATTGCTGGAGAGACTTGTGAATTTTCGGTCACAGTAGGTTTGCATCAAGGTTCTGCTCTAAGCCCGTATCTCTTTGCTCAGGTTAAAGATGAGGTAACTAAGCAATTGCATGATGATATCCCTTGGTGTTTGTTATTTGTGGATGATATTGTCTTAATTGATGAGAGTATTGATGGTTTAAATGCTAAGCTAGAAAGTTGGAGACATGCCTTGGAATCTAAAGGTTTTTAAATCAATAGGAGTAAGTAGAGTTTATGTATTGTAATTATAATAATAAGAGGGTGTTACAAGAAGATATGGTTCAAATTGATAGACAAGACATTCCTAAGAGTAGTAGCTTTCGATACTTAGGGTCTATCATCTAAGAGAATTGAGAGATTTATGACGATGTACCACACAGGATTAAGATAGGTAGGCAAAAATGGAGAAGTACATCAGGAGTCCTCTGCGATCGTCACGTACCAGTGAAACTTAAAGAAAAGTTTTATAGAACAGTGGTGAGACCTGATTTATTATATAGTACCGAGTGTTGGGTAGTGCGAAAGGAATACATTAACAAAATGTGTGTGGCGGAGATGAGGATGCTGAGATGGATATGTGGTAAAACTAAGATAAGGTTAGAAATGAGTGCTTCCGTGAGGATTTGGAGATAGCTCTAATTGATAGAAAAATGAGACAAAATAGACTTAGATGGTTTGGATACGTGTACCGTCATCCTAACTCGGCCGTGGTTAAAAGATGTGACAAAATCTTAATGGATACCAGTAAAAGAGTTAGGGGAAGACTAAAATGAGATGGTGCAATGTCATTAGGAAAGACGTGGACTTCTTGAGTTTAAACACGACTACATCACTTGATAGAAATTTGTGACGGAAAAGAATTCATGTAACTGACCCCAATTAATGGGATAAGACTTTGATGATGATGATGATGATGAGATGCGGATAGCGCTATCTAAAATCTTATATTATGCATATATCTCATTCTTTATGCATATCTTCATCACAAATGATGTTGTTTTAATTATTATATATCTTTGGTTCTAGTATCTCATAATAGATATTTTAACCTACCAAGATTAGATCAGAAGAAGAGCCACGTGTAGGTATATATAGAAGGCGTATTGACATAATAAAATTTATTTGAAGCATAGAGGATAAATAAAGAAGATATAAGCTATATATATATATGCAACAAAGTATGCACATGGCTTCTATTCTTCATTCACTAGTCCCCTTTTCCACCCACGGGCACATCCTCACAGATATACTCTCTACCACTGCAATGGTTTGAGCTAAACCCAACCAAGTCGCCTGCAGGTACAATTTGTTATACCATTTTTATTTGCTAAAACAGAAAGATTTCAAATATGTTTAAGGGTGAAAGTGTGTACAACTCAGTATGGGAAACTCTTTCTATCCGCCCGACATAACTTAGGTGGCCAGGTCTTGCAATAGCTATCAAAGTGTTGCAAGGCCCACCCAATTATATCTGGGGTGGATAGAGAACGGAGAGAGTAAGAAGTGATCAGACTCACTCATTATATACAACTTGGTACTTAATTTGCAAATGGGAGAGAACTTAATTTGCAAATGGGAGATGATATTATTTTCTTAGATAAATTAATTAGAAGTCCTTATCAAATATTTAACTTATTTTTGAACTCCTGACAGAATTGTGACTCATTATAATAAATGTTATTCTCTGTTACAGTATACGTTAAGTTTTATTATAGTAAGAATTTTTTTATTACAATTAGAGATTATTAATTAATTTATCTTATTTTCTTTTAGCCACATACGTACGTGGAGGGAGGTCTTCTCTTCCTCTCACATACATACGTACAATAAAAATAATTATTGGTGACCAGGAGGCATTTAATGTACGTATATAAGAATAATGTTCGTGCCCTCTTAATTAGGATGCTGCTCCTTACATAAGATTCGTCACAAGTACATGTGATCCTTCTTTATCACGAGAGAAGGTTGATATATGTGAAGAAAATAATGATCACACTAGGTGTGACTAGTGATGTGCGGCTGGGGAAGTGCATGCATATGCTTGCAAGTGGGTATACTAATTCCGTGAAATATTTGAAGGAACCAAGCTCTTAAATTCCGTGAAGGGTACTTGGTACCTTCCTTTCCTGGACTGCGAGCATCATATATATATTTATATGGTACTACTGCCCAGTACTGATGCAATATGTAGCACCGGATGAGGGGGGAATCAGATGTAAGGAAATGGCTCCAAGGTGTGATGTTCCAAGAATGAGCATGTACACCTCTGATGCCAATAATCGACGTCTAAACCTTGCATTGGGTATTCGTGAGTTACGTGCATTAGTATGTATATACTTTACGCCAGATTTCTCTTGAGGATGTTCATAGTATTTATAATAACTTAATTTTATCTCTAGCTTTGGATCGACGCTTCTCATGTTTAGTGACGATTTCAATTCAACTTCTTATCCTTTTATACAATCTGATAAATTAATTAATTAGTTATTGTGTTCTCAACATATACTTGTGGGGGCACATATATAGCAGCAGCATCTATATCTATGCAAAACCTCTAACGCATCATGATCCACTCTTCCTGTTCCTTGCACCCCCCACCATGCATTCCTTATGTTGACAGATTGGTGGCTGAGCAAACCACTATATATGGTTTTGGCTGCCTTAGCTCCTGTACTTCTTCATACAATCTCTTTAGCATAACTCTAGAAATATAAGTAGATGAGATCGTTTCAAGGAAGCTCTTGGATTGCTCTATAGTACAAGTCTGATTAAGCTATGTTCTTTTTTGGGCTTCTTGCATATATAACCCTGATAGAAGTCTAATTTTATGAAAATATGTACATCTTACATTTGTATTCTCATCTATGGCCTTCTTATGTATTAAAAATATCCTGAAAGATTCTACTATCATGTGCTGTAAGGGTATAGAAGGAAAACGTCAATAGACATCTATCGAGTGTCACTTTTCATGTGAAATATTCAGAAAATCCCTGCCATATCCCTGTGTGTGCGCACGCATGCACGCACAAGGCAGGGCCCCCTCTAGTGCTCCAACCCCCACACCATCTCCATTTCCCTCTCTCTGTCTACCACTCACTCTTGTTCTCTACCTCTACTCTGCTCTCTCTATGTCAGGTCCGATGCCTCCTGGGCTACCATCCCCACTCTCCCTCTCTCTTCTATGTCTCTCTCTACATCTCTCTTTCTCTCTCTCCACAAGGCATCCTTTGGGGGAATGGAGGACCAGTAGTATTGCCAAACCCCAGGGTGGTGGTGTGGGGGGGCTTGTGGGGGGGGGGGGACAAGCATGGGGAGGATTGTATTATGGGGGTGGGGGTCAGGGTGAGGGCGGAAGTTGGGTTGCCAAGATGGGAGATAGGGGCAGAGGGCGTCAAGTGGGAGTATGGACAGGTAGGTAGATGCTAAGGGTTTTCCTCCTCCAATACCATGAGAGAGAGGGAGAGCTCTAAAAAAAGGTGGACCCTTGAGAGAGACGGCAAGAACTAGAGGCAGCAACATACATGTTCGACTGTGGGCTCAGTTGTCGACAAACTTGTGCGTGGTGTAGTCATGGAGGGAGGATGCATGCTGGCAAGCCTCAGTGCTCACCACCTCTGAGCCTACAACAACTCCCTCTTAGTCCTCAACCAAGTCTGAGGGGAGTATGAAGCCTGAGAACTATTGATGGTTACTATCTTCAAAAGGTCAAGGAGGTATCAAGGTGCACATCTCAAGAGTATAGAACTCCCAGGCTGATGCTTTCTCTCTCTTAACTTCCTTATCAACAAATAGACAATCTCCATAGGCTGAGCACTGAAGACCTAGACCCTCAAGTCAGTGTCATTGATAGTGAGCTATCTTCGATGGACCCCAGCCTGAACTTTCTATAGCATTAGCACCTCCTTGATGATAATGCAAAAACTTGATGGATTAGAGCTCGATTTTCCCATTTCGTGATCCAATAAGCAACTTTATTATTGGTCACTCACAACACCCCTTCTCAAATGCTTGCACCCTACTGAGGTTGGGTAGACTGTGAGAGGTCCACGAAGGTTTTGCAGCAACCACATTGGATGAAGCCTTCTACAACAAGGATATTGGCGGCCCTCTCTCCAAAGGATTGCCTTAACTTCACTCGGTGATGTGATCATTGCTAGAGATTTAGGATCCCTCATCATCAATCGACAAATATCCTATACTACCTTCTGGAGCCATGTCCCTTACTCTAATGGGCGGTTGACATCCTCATTTCATTCTCCAAGGGTGGAAGAAGTTTCCGATGGTCACAATCGACTAGTTCACCAAATTAGTCAAAGAAGAGGTGTTGTCCTAAATCACAGGAGCAGTAGTATGGAGCTTCATTTGAAAGAATGTCTTCTATTGATTTATCATCTCTTTGGTCCTCACCACTAACAACTAATACTAGTTCAATGGTGCCTATTTCTAGGAGTAGTACATTAGGTTAGCTATCTAGAACCACTATGTGTCAGTCAGCCACCCCCAAGCTAATGGGCTCATGAAAAATGTCAGTCAAACACTTCTTCATGGGATCAAGACTCTCTTTGTAACACCCTATATAAGAATATGTTAAATCGACTAAATCAGTAGACTACTAACAACCCAGACTAGTCATTTATGAAACTCGAGTAGGAAAAAAACTTTGAAGTTAAGCGTGCTTAGTTGGGAAAAGTTCTAAGATGAGTGATCTTTCTGGGAAGTCTACCAACTAGGAAAGTTGTTAGGCATGTTAGCTGGTTGGTCATTACAAATGCTATCAGAGTCTTATCCAATCGAAAGTGTGGGAGCTAAATGCCATAAAAGGCAAAGTGCTACACTATAATAACCACATCTTGATGACATAATAGTATAAAGTGCTACATAGCTGGAGCCACCTCCTGAGCTTGTAGGAGCCACCTTTAGAGTCCTGCCTTCCTGACATATGCTTAGAGACGAGGACATCACTTATATAAGAGGTTTAAATTGTAGCATCCTATATAAAAATATGATAAATGGACTAAATTAGAAGACTACCAACAACCCAGACTAGCCATTTTTGAAACTCGAGCAGGAATAGAACTTTGAAGTTAAGCGTGCTCAATTGGGAGAAGTTTCAGGATGTGTGACTTTTCTAGGAAGTCTACCAACTAGCACGATTGTTGGGCCAGTTAGTTGGTTGGATCATTACACTCCTATAAGAGTCCAACGAGTGTTGGGTCAAAGCCATCCTTAGTGTACTCTAAGCACAACACACCACTGCTTGTATAATGTCTTAAGAAACACCCTTCTACCTAGCCTACAAAGTGGAGGTGGTTATCACAGTGGCAATCACCAACCCCACCTTCCTAGTGGGATAATGTAACAACTTGAAAATTAATTAACATAAATAAATAGAAAATTTTAAAATAATAAAGGATGTACCAATAAATAAGAGTTGATTAAGGTAGTAAATAATGACATATAAAAGAGTTAATGAGCCAAAATAGAACATAAAATAATAATAAAATAAGAAAAATACTAAAAAGTTCAGAATGCCTAATACTTATCAACTAATTGGGCCAATTAAACTTGATTACACTAGATAATGGGCCAATTTATGCCCAAACCCTACCATAACTTTGGAAGCACGTCTCCCATGAGAATCCAACTCCAATTAGAGTTAGGAAGCTCAAATTATGGAAATAATCCAAGTAAATTCAAACGAAGTTAAAGTCATAATAAGACTCCTAAAGTCCTATTCCTTTAAATACACTCCCTAATCTCTCTTCGACCGACCCATACCACTACTGGGATGTGCTTGGATGAGAGAGGGGTGGATGGAGAGGAGGAATTCTCAAGGAGAAAGGCCTTCAAATTGTGTTCTAGTTCTTTACATAGGATCTTCCAAACACTCAAAGATAGGTATTATCACAGGCTAAGTCTGATTAAATCTCTCTATAGACTAATCTCCTTGCTAGAATGACGTTCCCCATATTTTTTCCATTTTTTATTGTCCATATAGTATGTATTTTCATAACCAAAACTTAGTTTCTCTCTCCATCCGTGTAACGGCCCTAGATATTTATGCTCAATAAGGCTCTACATCTTGATCCGCCTCCCGCGAATGGACCGAAGTATCGCAAGGGATAGCTCGTACACATGTCCAGTAAGAATATAAAAGACAACCACAACAATATAAGACACAATAAAGTACATGTGTTCATACCTGTATGTAATAATTTACATCTGTCCCAATACATTATTACATGTCTAATTAAAGAGTACAACTATCTGGGGCATACCCCGAGGGAGCACAAGCTCACACAACACAACTAACTCTACTGCTGGTGGTACAAGTCTACCACAACACCTCTGAAAGCCACACAAACGGCAAGCCCTAAAAAGAACTGTAGGGGAGTGAGCCTCAACAAGTCACAAGCTCAGTAGGGACCACCCAAAACAACACACAACACCAAAGAACCTCAACCCCAGAAGGTCTCACTGGAAACACCGATAGCCAAACCATATCATGCTCACATCAAAGTATAATTAATAACAACTAAACATAATTACATCAGCTAATACCAATCTCGGAAAGGAAGAGGGACAACAAGACTAGCACAGCACCACTAGTCTGCTAAACAACTATAATGCCTAGGCCACAAGCCTCACAGGCAAATCATTACAACAACTGGTCGCTGAAGCTACAAGCTTCATAGGCAACCTACCCACGTAGGGTAACAGGACTGGCATCAGCTAGCCAATCCATCTCACACCAAAACATAATCAGAAACTTACCCAGAGATGAGTAAAAGCACAACACGTGAAAGGTCACTCTATAGACCTCCACAGAACATAAGTCCACGTCAACACCTGAAGGGACTGGAACACAAAGTACCACAACACAAAACTACCCACAAAGGGTACATGTACCTACTACCATGAGGTACCACCATGGATCCACAACCAGTACCGTACCACCACAAGGGCACACCACAATGGGTAAAACCTCAACCTACATGTCACACACATAAGCCACCACTAGTGACAAAGCATGAGTCGGAAAGGAATGGTGCTACCACACGGGAACAAACTACTGGTTCATAATGCCAGTATCCAACCCAGACAACACAACACAAGAACTACCTCTCAGTCTCATAGTCACGGACGAAAGGTCCAACTACTGCTCCACAACCACACAGTAAAGCCAAAGAATAGTGCAGACCAACCAACACCACACCTGCAGACCACACAGCTGTAGGTCCATGCCTGGCACATTTAGGGACTCCGGCTCGAGCTCCCTAAAGTGAGACACTGGAAACACACGACTATCTGGGGCCCAGTACGTCTACTGGTGTTCGTACCCCCAACCACGAGCGCGCTACAAGCGACCCCACACCCACAAACACAAGTCGCTGCCCTCTGTCGTCTTTCCCTCAGCCAGACGTGCAACTCAAACACAAGAGTGAGGGTGTCCAGGAAGACGACACAGACCTCGACGGTACACACAGTATCAGAACAAACCCTGAGCACTAATGTGCCTGGCTCACACAAAATCTGGGGTACCAGACTGGAGAGGTATTCCGGAATAGGCGTCGGACCACCACACTCGGCTAGCACACAAACCACGTCAGTCACTTAACACCTCGGTGAAACTTATGTCACGATATATTAAATATAATTGGCTCGTCACTGGTCACCATGTGACCTCCAAGCTAACCGACACCAACACAAACTTAAATCACAATAACATACAATAATCTTGGTTGTCATTGGTCACCCCGTGACCTCCATTGCCATATTAATATAATATAATAACCATGCAAAAGACACTAAAGGGCCGAGGCTAGGTTCACACTGGAACCTCACTGCCCAGCCACCACAAACTAACCATAACAATTATATTAAAATAAACACAACGTCGAAACACTTTCCGTGCACACACAAACCACATGCACGGCACTCAAACCACGTAAACACCATGCAAATGACACGCTCCACGAGCGCTACAAGTGCATTGGCACCACCTATCCATGCCATGCACAACACTTTAATGATAATCAGATAATCGTACCAGTAAAACAGACACAACCAATTCTCTCGGCTGTGATCACGACATAAACAATTGTTGCCTTCTGATCGCGACACCCTGACATGTCGTGATCCAAAAGCCTAATGCGACGGGTCGGCCTGTCGCGTTCAGAATGGGACAGAGGGCTCTGTCGCCTTCATAGGCCGGAACTCTAATCTGGGTTCCCATCTCCGGATCACCCCCACAAACCATACAAACCACATTTAATTTCCATTTTTCATGCTTTACTCAATTCCCTAGCATGATATCTACTATTCTTTAAGCGATTAACAAACCAAACATGCGTCACATGTGATTCACAACATGAAAATGGGCAGAATCACCCTACCTTCGTGAAGAACACGAAGACTGATCACAACCCGAAGTTTCCCTCGCTCTGTGCGACGTCCTCGCGGAAAAACCACGCCGAAAACGACCCCAACATGCCAAATCGCCCTAGATTCCCAGCAGTAGCTCCTTCCCCCTGGCCAAACAGAGCTTGCCCAGCTCTGTCTGGCGGACCAGGGTTAAGAACTGTTTGCAGTTTAGAATGCAACGTACCCCTCCATCGAGACCTGAATGCGACGTTGTAGGGCCTTGCCTTCCCAAGGCTGACGTCAGCATGGCGCCCAGTGTACGACACGCGGTGCGCATGCAGACGAAGACTGCATCTCAATGGGCAAGCAGAATGCGACTACCAGGGCTGTCGCGTTAAGAACGCGACGCACACCCCTATCGCGTTCACAACCAGTGAACCAACAGGTGCTATGGGTCCAAACTGCCAGCACACTAAGCCCCAAAAACCTGTGAAAACACCTGAAACACAGACTAATGGGCCACACATTGGCCACCAAACCTGCTAAGCAAGGATCTGCAAAGATCTGAAAAAAATGTGCGACGTTATATTACTATCACCTAAAAAGGAATGTCGTCCTCGACATTCAAAACAAACCACAGTAAACCGAACTATCTCCTAAAAAGAAATAATACCATATTCAGAACAAGTAGGATACACTTTCTTTACTTCTGCCTTTCAAATTATCTGTGCTAATTGAATCTGTTCATTTCCGCTCTTGTTCTGCTTTCTTTTCTCTTTAATTCATTTGACAATTGTGCTACCCAACTGCCATTTTCTGCACTCTTCAATTGTAGGGCGATTTTACCCTGCTATCGACGCTTTATCTTCTTGGACTCAACCTATTTCCACATTTTTCCTGGCTATGTTTGCAACATTTCTTTCTGGACCGCTTTTCTTGCTCCAGACCTTTCACGTTACTCTACTATTTTTGGATACTCTGCCATGCTAGGCTCTGCTTGAATTCTCGAATTCTTCGGTACCATTCCATTATCTGCTTGTTACTGCCATCCACTACTTTGCTTTATTTGTATTCATCTTCTCAACTGTTTACTTTCTGAAACAATTCATATTACCATCGTTAAATTTCCTGCCTCTTTTTGCCATTATGCACAAACTGCCTTAACTCATATCTGACTAAGAATTTCTACCTCTCTACACAACTGTACACAAACCTTAAACTTTCTGTTAAATTTCTGGTAATATGTAAATATTAAATCTTCCTTGCTGTCCATGCTTCCGCTGCACCACTCTGATAACACCAAATATTTGGCAAAATATTTCATAAACTCTGCTCTCTTTATTGCTTTCAATTATTTTTCATTTGCACTATTACTCTGACTACAACTGGACTCAATTCTAACTTTATTGACTTCTCAAATCACTTTACTTAATCAATTAACATTGGAAGGAAATACCAAAATCTCTGAACTGATTTCTTTAATACTTCAGTTCTGGTTGTGCCACATGCTTAAATTCTGAATCCTGCCATATCGCTACTGACTTATCTGGCTTTTTTTTTCATTCTTTTCTTGCTTTAATAATATACTCTGGCTGATCTAATCAATCTATTACATAGTCTTCAAAATATTTGCTCTCATTGTTGTGACACTACACTCTCTTATCACATAATAACACTGCTCAACTAACTCTGTTCATCTTCTACCTTCAACTTTACCAATTTCTTTCTCAATCAGGTGCCACTTGTCTCTAAACTGTTCATTGTTTATCTGATCTTACTTTTCCTTTCTGTACTTATCAATCTCAATTTCCATATGTTTCTTGCTCTCTCTATTCTATTCTACCATACTCTAATCTGCTTATTATTCCTTAACTATTCTGCATTTTATTCTTACATCAAACTCTGTAATACCCTTATAAAAGAATACCTTTACCCAATTAAATCATTTTCTGTACACTGGCAGGCCAACTCTTATTGAGCATTTTTTTGAACCCTTTGATTACATCCGTTTCATAATCTACTATTCCCTTTCTTTCTCTGATCAATAACTCTTAATCTGATCTGTATTGCCGCTTACACTATTCACGATATCATTTCTACAAAACATTTCTCTTATCTATTCCGCTATCTGGCTATCTTCACTGTACCATTCATACTACAATCCCTGCTAATACACAATCATCCTTTTATTGAAATACTACCAAAGCTAAAATTTGAAATCGATCTCTTTAAATACTATAACCTGCTTTGCCTAATTTCTCTATTCCATTTTGCTACTCTATTCTCAGATGCTGAAACTATTGCTACTATATCTTACTTATCGTGATCTTTTTCATTCAGACCTTCACTTTAATTCCTCTCATCATTTGCCTTGCTATTCCACTTAACCTGATATTTCTCAACTGATGCAATTCTTTCTATTCTGTCCCACATAACTCTACCTTATTCCAAACATTCTTAATCTTAACCTCAATCTTTATCACTGTATTCTTTAATAAATCTTTCTGTGCAATTCTACAAACTACTACTTACCAAATGACTGATCTTTCTTTACTCTCTCTTTACTTAAATAATCACCTCAATATCTTCTTACACGAATTTCTTATATCAAATTCCCATTATCATCATTATTTACAAGAATCACAACAACACTATTTCCAAGCTCTATATTGCTTCCATCTCTAATCTCAAACACACTTAATCTGACTACCATACATCTCTGCTCCTTTGCTTATCAGTACCTTATCTCAAACTGAACTGTCTCACACAGTTATTCCAAACCTTCCATAACACTATTCACATTATTATCCACACTGTTCCTTAACACTGATTAACACAAATCTTAATACTGTAATTACTTCTGCTAATGTTCACAATTATAATTCACACACTTAACAATCCTCATCACGCACTGATTTATTCCTCATTACTAACATTGTTTCACTGCTTCTTTACCATATCATTGCCCTATACCTATTCTGCCAACTCTGTATCTTACCAAAATACTTCAAACATACCCTTTCTAGAATACTACTCTCCCCTTTCTGATTATCATAACCAAGTTCACTAATCTTTTCAATTCCTATAATTAATAATCTTTGAACGACTATATTTTAACTATAGACTGGCACACTGGTATAACCACTCAACAATACCACTAACCACACCATGTCTCTGCCATTACTAACAACTACCACACTAACCAACCACACACACAATTCACATATCAAAAACTCACGTGAAAACCGTACTAAAAATCACACAAAACCGCAGACTCACTACCAGCAGTGGACATTAAACCATGTCTTAGGACATTGTAACTTTAATGACTTTTCATATTCTAACTGGACCATGCTCTGATAACAACTGTAATGGCCCTGGATACTTATGCCCAATAAGGCTCTACATCCAGATCTGCCTCCCGTGAACAGACCGAAGTCTCGCAAGGGATAGATCGTACATGTGTCCAGTAAGAATATAAAAGACAACCACAACAGTATAAGACAATAGAAAGTACATGTGCTCATACTTGTATGTAACAATTTACATCTGTCCCAATATATTATTACATGTCCAATTAAAGAGTACAACTACCTGGGGCATACCCTGAGGGAGCACAAGCTCACACAACACGACTAACTCTACTGCTGGAGGTACAATTCTGCCACAACACCTCTGCAAGCCACACAAATGGCAAGCCCTGAAAAGAACTGTAGGGGAGTGAGCCTAAACAAGTCACAGGCTCAGTAGGGACCACCCAAAACAACACACAACACCGAAGAACCTCAACCCCAGAAGGTCTCACTGGCAACACCGATAGCCAAACCATATCATGCTCACATCAAAGTATAATTAATAACAACTAAATACAATTACATCAGCTAATACCAATCCCGGAAAGGAAGAGGGACAACAGGACTAGCACAACACCACTAGTCTGCTAAACAACTATAATGCCTAGGCCACATGCTTCACAGGCAAATCATTACAACAACTAGTCGCTGAAGCTACAAGCTTCATAGGCAACCTACCCACGTAGGGTAACAAGACTAGCATCAGCTAGCCAATCCACCTCACACCAAAACATAATCAGCAACTTACCCAGAGACGAGTAAAAGCACAACACATGAAAGGTCCCTCTACAGACCTCCACAGAACACAAGTCCACCTCGACACCTGAAGGGACTGGAACACAAGTACCACAACACAAAACTACCCACAAAGGGTACAGGTACCTACTACCACGAGGTACCACCACGGATCCACAACCAGTACCGTGCCACCACCAGGGCACACCACAATGGGTAAAACCTCAACCAACCTGTCATACACACAAGCCACCACTAGTGACAAAGCACGAGTCGGAACGGAATGATGCCACCACACGGGAACGGACTACTGGTTCATGACGTCAGTATCCAACTCGGACAACACAACACAAGAACTATAATACCCTCAAATTCTAAATATCATGTTTTACTTATAAATTCTTTTTTATGCAAACCGATTAGAATTACAATGAGTTATTTAGGATTTAGGGAGTGTTTAAGACACTTTACCATACCCAGGTATCACTTTCGGTCATGCGCACCCTGACAGGGCGACACCAGAAAATTGTAACAAAAATGAAATTTGAAAACACCGTAATTCTTAGAAAAAATTCGTGATATCAAATATTTCATTATCCGAAATTTTGACGACCGGATTTTGAGATTTAGCTGACGCAACTATTTTTGGGGTGATTTTTCACCTAGTGGAAAATAAATTCTAAAAATTAAACTAAAGTCACCATAATTTATAAAACCATCACATTAGGCTATGGTTGAAATTTCAACACAAACGGACGTCGTTTGAATACCTCTACATAGGGATTATTGGGCCAGCTGAATTAAGGGTCATTTACGATGACTAATTTCTGGGTTTTTCTTGGAGCTTACGGGTGAGGCTTAGGAGAGGCCAACACACATTAGGATAAGGCTAGGTCATGGGGTTGGGCTATCATATCATTAAGGTTACCTACGTGTAACCAAGAGAGTGTATGCATGGGAGACGTGGCTGTGGGTGGGGAAGTGAGGTTTTTAACTCAACACCTGTGAGCCAACGTGCCGGCATGTATGCAGTCCGGAGGAGTTATAAAAGCTCACTCCTTATCCATCGAACAAACATTTCCATCCTCTGTTCTTGTTGTTGCTGTTGTAGTTGCTTATTGTAGCTATTATTGTTCCTTCTTCTGTAGAATCACACTCCTCCAACTGCATCGGCTGAAGATTTCTGCAGTTTCTTTTACTTTTCCTTACACTGATATTAGTTCAACGAGGAGGAGGAGAAGAATCTTTGTTTCTTTTTCAAGATCAAGTAGGTTCCTATCTTCTCCCCATACTTTTATTCTCTACTCTTGTTAAAAAGATTATAACTTTGTATATGTTGCTTTTGAGTTATTCAACCAAACTTGGTTTGGTGTGTACATCTTTCGTATACGTGCTTGTAACTCTATATCTTTGTTTGATTCCCTAACTACCTTTGGAACTATGTGATTACCAAAGAAAAATCTTCACTTCCCTTACAGATCAAGTAGGTTCCTAACTTCTTCTTCTACCCTTGATCCATGTTCATGCTATAGAGTTTTGTAGAAGTCTCAATTATCTTTAGAATAGTATGAAGACTTCGGTTCAGTTGTTTGGTACTTCAAGTTTTGATTTAGATCCATGAAACATTTTGTGGTTTAGTGTTCATCATGTAGGAATCTTCCATTGAACCATTGCTATCAAGGCTCTACTACTAGTACTAAACCATGTTTAGTTTCTAGCTAGGCAAGTTTGGATTGCAAACCTCCTCTTTCATCTCGCTTGTTTAGCTTATAAACCCCTGTGAGAACTACAATTCGACTCTTCTATTTGATATAAATCATACCTTGGTCCATAGGTTCCATGATTAGAGTTTTTAGGATGAACTTTAAGTCATTTCTAGAATAAAAACCAACGGTTGTCGACAGGGGGAAGTTACTTGTCGACAAACTTCACTTTCATAGAACTGTGAACTGCTGGGACAGCAGTAGCTGTCGACAGCCAGCCCATTGCTGTCGACAGGTACTATCCCAGACCAGCAAACCCAATTCTGGAAGCCTCTATCTGTCGACAACCACCAACTGGCTGTCGACACATGTTGTCCTGAATAGAATTTCAGCAATCTTTCTTCTACCAATCCTTGTCAAAACTTCAACCTATTGGCATAGCAAGCTACCCACTTATTTACCTTGGTATTTACTGTCATACTACAACAAACTTTACCCACATTATGTACCTTAACCTCCCTTGAATTATTCTTAACATTGTCAATTACGAATAGTACTCCGATTGAGTCTAATCTCCCGTATTCGATAACTGAGTCTATAAAACCTGATCACCTGAGAGTTCATATGTTTGAACACCTTATGAGATGTGAATAATTTGTGATGACAATTGTGGATCTTCATATTCTTGGGTTCTTATGTGATTTCAACCTTCCGAAGTTATTGACTTTAAGTCATAACCTTGTCTCAACCAATTGTCTTTCTTATATTATTGAACTCCGAGCAATTTTGTCACCAAGATATCTATATTAATTCTCAATCAAAACTACCTTTAGATTTCCAATCTCTGTTATGCTCATGAAAAGAAATTTATGATATGAAGACAGTGTTCTCTTCAAAAGAGGGTTTAGGATCACTTGTGGTAGCACCAGCCACTTGTGATCAGCTAAGGGCGACAGTTTGTAGGTAAATCCAAGTCAATGGACTGATGATGGTGGGTAATAAACCCCGTTCTTGCGCAATGAACAAGATCTATGGTGTTGGAATCGCCTAGACACTAAGGATGTATTTACGTCTATTTAGTAACCTCTTGAGAGCAGTGATGCCTGTCAAATTTGTTTCCAAAACAAGTTATGGTCTGAATTCTGAAAGACAAATATGACTCTTATTATGTGATTTGTTTGAGCTCATTATGAATTCAATTTGAGCTATATGTTTCTGTTAAGTATGAAATTCATGAGCAAATGTGTTTTTGATCCATATACGCTTACTTTCACCTACTGAGTCCTTCTGACTCATGCCTTTGTTCCTCCAACCCTTTCAGATTGAAGGTGTGTATATTCTCAGATACAGATGAATCTCAATTCCGCTGTAGACGATGAAGAGATGAAGAAGTATAGCATAGTTTTAGTAGTTTCTTTTAGTTGATGATGTATTAAATTAAAGAGAGAAACTTAGCGCTTGTAAATAATGAATATTAGTACTTTGTTACCTTGTGAAGTATAATACGTTTAAAGACGCCTTTGTGAAATGGTTTGCTAATGTTGAGCATTACACGGATTTGTCTACCCATAACGAAAATTGTCAGCGTAACCCCTCTTCCGATCAAAGGTATATGTATGTGTGTGTGTGAAGCCGGAGGAGGGTGTTACAGAGGTGGTATCAGAGCAAGGTTATGGGTGATAGATATCTCTGTGACCATTTTCACAAAGGAAATAAATAAAATATTTGTGTGTATTCTAGAATCTCTAAAGATCATTTTGGTTCTTAAAATTTAAGTGGTTAGTAGGAATTAATTGGATGTGTTTGATGGTGTTCCAGGAAATGGCAGACAAAGGGAAAGCTATCGACACATCCAGTGAGGATAGACATGAGGAAATTGAAGAAGGTTCTACGGGGGAAGTTCCCAATGTCCCATTGGCCAGAAACTCTCAAGAAGGAAGCACTGGGACTCCTGATTTTTCTATTTTTATGCAACCATTTCAGGGAATGGTGCAAACACTAATGAAGAACCAACAAGATGTGGGTGGAGAAAGAATTTCTGGAGCATCCTTGTTAGAGAAGTTTAAGAAGATGGGACCTCCAGCCTTTAAAGGAAGTAGTCAACCCGAGGTTGTAGAAGGATGGGTTAGAGAGATGGAAAAGATATTCAAGGCCATTAGATGTGAAGAGGAGGACAAAGTCACACTGGCGAATTATATGCTTCAGGATAGAGCTGATGAATGGTGGCAATCTATCATGAGAAATGCATTCAGAAATAGAGAAGATAAGATTAGTTGGGGAGAATTCCTGAGAGAGTTGTATGAGAAATACACTCCACCACACGTCAAGGATAGGAAAGAAGTGAAATTTTTGCAATTGGAACAAAAAGACATGACGGTGGCGGAATATGAAACAAAATTCACTGAGCTGGAAAAATATGCACCACACATTTATGATAATAAACTCAGAAGGGTAAAGAAGTTTGTAAGAGGATTAAAACCCAGTGTGAGGAGCAGGGTAGCTCCACTAGATCCCTAGAGCATGGCAGTGGCACTAAAGACTGTGTTTATAGTGGAATCTGAATTTATGGAGTATATGAGAAACAAAGAAACCAATGGGGGTAAGAAGAAAAATGTGTATAACAAGGAAACGAAAGGTCAGAAGCAAAAGGTTGATTCAACCAAGCAGCAGGGAGAACAGAAAAAGAGTTGGCCCGCGTGTGTTCAATGTGGAGGAAGACACCCCGGTGATGAGTGCTGGAAAGTAGCAGGGAAATGTTATGGATGTGGTCAGAAAGGGCATATGATTAAGGACTGTCCACACAAAGCAGACCAGTCAAAAGTGCAGAAGCCACAACCCTACTTTCAGCAAGCCCCAAGACAACCACCTAAAGGATCAGCTAGAGTCTTTGCTTTGACAAAGGAGGAAGCTCAGGACACCCCTACTGTAGCTGAAGGTATTCTCCTGACCGAAAATATGTATGCTAGAGTGTTATTTGACCTTGGAGCTACTCACTCTTTTATTTCTCGAGTATTTGTTAATTCTATATCTCGAAAACCAGAGAAATTAGTAGGAAGTATGATACTTGACTGTCCTACTGGTCAAATAGCTACACTTACTTCTGTTATTCCTAAAATAAACCTGAAAATAGGAGAATGTGAACTTACTGCATATGTATATGTACTGGATAACATGCAAGATTTTGACATTATATTAGGAATGGATTGGTTAGCAGAAAATCACGCAATATTAGATTGCCATAAGAAAGTTTTAACATTTAAAAGGCTGGGATTAGCAGATTTCAGCTACACATGCCCAAAGAATAATGGAAACAAGAAGACTATATCAGCACTTAAAGCCATGAAATGGCTGAGAAATGGTTGTCAAGGTTATCTGGCAAGTGTGATGGCCATATCAAATGAGCATAAATAGGTATTAGTTCAAGATATTGATGTTGTAAAAGAATTTTCAGATGTCTTTCCTAATGATTTATCTGGATTACCTCCAATTATATAAATTGACTTTACCATTGAACTTTTACCTGAACTTTGCCTATATCCATAGCCCCTTATAGAATGGCACCAGCTGAGTTGACTGAATTAAAGAAGCAGTTGCAAGACTTATTAGACAAAGGTTTTATTAGACCAAGTGTGTCACCATGGGGAGCACTGGTATTGTTTGTGAGAAAGAAAGATGGATCTCTCAGATTATGTATTGATTATAGGAAGTTGAATCAAGTTACATTCAAGAACAAACATCCATTACCAAGAATTGATGACTTATTTGATCAACTTCGATCTGCCACAATATTCTCTAAGATAGATCTAAGGTCGGGATACCATCAATTGAGAGTTAAAGAAGATGATACTTCTAATACAGCATTTAGAACTAGATATGGACATTATGAGTTTTTAGTACTTCCATTTGGACTCACTAATGCACCTGCAGTATTTATGGATTTGATGTATAGGGTATTCCAGCCTTATTTGGATAATTTTGTGGTGGTATTTATAGATGATGTGTTGATATATTCGTCTAATGAAGAAGAACACAAGGAACATTTTAGAGTTGTACTACAAACCTTAAGGAAACATCAATTGTATGGTAAGTTAAGTAAATGTGAGTTTTGGCTCAAGGAAGTGAACTTTTTGGGCCATGTGATTTCTGGAAAAGGTGTGGCAGTAGACCCAAGTAAAATTGAAGCAATTCTGAATTGGGAAAGACCCAAGAATCCATCAGAAATCCGAAGTTTCTTGGGATTAGCTGGTTACTATAGGAGATTTATTGAAGGCTTTTCTTCTATAGCTATGCCTTTGACTCAGTTAACCAGAAAAGAGACACCTTTTGTGTGGAATAAGAAATGTGAGGCCAATTTTCAGGAATTAAAAGAGAAGCTTACCACAGCTCTGATTCTTACTTTACCTCAAGGATCGGGAGGATTTATAGTGTACACGGATGCATCTCAAAGAGGAATTGGATGTGTTCTTATGCAACATGGGAAAGTGGTAGCTTATGCCTCTAAACAATTAAAAGATCATGAAAGGAATTATCCAGCTCATGACTTAGAATTGGCAGCGATCATACATGCTTTGAAGATCTGGCGCCACTATTTGTATGGGGAACAATTTGAAGTTTATACTGACCATAAGAGTCTAAAGTACATATTTTCTCAGAAGGAACTGAATCTAAGACAAAGGAGATGGTTAGAATTTTTGAAGGATTATGATCTTACAGTAAATTATCATCCAGGTAAAGCTAATGTAGTAGCTGATGCTTTGAGCAGAAAGAAATCAAGAGCACTACAATTGCACCAACAGTGGAAAGAAATAACATATTTGATCGAATACTCACCAAGATGTGGTGCAGAAAATCCGATATTGGCACAATTGACAGTAAGGTCGGTATTATTAGATAAAATTGGTGAAGCACAGAACCAAGATCAGAAACTAAAAGAGATGGTAAACAAACCAGGATACATCAAAGATGGTCAAGGGATAATTAGATTTCAAAACAGAATATGCCTACCGGAGAATGAAGAAATTAAAAGTGAGTTATTGAAGGAAGGGCACAAATTTCAGTATTCGATTCATCCTGGTAGCTCTAAAATGTATCAGGATTTGAAAAAGCAGTTTTGGTGGCATGGAATGAAAAAGGACATAGCAAAATTTGTGAGTAAATGTCTGACATGTCAACAAATAAAGGCTGAGCACCAGAAGCTAGCGGGGCCTATGCAACTAATTGAAATTCCAGTATGGAAATGGGAGCAGATAACCATGGATTTTATGACGGGTTGGCCAAAGACAAGGAAGAAGCATGATGTTATTTGGGTAATTGTCGATAGGTTAACTAAATTGACTCATTTTCTAGCAATCACGAAGACTCAATCATTAGAAGATTTGGCTCAATTGTATATAAAGGAAATAGTAAGACTTCATGGAATTCCTTTATCAATAATTTCAAATAGAGATCTAAGATTCACTGCTAGATTTTGGAAAAGTCTTCAAGCAGCCATGGGTACACAATTAAAATTCAGTTCAGCATATCATCCACAAACCGATGGCCAATCAGAAAGAACTATTCGAACACTCGAAGATATGCTAAGAGCCTGTAGTTTGGATTGGCGTGGTAGCTGGGATGATTACCTACCCTTGATTGAGTTTGCATACAATAATAGTTACCATAGAAGTATTGGAATGGCACCATATGAGGCATTATATGGTAGACCTTGTAGATCACCCCTCCGTTGGGAAGAAGTGGGAGAAAAGAGTCTCATCGGGCCAAAATTAATTCAGAACTGCTCAGAGAAGATTAAATTAATTAGGAAGAGATTACTAATAGCTCAAGACAGGCAGAAGAAGTATGCGGATAGGAGAAGAAGGCCACTGGAATTTAACATAAGGGATCATGTATTTCTAAAGATCTCTCCAACCAAAGGTATTATGAGATTTGGTAAGAAAGGAAAACTCAGTCCAAGATATGTAGGGCCTTTTGAAATATTGCAGAGAATAGGAGAAGTAGCATATCAGTTAGCTCTACCGCCCTCTTGGTCACATATTCATAATGTATTTCACATATCTATGTTAAGAAAATACATAATGGATCCTTCTCATATAATCAGTTATGAAGATGTGAAAATACAGTCAAATTTAACCGTACAAGAGGAACCAGTGAAAATTTTGGACCGGAAGGAACGAGTTCTCAGAAACAAAGTAGTTTCTATGGTGAAGATCTTATGGAGAAATGCACTCGTGGAGGAAGAAATGTGGGAATTGGAGCAAGAGATGAAAGAAAAGTATCCACAACTATTCGGTAAGTAAGTTTTGCCAATTTCGAGGACGAAATTTATTTTAACAGGGGAGAAATGTAATAACCTCGAATTTTAAATATCATGTTTTACTTATAAATACTTGTTTATGCAAACCGATTAGAATTACATTGAGATATTTAGGATTTGGGGAGTGTTTAAGACACTTTATCATACGCAGGTATCACTTTCGGTCGTGCGCACCCTGACTGGGCGACAGTGGAAAACTGTAACGAAAATGAAATTTGAAAATACCATAATTCTTAGAAAAATGTGGTGATATCAAATATGTAATTATCCGGATTTTTGACGACAGGATTTTGAGATTTAGCCGACGCAACTATTTTTTGGGCGATTTTTCACCCAGTGAAAAATAAATTATAAAAATTAAACTAAAATCACCATAATTTGTAAAACCATCACATTAGGCTATGGTTTAAATTTCAACACAAACGGACATCGTTTGAACACCTTTACATAGGGATTATTGGGCCAGCTGAATTAAAGGTCATTTACGGTGACCAATTTCTGGGTTTTTCCTAGAGCTTACGTGTGAGGCTTAGGAGAGGCCAACACACATTAGGATAAGGCTAGGCCATGGGGTTGGGCTATCATATCATTAAGGTTACCTGCATGAAACCAAGAGAGTGTATGCATGGGAGACGTGGCTGTAGGTGGGGAAGTGAGGTTTTTACCTCAACACCTATGAGCCAACGTGCCGGCATGTATGCAGTCCGGAGGAGTTATAAAAGCTCACTCCTTATCCATCGAACAAACATTTCCATCCTTTGTTCTTGTTGTTGCTGTTGCAGCTGCTTATTGTAGCTATTATTGTTCCTTCTTCTGTAGAATCACACTCCGCCAACTGCATCGGCTGAAGATTTCTGCAGTTTCTTTTACTTTTCCTTACACTGATATTAGTTCAACGAGGAGGAGGAGAAGAATCTTTGTTCATTTTTCAAGATCAAGTAGGTTCCTATCTTCTCCCCATACTTTTATTCTCTACTCTTGTTAAAAAGATTAAACTTCGTATATGTTGCTTTTGAGTTATTCAACCAAACTTGGTTTGGTGTGTACATCTTCCGTATACGTGCTTGTAACTCTATATCTTTGTTTGATTCCCTAACTACCTTTGGAACTATGTGATTGCCAAAGAAAAATCTTCACTTCCCTTACAGATCAAGTAGGTTCCTAACTTCTTCTTCCACCCTTGATCCATGTTCATGCTATAGAGTTTTGTAGAAGTCTCAATTATCTTTAGAATAGTATGAAGACTTCGGTTCAGTTGTTTGGTACTTCAAGTTTTGATTTAGATCTATGAAACATTTTGTGGTTTAGTGTTCATCATGTAGGAATCTTCCATTGAACCATTGCTATCAAGGCTCTACTACTAGTACTAAACCATGTTTAGTTTCTAGCTAGGCAAGTTTGGATTGCAAACCTCCTCCTTCATCTCGCTTGTTTAGCTTATAAACCCCTGTCAGAACTACAATTCGACTCTTCTATTTGATATAAATCATACCTTGGTCCATAGGTTCCATCATTAGAGTTTTTATGATGAACTTTAAGTCATTTATGGAATAAAAACCAACGGCTGTCGACAGGGGGAAGTTACCTGTCGACAGACTTCACTTTCACAGAACTGTGAACTGCTGGGACAGCAGTAGCTGTCGACAGCCAGCCCATTTCTGTCGACAGGTACTATCCCAGACCAGCAAACCCAGTTCTGGAAACCTCTATCTGTCGACAGCCACCTCCTGGCTGTCGACACATGTTGTCCTGAATTGAATTTCAGCAATCTTTCTTGTACCAATCCTTGTCAAAACTTTAACCTATTAGCATAGAAAGCTACCCACTTATTTACCTTGGTATTTACTGTCATACTACAGAAAACTTTACCCACATTATGTACCTTAACCTCCTTTGAATTATTCTTAACATTGTCAATTACAAATAGTACTCTGATTGAGTCTATTCTCCCGTATTCGGTAACTGAGTCTATAAAACCTGATCACCTGAGAGTTCATATGTTTGAACACCTTATGAGATGTGAATAGTTTGTGATGACAATTGTGGATCCTCATATTCTTGGGTTCTTATGTGATTTCAACCTTCCGAAGTTATTGGCTTTAAGTCATAACCCTGTCTCAACCAATTGTCTTTCTTATATTATTGAACTCCGAGCAACTTTGTCACCAAGATATCTGTATTAATTCTCAATCAAAACTACCTTTGGATTTCCAATCTCTGTTATGCTCATGAAAAGAAATTTATGATATGAAGACAGTGTTCTCTTCAAAAGAGGGTTTAGGATCACTTGTGGTAGCACCAGCCACTTGTGATCAGTTGAGGGCGACAGTTTGTAGGTAAATCCAAGTCAATGGACTGACGATGGAGGGTAATAAACCCCGTTCTTGCGCAATGAACAAGATCTAATGTGTTGGAATCGCCTAAACACTAAGGATGTATTTACGTCTATTTAGTAACCTCTTGAGAGCAGTGATGCCTGTCAAATTTGTTTCCAAAACAAGTTATGGTCTGAATTCTGAAAGACAAATATGACTTTTATTATGTGATTTGTTTGAGCTCATTATGAATTCAATTTGAGCTATATGTTTCTGTTAAGTATGAAATTCATGAGCAAATGTGTTTTTGATCCATATATGCTTACTTTCACCTACTGAGTCCTTCCGACTCATGCCTTTGTTCCTCCAACCCTTTCAGATTGAAGGTGTGTATAATCTTAGCTACAGATGAATCTCAATTCCAGTGCAGACGATGAAGAGATGAAGAAGAATAGAGTAGTTTTAGTAGTTTCTTTTAGTTGATGATGTATTAAATTAAAGAGAGAAACTTAGCGCTTGTAAATATGAATATTAGTATTTTGTTACCTTGTGGAGTATAATATGTTCAAAGATGCCTTTGTGAAATGATTTGCTAATGTTGAGCATTACACGGATTTGTCTACCCATAACGAAAATTGTTAGCGTAACCCCTCTTCTGATCAAAGGTTATATGTATGTGTGTGTGTGAAGCCAGAGGAGGGTGTTACAAGAACTACCTCTCAATCTCGCAGTCACAACGAAAGGTCCAACTGCCACTCCACAACCACACAGTAAAGCCAAAGAACAGTGGAGACCAACCAACACCACACCTGCAGACCACACAGCTGCAGGTCCATGCCTAGCACCTTTAGGGACTCCGGCCTGAGCTTCCTAAAATGAGGCACTGGAAACACAGGACTAGCTGGGGCCCAGTACGTCTACTGGTGTCCATACCCCCAACCACGAGCGTGTTACAAGCGACCGCACACCCACAAACACAAGTCGCTGCCCTCTGTCGTCTTTTCCTCAGCCGGACGTACAACTCAAACACAAGAGTGAGGGTGTCCAGGAAGACGACACAGACTTCGATGGTACACACAGTACCGGGACAAACCCCGAGCACTAACGTGCCTGGCTCACACAAAACCTACGGTACCCTACTAGAGAGATATTCCGGAATAGGCGCCGGACCACCACACTCGGCTAGCACACAAACCACGTCAGTCACTTAACACCTCGGTGAAACTTATATCACGATATGTTAAATATAATTGGCTCGTCACTGGTCACCATGTGACCTCCAAGCTAACCGACACCAACACATACTTAAATCACAATAACATACAATAATATTGGCTGTCATTGGTCACCCCGTGACCTCCATTGCCATATTAAAATAATATAATAACCACTTAATAACCATGCAAAAGACACTAAAGGGCCGAGGCTAGGTTCACACTGGAACCTCACTGCCCAGCCACCACAAACTAACCTTAAGAGTTATATTACAATAAACACACATAACGTCGAAACACTTGTCGTGCACATACAAACCACATGCACGGCACTCAAACCATGTAAACACCATGCAAACGACATGCTCCACGAGTTCTACAAGTGCATTGGCACCACATATCCATGCCATGCACAACACTTTAACGATAATCAGATAATCGTACTAGTAAAACAAACACAACCAATTCTCTCGGCTATGATCGCGACATAGGCAACTGTCGCCTTCTGATCACGACACATCGACATGTCGCGATCCAAAAGCCTAACGCGACGGGTAGACCTGTCGCATTTATAACGCGATAGAGGGCTCCGTTGCCTTCACAGGCCGGAACCCTAATCCGGGTTCCCATCTCCGGATCACCCTCATAAACCATATAAACCACGTTTAATTTTCATTTTTCATGCTTTACTCAATACCCTAGCATGATATCTACTATTCTTTAAGCGATTGACAAACCGAACATGCGTCACATGAAATTCAGAACATGAAAATGTGCAGAATCACCCTACCTTTGTGAAGAACACGAAGACCGATCGCAACCCGGCGTTTCCCCCGCTCTGTGCGACGTCCTCACGGCGAGACCACGCTGAAAACGACCCCAACACCGCAAATCGCCCGAGATTTCCCGTAGCAGCTCCTCCCCCCTGGCCAAACAGAGCTTGCCCGGCTCTGTCTGGCCGACCAGGGTTAAGAACTGTTTGCGGTTTAGAACGTGACGTACCCCTCCGTCGCGACCTGAACGCGACGTTGTAGGGCATCGCCTTCCCAAGGCCGACGTCAACATGCCACCCAGCGTGCGACACGTGGCACGCATGCAAACGAAGACCGCATTTCAATCGGTAAGCAGAACACGACTACCAGGGCTGTCGGGTTAAGAATGCGACGCACACCCCGGTCGCGTTCACAACCAGTGAACCAACGGGTGCTATGGCCCCAAACTATTGGCCCACTAAGCCCAAAAAACCTACGAAAACACTTGAAACACAGACTAATGGGCCACACACTGGCCACCAAACCTGCTAAACAAGGATCCACAAAGATCCGAAAAAAATGCACGACATTACAATCCGAGTCTATGTAATTCTCTTAGAATCATGTTAAATCCATGTATATATCTTAATTGATTTTTACTACTTGTTTAGAAGCATGTTAGGAAGTTTTTGCAATTGGTTTCTCTCATTTAGATTCACTATACATCAAGATTTTGGCATTTTATCTCACATTTATCACAAATAGGCTCACTACTTGAAGACGCATGGCCCTTTTGATAGTGTTCTTGAATGTGCCGACACGATACATCGCATTCAAGATTCACACTTTTTGTCCAGTGCGTTAACTTAATTGAAACGCACTTGGCTCCTCGATCACATTTTGAACGTGCACCGTACCTTGACAGCAATTAGACTGTCAACCCTAAAACCCTAAGTTTCTTGAAAATATTGCCATAAGCACATGATCCTCTTATTGTTTGATGAATACGCAACCCTAACCATGCTGACAAAGATAATATATGTGAAATTAAGATGTTATAAACTCTTTTAATTAAAATTAAATGATCTCTTTATGTACCTTGATTCTCTTACATTAACTTGATACATACCATAAAAAGCTTAATTTCTTTCTGACTAATTACAGTTAATGATCAAGAAAACATGCATATGAATACAATAACATGTTAAATTAATAACATGTGTTACGTGATTAATTTGCAATAACATTTTGAATTACTAATATCATTACTCTATGTGCCTAAAAGTCCTCTAGGATGTCGAGCAAAATGTTTTCACACTTTCCTTGATGATGTGAGAACCCTCTATCGGGTATTCCTCCTACTAGATTGGAATCCTTCATTGAGGCTTCAGTAAGTCTTTGTGAGCCTAGAATTCCTCTAGAATATTGAGCTGGTTGTACCATAAACATCCATACACCTTACTAGAACTATGTCGGACCCATACGACATATTCTGCTGGCCTTATTTCTCTGATTAAAAAGATGTTTGATCTGATACATGAGTTCTAAATGTGCTAATATTGGGCAACGTGTCTTTAGATAAATGTGCCCGATCCTTGACCTCATTCTGATTGTAGCCAGGGCACAGACCACGTTCAACCCAGCACTGCCTATACTTGAGAGTACTGTACAACAGTCATTTCTCACATGTTTTCTCAAAGTATTTCACATTTAGACTCTCTGTATATTTCTAGATAATCAGAAACACTCTCTTATCTCTTTCATCCATGACCTTCACATATACTTGTCTATGACCTCTCATCTATTTCTTGGAATTCTATGGCTAGGAAACGATTGTCTAGATAAAACATGACCTAATGCATGTGCATAAAGGGCCATGTTTGGTCCATAGAGGAGCATCCAAAGGTACTTGAGCCTACAGGAGCTTAATGACATGGTGTGGCATTGCACCAAAATGCTTGAGTTCTTGATTAATCTGTGATAATCAACTTATAAAATTACTTGACATGTTATTACTTGACTTGTACTTGTTACCCTTATGGGTATTCTAATGTAATATAGCCACTTCTACATCAATATGCTCGTTACATGTTATTGTTCTATTTGAACTTGAATCTCACTCTCTCATACTTGATAGTCATTACTCGTTCATGTTCTTTTCTCATCTTCTTTTTATTTATTAGC
Source organism: Colocasia esculenta (assembly GCA_014218235.1). Classification (NCBI taxonomy): domain Eukaryota; kingdom Viridiplantae; phylum Streptophyta; class Magnoliopsida; order Alismatales; family Araceae; genus Colocasia; species Colocasia esculenta. Next base: position 40,870,978 of record CM024764.1, read on the forward strand.
TTGATTTATAGCTCTATCATGTCATTAGTATATTCTAGAGCTTGTTAAACTACTAATCACTTAAAGCATGCCTAGTTTATGAGATATAATCCTACTAAGCATCTTGTCATCTAGTTACTATTCTATATTTTAGGTGGTCCAATGATGACACACACAACAACAAGAATGGTCAAGAGTGAAAAGTGACCCGATGTTATCATAATGGAATTATTCTGGTGTCTTATGAAGTGAGATGCACAACAACAAGGCCCTTTAGGAGATTTGGATCTATGACTGAGGAGAAAGACCAAGCTCAGACCCAACCTAGTGGCCTACCAATAGTGGATGGCATATAACTACAACAGTTTGGTCGAGGAATGTCCCTTCTTCCTTGGAGACCTTATCTACAAGAAAGCCAATGTCATCACCCCTCAGCTCATAGCAGGAAAACTAGCATTCAACGAGGAAGGCATGTACTAAGTGGCGGAAGTCCTTGGCAAGAGGGCTTACCAACTAATCACTCTGGATGGCTAGGATGTGCCCCATACTTGAAACACTATGTGTAATACCCCAATTTTTTTTTATTCCAAAACAAGAATAATTAAGTTATTATATCTTAACATTGTCATTAAATTGAAATAATTGACATGTAAGTATGATTAGTGGTAACGAACGTTACCCCAGTGCCGCGCATTGAAGTGCGCACTCCCACAGGGCGATACTGGAAAATGTCAACGAAATAAAAATCCGAGAACATCATAATTTCCAGAAAAATGTGGAGAAATCAAATATATAATTATTTGAATTTTTCGACGTACGGATTTCAAGGAACAGTCGACGCGACTATTTTTTGGGTGATTTTTCACCTAGTGTAAAATAAAATCTAAAAATTAATTACAAATCACCATAATTAGCAAAACCATCACGTTAGCTTCTGGTAAAAATTTCATGACAAATAAATACCAATTGACTATGTTTAAGTTAAGCTTAATGGGCCAGTTGAATTATTGAGCATTTACGGTTAGTATTTTTTTTTTCTGGAAGCTTGCGTGTCTAGCCCTGGGAAGGCCAGCACACCTAAGGGCTGGGGTTACCACGTTCACCCCCCAGCTGTAAGCAAGAAATGATCCATGTAACCTGTGTCTTGTGGTAAAAATTTCTCACCTTTACTGCGACACATGGGTAACCTCCGTGTCACCTTGCATGGAAGGCACCCTTGGATATAAATATATCGCAAAGGTCATCGTAACTAGCTTTCCTTTACTTCTTCCCCTGTTCTACAACTACTATTGCATTGAGCAACTCATGTTGGGAGATTCTGAGTGAAAAACTTGGTGAAGAAGCTATTACGGGGGGGGACAATTGTTCTCTCTCTCTCTCTTTCTCATTCATATATCTTGTCTCTGCTCAGGGTCTAACTGGAGCTACTGCTAAGGAGCAACCGGAGAATTATCTTAGAGGCTAAAGCTTTTATTATACCAAGCTACACCTTCCTACTCTTCTACTTGTGGTTATCATCTTCATCTCCTTCAAGCTAAGGTAGAATTCTCTTCTTGTATCCTTCCTTTCACATGACCTTGGCATTCTCTTTAGTTTAAGAGGTCATAATCACTTGTTATTGCTTTAAATGTGTGAGTCCTCTTTTGAGAAACATGTACCTATCTCTTACAAATTTTGTCTTAGTTAGGAGATTGTGGAAATGTTTTCCTGTTCTCATTCTTTTCTTTCCACAATTCAGAGGAGTCTAAGTAATTAAGTGGTCATCCTTCTTAAGTTCATTGACTTCCAGATTTGAGGATTCATTCCACATTAAGAATCAAGCTTTCATCACATATGATTTTATGGTTTTTCCATGAAAGACAATGCCATCCTTTCTTCCATTATCTTTTGTGCCATTTTGTGATCATGTAGATCGCAATTCTCAGATCTTGTTGATCAGTTATGTAGATTACATTACATGACTTTTTCTTTCACTTTCTTGTCATGATTACCTTCATGTTTAAGGCTAAGATCATACCTTAATAAGGTCCTAATCATGTTAGGTATGATAAGTGGGCTTATTAGTACAATTTCTGGTTGTTCTTAATCTATTTCCGAAAGTTTGCACTGCACTTGTCGACAGCCGAGCATTGACCTGTCGACAGGGGCCTCTGTCCAGAGCCCAGAAAGTGATATCTGTCCTGGGCTGTCGACAGCAACCTCCTTGGCTGTCGACAGCCACAGACAGTCAGAGATAAAAGCTTCTGGAAAAGCCTCCCTGTCGACAGTAAGACCCTGTCTGTCGATAGGCACCATCAGTCTAGAAATTTTTGCATCTACTTTGACTTGTTTTGGGATTGGAATCACACCCCATTGATCCAACCAAATACTCACTCATTCATAGATGTTTTTACCACTCTAAACACCTACTAAATCAGTTAGGCTTCTTTCCTTTTTACCTTGAACATCACTCCAAAAATTCCGAACATAATTGACCTTGTGAAAGTGTCAATACCTGAATTCAATGAAGGGACAAAGTTCCCAAGTTCTTGTATATAATATATGAGTGCAATCTTGTGTCCTTGATCTTTTGCAAGAATGAGTGTGTGATGATGAGAAATTGTGAGTCTCGGACTCGTTTAATAATTATGCCAGGCAAATAAGGGTTGGTTCAGTCCTGGGGGGAGCGCCCGAATTCGTCAGTGGCCGCGCGGGGACGATGAGAATTTCTGGATGTTGGCATGCATCAATTTATGTTTGACTAGTCATCATATCATGCTTGTGAATGTGAGATTGTCAAATTCTGAATTTATGTATCTTCCTGAATCTTACTTCTAAAGCATTCCTGTTCAATATGTATTATTAATTTGACCTGCTTACTTGTCATCTTGAACACTCCATGTCCTAAATCTAAACTTGTTTTTACCCTGGTCATATACATTTGAACCCTCTTGTTTAAAAGGAGTTGAGTTCTACTGGGCTAGTTAGCTCATTCAATTTAACATTTTCAGGTGAACTTGACGGAGATATTGCTTAAGGGGGGGTGGGGGGGATTTATGTGCCGAGCAGACAGCCCGATGCCAAGCAATGTTACCAGTTTTTGTTTCCTTTGTAGATGGAAATAAGAATGTAGTAAAGATACAATCTACTTTTGCTTACTCCTTATTTAGACTAAAATAAGGAGTATTGTGTAATAACTTCCGTGAATCTTGTTGATTATGAGTAAACCTTATGTTACTTGTCATGTTTAAAATCTGTTATATTTGGTAAATAGAATTTTACTCGGACGTGACAGATTAAATTGGTAGCAGAGCATTAGTACGATAAACCTAGGGATAACCAGTGAGTTGGGGTAGAAACTTGGGATTAGATAGCATGATTTTTGTAACTATATATATATATATATATATATATATATATATAAGTGTTTAACTTGTGAATTATTTCAGCATGGACATGAGTGCTCAACAAAGGTTGGTAGCAGCCATGGAAATGCTACGTCAGGACCTAGAATTTATGCTCAAGCACAGAGAGAAACCCACGTACAGATCAAAGAGGAAGTATTAAATCTGACGGCAGGCGCTTTCTTGGCGAGAAATCCACATGTTTCATTGGATATTACGAACCAGATCATGAATGATCTGAATGGTCTGAAGCTGGGGCAAGAAATGTTGTTCCATCAGATCGAGGGGTATTGGGAGGAGATGACCAATGCCGCGAGGGAGCTGCATTATGGAGCGGCAGAAGAACAGCAACCACCGTCCGCAGAACCGGTTATAGATTTGACCAGAAATTAGAAATTGTGGATAGACAACTCACTTTTTTGTAAACCTCTCCTTTTGTGTAAATGTTAGTTGTATGTATGAAGCTTCCATGTGTATGGGAAGTGAGAGGCTAGTGAAGTATGTTTTGTAATGTCGAAAGTTGGAAGAAGGAGACTGTAGTGATTTAGTTTGTGAATCATAATGACATGCTATGATGTACTTAGTTGACTAATGAATGAAATGAAGTATTATGCAATTTGAAATATGAATATGTGATGAATGCAAGTAGGGTGGACGTGAAAATTAATGTATGTTCTATTGGATGTTTCAGATTATTATCTAATCTTGTCATGGACAGAGGTGATGCTAGTTGGAAGAAAATGGAAAATTCAATGCATGACTTGACCCGTGTAATGAGGACGGTAGCGAAGAGTAATAGCCATAATGGAACAAGCTTATTCAGGGATTTCCGAAGTTTAGATCCTCCGAGATTTTCAGGGAGTACCGACCCGGATGAAGTCGAGAATTGGCTAAAGGACATAGAAAGGATATTAGGAGTAATCAAGTGCACTGAAGAAGAAAAGATTCGGTTAGTGACTTTTCCGTTGGCAACGAGATGCTAGAGCATGGTGGGACACCGTGACATCTACATTGGAAGATCCAAGTCATATGAGTTGGGATGAGTTTGTAGAATTGTTTAATGATCAGTATTTTTCTGAAGTTGTCCAGGAAAAGAAAGCCACTGAATTTGCTAATCTGAAACAACTTAGAATGTCAGTATCTGAATATGAGGCTCAGTTTGCTCGATTGTCTAAATATGCTCCACATCTCATAGCCACGGATAAGCTGAAAGCCAAGAGGTTTATGAATGGACTACGTCCTACTTATATTATGCAGTTAACTCCACATTTGATTATTACGTATCCGGATATGGTCAAAAGAGCTTTGGCTTTGGAAGCTGCAAATGATATGGTGGATAAAATTAAAGGAAGGTCAGGAGAAGGATCTTCAGATCGGAAGAGAAAGTTTGAATCAGGAAATGCCTTAAAAGTTCAACAATCTGGAAAGAAGACGGGGAAGGCTCCGAGTGAAAGTAAAGAAGTGTGTAAACACTGTCACGTTAGTGGACACAAGGTGGAAAATTGTTGGCGTAAACTGGGAGCATGCCTCAGGTGTGGGAATACTCAACATCGAATTTCAGAATGTCCGATGATCAAGAATGTGTCAACCAAACAAAATCCCTAAGTAAGGCAGCCAAGGCAAGGGAGAATACAAGCTATTCAAGAGGTAGAGCCTGAATCTCCGCAGGAAGACAGACTGATTGAAGGTACACTAACAGTAAACTCAAGACTTGCACATGTATTATTTGATTCAGGAGCTACACACTCCTTTATTAGCTATAATTTTGCTAAGTCTTTGGAAATACAACTAGTCTTATTGTCTACACAATTAGAAGTGGCAACACCTTTGAGTGAGGGTAAAAAGCTTAAGGAATATTATCCTGATAGTCAGATTTTATGTGATGGACACAATTTATATGGTGATTTAATATGCTTGGAAATGTGGGATTATGATGTGATCCTCGGGATGGATTGGTTATCTAAATACCATGCCAATTTAGATTGCCAATTAAGGCGGGTTACATTTCTAGGAAAGGAAAATTATTCTATGACTCTTGATAAACCCCATGTTAGAAGAATACCGATAATCTCAGCAGTTAAGGCTTGTAAGCTAGTACGAAAAGGTTGTCAAGGGTATTTGGCTTCGGTAACAATACTAAATCAAGATATCACAGGATTGGGTGATATTCCAGTGGTAAAAGAATTCTTGATGTTTTTCCTGAAGAATTGTCTGGCATACCACCTAATAGAGAGGTGAATTTTTCAATTGAATTGGTACCAAGAGCTACACCAATTTCAAGAACACCGTACAGGATGTCAATGGAGGAGTTAAAAGAATTAAAAAGGCAGTTGTTAGAACTGATAGAAAAGGGATTTATTGACCTAGTACCTCACCTTGGGGTGCTCCAATATTATTTGTGAAGAAAAAAGATGGATCTATGCGATTATGCATAGATTACCTACAGTTGAATCAATTAACTATAAAGAATAAGTACCAACTTCCAAGAATTGATGATCTATTTGATCAACTGTCTGGAGCTCATTATTTTTCCAAGATCGACTTAAGGTCTGGATACCATCAACTCAGAATTCAAGAGCAGGATATTCATAAAACAGCTTTTAGAACACGATATGGGCACTATGAGTTTGTTGTGATGCCATTTGGATTAACTAATGCACCTGCTGCATTTATGCGTCTCATGAATGACGTGTTCAGACTTTATTTAGATCAATTTGTGGTTGTGTTCATTGATGACATATTGATTTATTCCAAAAATATAGAAGAGAATGAAGAGCATTTACGGATTACCTTGCAATTGTTACGAGATCACAAATTATATGCAAAGTTTAGTAAATGCGAAATTTGGATGGAACAAGTGATGTTCTTGGGGCATATTAATTCAAAAGAAGGATTGTCTGTGGACTCTTCAAAGATTGAGACCATACAAAGATGGGAGCAACCAAAGAATCTCACCGAGGTAAGAAGTTTCTTGGGTATGGCTAGTTATTACCGGCGATTTGTCCAAATTTTTCTAGAATTGCCTCGCCTCTTACACAATTAACTAGAAAAGGAACTGCATTTGTATGGAGTGAAAGTTGTGAACAAGCCTTTCAGTCGTTAAACGAATGTTTATCGTCTGCACCAATCTTAGCTTTACCGATAGAAGGAAAATTATTTGAAGTTTATACCGATGCTTCAAGTATTGGATTAGGATGTGTATTGATGCAAGAAAGACGAGTCATTGCTTATGCATCAAGGCAATTAAAGATTCATGAGAAAAATTATCCAGTACATGATTTGGAGTTAGCCGCCGTGGTTTTTGCTCTTAAACTCTGGAGACATTACCTATATAACAATGAATTTATAGTTTATTCTGATCATAAGAGCCTTAAGTATTTGTTTTCACAGAAAGAATTGAATATGAGACAAAGGAGGAGGATGGAGTATAAAAAGATTATGATTTCAAATTGAATACCATCCACGGAAAGGCAATACGGTGGCTGATGCACTCAGCAGAAATCCAATAGCTAAAGTATGCCACCTACAGGTAAGGGAGTGGAAATTGTTAGAGGAATTCTCCACATTGAGCTTAAAGGTGGAATCACAAGAAGGAATGATTGTTATTAATAACTTGACAGTTCAGTCAGAATTATTGAGGCAAATTAAAGAACAACAAGACAATGACCCTGTGTTGACAGAAATCAAGGAAAAATTGATCTCTAAACCTGATTTTAGTGAAGATTCCCAAGGAAATCTTCGATTCCGAGAAAGGTTATGTGTGCCGAATGATTGTAAGATCAAAAAGCAAATTCTAGAAGAAGCTCACCGGTCATATTTACCATTCATCCTGGAGCTGTTAAGATGTATCAAGATTTAAAGAAACATTTTTGGTGGTGCAATATGAAGAAGGATATTGTAAATTTCATAGCAAAATGCTTAACATGTCAGAAAATCAAAGCCGAGCATCAGAAACCAGCAGGAAAATTAAAACCACTTGAGGTGCCAGAGTGGAAATGGGATAGTATTGGTATGGATTTTATTGTGGGATTACCTAGAACTCGAAGTGGATTTGACGCTATTTGGGTAATCATTGACCGACTTACCAAATCAGCTCATTTCTTAGCAATCAAGACAAGATGGTCAGTGAGTGTCTTAGCCGCACTTTATATGAAAGAAATTGTCCGATTACATGGAATTCCAAGGAATATAGTTTCAGATAGAGATGCCAGATTTACCTCACATTTTGGGAAGGAATTACAAGATGCATTGGGAACTAAATTGAAATTTAGTACAGCATTTCATCCTCAGACTGACGGACAAACAGAGCGGGTGAATCAGATTATCAAAGATATGTGCCGAGCTTGTATATTAGAGTTTGGAAATGACTGGAACACTCACTTAGCAATCATGGAATTTGCATACAATAATAGTTATCAGTCTATAATACAAATGGCACCATTTAAAGCTTTGTACGGTCGCCAATGTAGATCACCATTATGTTGGGTGGAACTGAAAGAATCACATATTCTTGGACCTGAAATGATCCAAGAGATCACAGAAATTATCAAGTTGGTACAAGACAGAATGAAGGCTGCTCAAGATCGACAAAAGAGTTATGCTGATCGTCGAAGAAGAGAATTGGAATTTCAGGAAGGAGAACATGTATTCCTTAAAGTATCTCCTCGACGCGGAATTAGAAGATTGGAATTAGAGGAAAATTGAGTCCAAGGTACATCGAACCATTTGAAATTTTGAAAAGGATTGGAGAAGTAACATATCAATTAGCACTTCCGCCATAGTTTTCTAAAGTACATGATATTTTCCACGTATCAATGCTAAGGAAATAAGTTTATGATCCGGAACACGTTATTGGATATCAAGATTTGGAAATACAAGAAAACTTAGCATATGAAGAAAGACCTGTACAAATTCTTGATCGAAAAATCAAGCAACTTCGGAACAAGGAAGTTCCCTTATTAAAGGTTCAATGGAATAAACGCGGACAAGAAGAGGCAACATGGGAACTTGAAGACGCCATCAGAACCAAATATCCGAAATTGTTTATAGGTCAGTAACCACACTCTTATGCAATTAAATTTGGAGGACCAAATTTCCCTTAGTGGGGGAGAGTTGTAATACCCCAAAAAATTTTATTCCAAAACAAGAATAATTAAGTTATTATACCTTAACATTGTCATTAAATTGAAATAATTGACATGTAAGTATGATTAGTGGTAACGAACGTTACCCCAGTGCCGTGCATTGAAGTGCGCGCTCCCACAGGACGATACTGGAAAACGTCAATGAAATAAAAATTCAAGAACATCATAATTTCCAAAAAATGTGGAGAAATCAAATATATAATTATTTTAATTTTTCGACATACGGATTTCAAGGAACAGTCGACGTGACCATTTTTCGGGTGATTTTTCACCTAGTGTAAAATAAAATCTAAAAATTAATTAAAAATCACCATAATTAGCAAAACCATCATATTAGCTTATGGTAAAAATTTTATGACAAATAAATACCATTTGACTATGTTTAAGTTAAGCTTAATGGGCCAGTTGAATTATTGAGCATTTACGGTTAGTATTTTTTTTTTTTTTTTCTGGAAGCTTGCGTGTCTGGCCCTGGGAAGGCCAGCACACCTAAGGGCTGGGGTTACCACGTTCACCCCCCAGCTATAAGCATGAAATGATGCATGTAACCCGTGTCTTGTGGTAAAAATTTCTCACCTTTACTGCGACACATGGGTAACCTCCGTGTCACCTTGCATGGAAGGCACCCTTGGATATAAATATATCCCAAAGGTCATCGTAACTAGCTTTCCTTTACTTCTTCCCCTGTTCTACAACTACTATTGCATTGAGCAACTCATGTTGGGAGATTCTGAGTGAAAAACTTGGTGAAGAAGCTATTACGGGGGGGACAATTGTTCTCTCTCTCTCTCTTTCTCATTCCTATATCTCGTCTCTGCTCAAGCTCTAACTGGAGCTACTGCTAAGAAGCTACCGGAGAATTATCTTGCAGGCTAAAGCTTTTATTATACCAAGCTACACCTTCCTACTCTTCTACTTGTGGTTATCATCTTCATCTCCTTCAAGCTAAGGTAGAATTCTCTTCTTGTATCCTTCCTTTCACATGACCTTGGCATTCTCTTTAGTTTAAGAGGTCATAATCACTTGTTATTGCTTTAAATGTGTGAGTCCTCTTTTGAGAAACATGTACCTATCTCTTACAAATTTTGTCTTAGTTAGGAGATTGTGGAAATGTTTTCCTGTTCTCATTCTTTTCTTTCCACAATTCAGAGGAGTCTAAGTAATTAAGTGGTCATCCTTCTTAAGTTCATTGACTTCCAGATTTGAGGATTCATTCCACATTAAGAATCAAGCTTTCATCACATATGATTTTATGGTTTTTCCATGAAAGACAATGCCATCCTTTCTTCCATTATCTTTTGTGCCATTTTGTGATCATGTAGATCGCAATTCTCAGATCTTGTTGATCAGTTATGTAGATTACATTACATGACTTTTTCTTTCACTTTCTTGTCATGATTACCTTCATGTTTAAGGCTAAGATCATACCTTAATAAGGTCCTAATCATGTTAGGTATGATAAGTGGGCTTATTAGTACAATTTCTGGTTGTTCTTAATCTATTTCTGAAAGTTTGCACTGCACCTGTCGACAGCCGAGCATTGACCTGTCGACAGGGGCCTCTGTCCAGAGCCCAGAAAGTGATATCTGTCCTGGGCTGTCGACAACAACCTCCTTGGCTGTCGACAGCCACAGACAATCAGAGAGAAAAGCTTCTGGAAAAGCCTCCCTGTCGACAGCAAGACCCTGTCTGTCAACAGGCACCATCAGTCCAGAAATTTTTGCATCTACTTTGACTTGTTTTGTGATTGGAATCACACCCCATTGATCCAACCAAATACTCACTCATTCATAGATGTTTTACCACTCTAAACACCTACTAAATCAGTCAGGCTTCTTTCCTTTTTACCTTGAACCATCACTCCAAAATTCCGAACATAATTGACCTTGTGAAAGTGTCAATACCTGAATTCAATGAAGGGACAAAGTTCCCAAGTTCTTGTATATAATATATGAGTGCAATCTTGTGTCCTTGATCTTTTGCAAGTATGAGTGTGTGATGATGACAAATTGTGAGTCTCGTACTCGTTTAATAATTATGCCAGGCAAATAAGGGCTGGTTCAGTCCTGGGGGGAGCGCCCGAATTCGTCAGTGGCCGCGCGGGGACGATGAGAATTTCTGGATGTTGGCATGCATCAATTTATGTTTGATTAGTCATCATATCATGCTTGTGAATGTGAGATTGTCAAATTCTGAATTTAAGTATCTTCCTGAATCTTACTTCTAAAGCATTCCTATTCAATATGTATTATTAATTTGACCTGCTTACTTGTCATCTTGAACACTCCATGTCCTAAATCTAAACTTGTTCTTACCCTGGTCATATACATTTGAACCCTCTTGTTTAAAAGGAGTTGAGTTCTACTGGGCTAGTTAGCTCATTCAATTTAACATTTTCAGGTGAACATGACGGAGATATTGCTTAAGGGGGGGGGGGATTTATGTGCCGAGCGGACAGCCCGATGCCAAGCAATGTTACCAGTTTTTGTTTCTTTTGTAGATGGAAATAAGAATGTAGTAAAGATACAATCTACTTTTGCTTACTCCTTATTTAGACTAAAATAAGGAGTATTGTGTAATAACTTCCGTGAATCTTGTTGATTATGAGTAAACCTTATGTTACTTGTCATGTTTAAAATCGCTATATTCGGTAAATAGAATTTTACTCGGACGTGACACTATGAGCTTGAGTAAGTACTATCAATGAATGATTGTTCTTTTGAGCACTCCATTTCCTATCCTCATGATATGTTTCTTATCGCATACCATAGGATGCTAAAAACATGCACACGAAGGGACAACAAGTCCTTTACCCACTATAAGAGAACTAAAAGGCCCTCATGTGTTGCACCATACTTACAGACCCCTCCCATGGTGTATCCAACTCAACACTATTTGGAGCACCTTTGAGTATCCGACAACTCACTCTTTGGGGAGATGCTAAGGGGTAGGGATGAAGGAGATGACCTTTGATGGACAAGGTGGAGGATCCCCAACTGAGCATTTGACAACTCACCCTTTGGGGCTAGGGGTTAAGGAGACAACGTTTGATGGACACATCAAAGGAGCCTTACTAAGCATCCAACAGCTCACTTTTTAGGGAAATGCTAAGGTCTAAGGGTAAAGAAGCCAACCTTTGATGAACACAACAAAGGAGCTCTGACTGAGCATCCGACAGCTCACCTTCCAAGGAAATGCCAAGGTCTAGGGGAGCAGGAGTGGGCCTTTAATGGATTCAGTGAAGGATCCCAACTAAGCATATAGCAGCTCAACCTCCACAAAAATGCTAGGAACTGGGGGTGAAGGAGGCGGCATTTGATAGACACAGTAAAGGATCCCCAGCTAAGCATCTAATAGCTCACCCTCTGATGAAACACTGAGAGCTATGGGTGAAGCACCTAGCCTTTGATGGACATAGTAAAGGAGCCTCAATTGAAAAAGCAAAGCATGAGCATATGAACAATAGTTCAAAAGAAAATAGAGAAATGGTATGTGTAGAGATGTCATGTCCACTTCTCAAGCAAGCAATAAACATTCATGTCTCAATATAATTCATGGAAATGTCGACCAATTTAGAATATAGTGGTGTCATGCCAAACACTATGTGGATCCATACCGCTCTGCGCAGATTAAACGAATTCAGGTGCTCCTCCCAGGACTAGATCTGCCCCATTTGCACAGGCATTAGTCTATGAGAGTCCAAAGACCCAAAAGTACGTCATCCCATTTTCATTTCTAAGAAACATACATACACGGTACTTGGGCACTCATCAGAAGTAAAACAATATCACAGGAAACAAGGTTCTAGATAGAAGGTATAAGAAACAACATAATTAAGGATGTCCAAGAATTATCCAAGGATGGATTTGGTTGATGGTTAAATAACTCATCCTAGTAGTATAGAAGTTTAGAATTCAAGGAAATAAGAAAGGCAACTTATTTGAACAGTTCAGGAGTGTATCTAGTGAAGAAAGGGTCTGTTTGTCAATAAAATTGGTGGTTGTCGACAGCTACTAGTAGGTTGTCGACAATTACTGGTGGTTCTCGATAGCTACTGGTTGGTTGTCGACAGCTACTGGTGGTCGTCAACAGCTCTAGTTTCTGGGTTCTGGAACCATGGGTATCTGTTGACAAATATGATCTGTCTGTCGACAAACGTTGGTCTTTCTTTTTAGAAAGGTTTAAATCGGCTAGAAAGACACTTTCTAAGTGCTTCTACTTTCTATGGAAAATCAAACAATGGTTTGTGGGTCTTGTGTATATTTCTTTACACACCTTATCAAGAAGAAAAATAACAATCTTAGTAGAATGAAGAGAGGAGGTTTTCACAGTGTGGATGATGTGAGGGACTTTTGGGAGAGAGAAAAAAAAATCTATATACATCCTTCATGAGATTCTTTCTGGAAACTGGAAGAAAACTCACATCAAATGTACATGAACAACCACTAAAGATATGAACAGAGTGGAAGAAAAAGAATGAATTCACACCCCTAAACAGCTCACCGAACACAAGTCAAAGATAATACCAAGGTAAACGATTATCCTCAAGGATTCTAATGGAAGGAAGGAACAAGAGGAAAGAGAATCCTACAAGCATAAAAATAGGCAATTAGAGAGGAATCATAGGGAGGAACCTACATGGTTACAGGAGAAATGGAGATCCTCCTCTTCTCCTAGTAAGATGATCCTTCCACAAAGAAAAACAGCAATAGCAACTGCAACAGTCATAGCAACTACAATAGTAGTAGAAGCAGTAGTGGAAGTAGCGGTAGCAGCAACAACAACAACAACAATAACAACAGCCGTAGCAATAGAAGGAGATGGCAGTCACAATAATGGTATTTGCCCAAAAATAGCCAAAACTCCCATGGAAGTAGACCAAGGAAGCTTATATAAGCCTCGAGACTACATGCATGGCTGGCACGTAATCTGCCACCCATCACTGTAAAAAGCCCACGCGTTGAGGATAAACCCCCCTACTTTTCCTACTTAGCCACGTTCATAGTGAGGTTTTCACCTCTAACACATATTATGATACGTGTAACCTATTTACACAAGGAGTAAATGTCTTACGTAGCCAAAACTACGTAAGCAAAATATTCTGAAAATGGGTTTCGTAAATGGAGATATAATTCACCTAGACCCTTTGTCCTTATATTTTTACATCTAAATGATGTCAAACCAAGTTGAAATTTCAAACATAAGCTAATTGAAAACTTTTACAAATTATAGTGATTTTAGTTTAATTTTTCAAATTAATATTTTTGTCAAGTAAAAATTACCCCAAAAAGTATTGGGTCAACTTAATCTTGATATCTTCGCATCAATAATTTATGATATATGTGTCTTTAAAATCAGTACATTTTTCTAAAAATTATGGTGGTGCCAAATCTCAATTTTGTTATCGAATTCTAGTGGCACCCTGTCGGAGTGCGCACAGTTGAAAACAGTACATGGGTCAATTTAATAATGTAGAAATATCTATAAAGTAAAGATCATCAGGTTTCTAGTAAGTATTTATGACTTTTATGAAAATTAGAATCTTCTCTAATTTTCGATCATATTATTATTTTAGTGTTAAATTTTGGGGTGTTATAGGGGGAGGGGGGAGTGTAACAACCTGGATTTTTAAATCCTAAATAAATAGGAATAATAATAATAAAATTGTGAAGATGTTTGATTAAATGCACACTAAACGATAAGATAATGGATAAAACAATCAACAGTCAGTATGGGCTGGTCATCAATCGATATAGAACTATGTTTATAATAACAATAGGTAGGAATATAACAGCAATTGATGTTTTCTTAAGACAATCGATGTTTAAAGAAGTAATCAATGTTATCTAACAATCAATGTTTAAGGATAATTGATGTTGAACAGCAATCGATGTTTAAGAAGAATCAATGTTGAACAGCAATCGATGTTTAAGGAGAATCTATATTGAACAACAATCGATGTTTAAGGGCAATCGTTGTATCAAATTGATTGGCCAAGATATAATGTTGTCAGTCGAAGTGGACTTTGTATATAATAAAGTTGGACTTCATATATGATGAAGTTAAGCTTCAACTGATCACGACCAAAATGAAGTGGACTTCGTATATGACAAAGTTGGATTTCATATATGACGAAGTTAACTTTGCATATGACGAAGTTAAGCTTCGACTTATCATGGCCAAAACGAAGTGGACTTTGGATATGACAAGTTGGACTTTGAATATGACAAAGTTAACTTCATATATAATGAAGTTAAGCTTCGATTGACCATGACTGAACTATGTATGTCTTCGTATATGACAAAGTTACCAGTTATTTTTTAGACTATAAGACACATGTTAATTTTATAACCCATAATAAAAAGGAGTTAGTTGAGATAAACATGGAAATATGGACCATAGAAATGTGACCGAATCCAATAATGGATTCCGAACCTGATCCCTAGAACTAAACCAAATAGGAAGACCTATCATGGAAATGATTCTTATGGAAGTTCTAGAACATAATAGGACTCCCACCAAGAGTTAGGAAACTACAAACCCAGAGATTTAACCATCATTAGACTTCCATATTAACCCAAATTCGTGCCCCATCAAGAGAGAGTTTTCTAAAGGTTTCTCTCTCCTAATGGGACGGGAATCCTCCTGACACGGAAAGGGATCAAGCTAAAACTGCAACTCCATTATTCAGTTACAATAGGGCTCCTGACAACTCTAAATTTATTAATACTCATCATGAGCCCTTGGGGGCGAGTTACCAACTTTCTAGAGGACTTGCAGAAGACTATCTAGAGCACTAGAGAAGGAGGAGATCGCCCAACCGGAGCCTTTTTCCCCAAACCGTGATCTACATGGTTCAATTTTATGAGCGTTCAAAGGTAAGCAATCTCTCAAGCACAAATCTAATTAATCTCGTTCATAGACAGTCCAGGAAACCAGTAGCCAAAGCCCATGTTTGTCCCAAATTTCATCCCTAGTTGTGAGATTTTCATGTTCATAGTTCTATTATTTCATGTACTCGTGACCTCTTGTTTGCTCTTGTTCTTCATGAAATTACTGTCAAAATCCTTGATTTCTTTTGAGTATAACTTGTTATTTCCATAAGTTTTCATGTCGTATACCTTGAGATTTAATTTTTCCTCTAGGCCTAAAAACCCCAAGTTTTTGAACCATCCTGCTATGATACCTTGTTGAGTTCATCGTTAAGTTCCTGTAAAGATTGTAACAATATCAAGTGATATCAAGGTTAAGGTATGTTAATTTCTCTACCCAAGAGAGACATGTGCACGATCATATTCCACTATCTTTGATTCTTCTTCACATGCACACACCAATAAGAAGAAAAGGAATCCAAACTTTCTGCCAATACTGCCTGTGCTGTGCAACAGTTATTATCATTAGTATTAACCGTCATTTTATGTGTATAACTAGTAGTTCTCTCTATAGTCTCATCGATTCAAGTTTTCTCTATGCTCTCATCAAATTCTTCTTACTCTCATGTATCCTTGATACTCTATTAGCTATTAACTGATTGTCTAAAGATAATGAAGATGACTAATGTCTGGCAATATTATAAGGGGCATGGTCTGGTCCTGAGAGGTGTGCCCAAAAGTGCTAGTGCCCACTGGAGTTTATTGAACAGAGTGTTTTGGGATTACACTCAAGTGCTATCTATCTCGACTATCTATTGACAATCAAAGTGCTATACTATACTTGACTTGTTGTGCTATGTGCTATCGTGAACTATGTTGTGCTATTCATGCTATGGTCAACTTGTTCTTGTGCTATACCTGTTGAAACACTTGCTATCTGTACCATGTTGTTTGTGCTATTATCTCTTGACAATATTTGACTTTCTCCATCATTAGTTTCTGTAAGGCCCTCGAATTTTGTTGTATTATTTTATTTCGTGTAAATAATTCATGTTTGTGTATGCATAAATCTACGTACGTACTAACTAGTTATACTTATGTGTGCATGTGTATAATTAGTTGTAAATAATGTATGAATTGCATGGTGGTAGTGTGTACATGATAATACATATGTATGGCATGTATATATGTATAAGTTAAGCATGGTTTCTGCATGTTTTGAGTTCTGGCCGAAGGACCCAATTGGCGTCCACATGGATGGACGCCCATGCTGAGTCAGCGTCCACCTCGATGGATGCCAATACTTAAGCCAACGTCCATTGATGTGGACGTTAAGATCTCTGACCTGCATGCATTGCAGACCCCGAAACTCCGGGGGCAAGCAAGCCCAGTCATTAGGGAGATGTCCCCAATGGCTAGCAAGCCTTCACATCACCTCTCCGGGGTTCCCCAAACCCCTCTCCTTTAAAGAAAACTCCTTCTGTACCAGAAAGAGCTCTCTTTGGCTCTTTGAAAGGAGGAGAGAAACCCTAGCTTCTGTGAGAAGGAAACTAAACTTTGCATGCTCTGATCCGGCAACTTGGAGCTTCACCCGGTGGTTCCTTGCAACTGGAGGCCAGAGTGGACCAAGGAGAAGGCTTCCTCGACCCCAACCTGCTGTGGAGATCGACTGAGAACCAGGAGGAAGGAAGTTTTGGAGACTTCTTGGGACTGCCCAAGGAGAGCTTCATCAACCTCTTTGATCCCTTTGAAGATTTATTTAGAGGCAAGTACCCCATACATTTCGTCCATGTAGATGTCTAGTAGGGTTTTACTATTTGTACAGATTTTAAATCGTGTCCTAGATCCTCCTTTTCACCCTGTATTTGGAGCTCGGTCTGTGCTCTTGCACAGACAGGAACTTGGCGTCAAGGCCTCTTGCCGCCAAGATCTCAGTCTGCGTCCAGCGATCTTGCCGTCCAACTCCTTGAACGGCCAGAGACTGCCGTTAAGTTCATCAGGATAGAACAGTGAGCTGTTCTTCCTGGTATATGACTATTTTGATGTGTTTTCGCAATGAGGATATAATGTAACTTATATATATTATGTATACTAGTTAATGTGGGGTGTGGGAGAATTATTGTGTATTTTTTTGTGGATGGTAGAATTTATTAGCTTATTGGAATGCATGTGGAAGATATGGCTATGTAAGTTCACCCACTACTCTCATGATCTGTAGAGAATTTGGGTGCCCTAAATTTTATGAACCATGCGTGTATGGGTCAGTCTGTGCCCTGCAATTTCTGAATTTTTCCCATGCTCCTATGATTTACTGTAAATTTCTGTTTTGGAAAATAGCAAACATGCGTAGGCTTGCAAAATTTATAGTAAATGGTGTGTTGTGCATTAAATCCGGAAGGGAAACTTTCTGAAAAGATGTGTATGTTGGGTTGAGGGCTGTGAACTGTTAAACCTGATGTTCGTGTTATGTTGCATGTTGAATTGAATTTTTAATAGCGTGTAAATGAATGTCTTAATTTATGTAAATATCTGATAATTCAGAAAAATCTAGAAATTTGCATGTGAGGTTATAAACCTGTAATCAGAATGTGGTTAAATTTACAGGCCATTGGGATAACCGTGGAATGCATTATGGGATTTCCATGCAAGAATATGTAATTAATGCATGCCATTATGAAAATGAGTTGAATTGTGTTTTCAACCTAATTACTATAAGTTACTGAATGTGTAATCTCTGTCATCTGCAGTATCATGCTAGGAAAACAGAGCCATGTGTGAATGAGAGAATGTAAAGGTGTGTATGCGCCATGTGTAAAAATGTGTGTAAAAATCGGTATGTGTAATGTGTAAGACTGTGCCAAGTGTGATAATGCTTCCATAGAGGGCCGTGGAACCGTACCATGGAAAAGTCCCCATGGGAAGGTTCAATGTGTTAAGATCCTAAGGGCATTAGGATGAAATCCTGGAGGTGGACAAGTACCACTGGTTAGTGTGGAGACTTGTTCTCCCGGTCTGCGCAGTCCAAGAGTCGTCACTATATTGCCTAGGTGACGTCTATGTGTATGTGTTATGTGATGTGTCCTTCTTATGGTGGTTTGGACTATGTGTCACGAAATTAAAGTGAAAATGTGAAATGTGAATGTGATCATGTGTAAATTGTGTAGTGTGAATATGTGTAAATGTGCAATATGTGAAAAGAGAACTATATGAATGGGAAATTGTGAAAACATGTGGAACCAATATGTGAGATTGTGAAATTGTAGTCCATGATGTGATAATGTGAAATTATGTCACAACAACAACCTAATTGTGGCTATGAGAATGTTTCATATGTGTAAAAATGTGTAGATCCATGCTAGTAGCACTTCTTGCATATGTGTGAACAATTCCATGTCTCGTTGTTATCATGTTGTAGTTTAATTAAGAATGTAGTTCTCAGGTGAAGGGTATGAATTTCTAATCCATGACAAAAACAACAACCTTAATGTTTATAAAATGATAGTTTACATATGCCAAAATGTGTAGCAACCATGTTAGGAATGATTTCCTTCATGTATGTGAGAATCCCATGTTTAGTCGTTTCATGTTATAGTTTAATCTGAAATGTGGTTTTCATGTGATTGAATGAGTAGAGAGCATGTGATAGGATATTTATGTTGAATGTCTTAAATCATGTACCATGTGTTTAAATTGTAGAATTGCTATGGTATGTTGTCTCGTTATCAGTGTTCAAGCATGCTATATGTGTTGCCTTGTAAATTGGAATGTAAAAACCTACCGTGATATATGCATGTATGATGTGTGTGGAGATTACTTGCTGAGTCTTTTAGACTCACCCCTTGCTTTGGCGTACAGGTTTAGTTGGTGACGTCACACCGTTGGAGGAGACAGTGGAGAGTGACTCCGAGCGTGGCGAGTAACTTGGAGGAGACATTGTGTGACTTTTGCTTTCATAGTATGTGTAACGACCCTCTTCATGCCGGTACGATTATACCAATCCCCATCGATATAAAGGGCATCGTCACAGTGGGACATGTACCCAACACTAGTTGATAGGTTGATATGTACCTGGATAGCAATAGAGTACAGCGGAATAAAATAAATACTCAACTTCTAACCCATCACCAACACACATTCCACAATCTAAATAGAGAAATAGAAAGACAATGTCTGCATTAATACAAGATAAAAGAACTACATTGTCCAAATATTGTCCATACAATAATTCTTTTCATACTCTGAGAAAAAGAAAAGTACAACTAGTCGCGGCTCCACAAAACAGTCTTCTAATTGGCGCTCCTCACTAAGCTTCCTTCTAGTGCATGATACCTGTCAACCTGTATGCCGAAGCAAGGGTGAATCCAAAGACTCAGCAAGCAAACCAAAGACTTAAGCTTAAACATGTCACACTCACAATAAGGCATTTACATTAAAGAGATGCACACTATCATCAAATCACGAAGGTACTCATAGTCCTTACTCTTAACTAGCAATACGTATTATATTCACATGAGCATGCTTTAGTCTATCATATTTCTATTCTAAATCATGAGCATTACATCATACACATGTACATATTTCATACACCTAACATGTAGCAGGATTCATCCACACATTCTTTTTTATTCTATAGATATCTCTATCACTAAAGCATAAAATTGAGCATAAGGGAAAAGAACAAGCTAGCACGATGACTACTTTCTTTTCACATGCACTTTTCGTATTTATTTATACAATTTACTTGCTGTTTTAATATGCATTACATTCAATTAAATGGATCTATAATTACTTACATATTATCTTGTCCCTTCAACAAGTCTACATGTTCATATTTTGTGTTGCATAAATAATATGGTTGTCTAAGTTTACTCACATACACCATTACATGACGAATTGTAAACTACATGATATGATACTAAGCATGGCATTTCAATTGAGATATTAACATATGGAAAACATAAACATAGCATACTAACAAATTAGTTTTCACATGCAAGCACACCCTCATTTGCATTAACTCTCCCTCACATCTCATTTCACATAATTATCACATTATTTACTCTTGTTTTCGCTTATCACATATCATATCATTTGCACTTACCATGTGCCACATTCACATATCATTTCACACTTTATTAATATTTCATTGCTTAAACAAATTGCCATGACACATAGTCCTAACTACCAGTAGAGGACACTAACAAATATCTCGTTCTCATAACTCTTTTCACAACGCATAACACATAACACAACTCATAATCACATACCCACCACCTAGGCAATACAGTGGTGAATCTTGGTAACTGCGCAGACCGGGAGAAGCCCTCTCCACCCTATCCAGTGGTACTTGTCCACCTCCGGGATTCCCCTAATGCCTTTAGGACGAACTTTTCACACATAGAGCTTTCCATAGGGACTTTTCTATGTACAGCTCTCGAGGCCCCTAGGGTAGCAGTGTCATTTTGGCACAATTATTACACATTACATTCACTTTATCGCATTTTCACACATTATTCACATGTTTCACTTATTCTGTTGAATCATTGTATGTTACATCCATAAATTCCACATGTCTCAGTTAACCCTAACATGGTACTACTGTTAACAAAAATCAAACATTCAGTACCTCACACTAATCAAATTGAAGCATACATAATTAACCATGTTTATATTAGCATGCGTTGAACACTCGTTTTCGCATGGAAATTTCATAGAGTACTCTATAGTTATCCAAATAACATGAGAATTTAACCACAGACTAATTTAAGGTTTATGATCACACATGCAAATTTCCAAATTTTTCTGATTCATATTGCATTTACAGAAATTAAAACATTCAGTTGCATGCCATTCATAATTCAAATTGTCATGGAACATAACATAAATCTCAGATTTGACATTTCGCAGATCTGAATCTATCATACATATTGTTATAGAAACTTTTCCACGAATTTATTTCACAACATACAATTTACTGTGGATTTTTGAATAACCTATTCATGCTTTCTATTTTTGTTGCAGAAATTACAATAAATCATATGAACATGAACAAATTCTCAAATTTGCAGGGTATGAACTGACGCATATACACATGGTATATAAAAATCTAGGGCATTTAATTCCTTAGGAATCATGTAGACAGTAGGTGAACATGCGTAATCCATTTCCCCCAACATGTATTTCAATAATTCCAATAATTTATGCCATCCACAGAAAAACACAAAAATTTTACACACATCACATTAGCTATTTTACATAACATATAAAAATTACACTATATCCTCATGCGTCAAAAGTCCAAAAATCAATTACTTAAGGCAGAACAGTTCACTGTTCTGCACTAAAGAACTTGGCGGCAGTGTCTGGCCGTTGAAGGATTTGGACGGCAAGAACGTTGGACGCATACTGGAGATTTTGGCGTCAAGGGCATTGACGCCAAGTTCCTGTCTGTGCAAAACACAGACTGAGCTCCAGGGATTTGGTGAATGTGGGGTTCCAGGACTCGAGGAAAAATTCGTAAAAATACTAAGACTCAGAGGGACATGTATGGGATCATGATCTAGGTTTACTTGCCTTTCTAAAACCTCCAAAGGGATCTAAGTTTCTGTTGAAGCTCTCCTTGGGCAGTCCCAAGAAGCCTCCAAAACACCACTCCTCCTGGTTCTTGGTCGATCTCCACAGCAGGTTGGAGTCGGGAAAGCCTTCCTTTATGCTTAAGCTAGCTCCTGGTTGTTGTAGATGGCCGGATGAAGCTCCAATCCGCCGGATCAAGGCATGCAAAACCAGGTTTTTCTCCCAGAAGCTAGGGTTCTTCTCTCCTCTTTGCAAAGAGCACAAGAGAGCTCTTGGGGTTGCAAGGAGTGGTTGGTTTATAGGAGAGAGGCCTCTCCTATCACGCAGATGGTGATGTGAGGGCTTCACAGCCGTTGGGGACAGCTCTCCAATGGCTGGGGTTGCTTGTCCCCGGAATTCTGGGTCTGCTGTGCATGCAGGTCAGAGAAGTAAACGTCCACCTATATGGACGGCTACTTAGGGCTTGGCGTCCATCGATATGGACGTCGACACCTCATGGGCGTCCATCCATGTTGACGCCAATTGGCCCTTCGGCCAAAACTTAAAATCATGCAGAAACCATGCTTAATCCATACATACATGTACATGAACCTATGTAGTATAATGTATACACCACTATACCATGCAATCGATAACATTTTTACCTAGGCATACCCATGCATACATAAGTATACTAGGATAAGATGTACGTAGATATCTACCTATGCGTACATGATGTTTTACATAAGCGTGACTCAACACATGGCAAAATAAAATGACAAGAATTGCGAGAGTCTCACAATCTTTAGGAGGCAATATGAATTAAGTTAGCTAGGAATAATCTATTCCACAAAGTAGTTCTTGCATGCACACACATGATTTGACATGTAATATATATAGTATACACACACGGGTGTAGCATACTTATGTACATTATGCATGAAGTAGATAGATACCACATGCTCACCGGTAACTAGATTAAACTTGCACAACATTACTTAAGTAGTATATGCATGGAATTCTTAATATACACAATATGCACAATTTAGCTAATTGTCTATTCTCACCTAAATATTATAAAAAGACATGCATGTTATTCATGAGGAGTATAGAATTACAATATACACTACTAAATATACCTACCATACTTGCAGTCTATATGTACATGCAATGTACGAAGTACAATGTACACATTAACCACACCATGCAAATGAATAGCGTTTACTACTAGACATGCACATGCATACATAAGTATACCAAGGTGTTATGTACGTAGAATTAGGTATACAATTATCACATGCATAAGATAACATACATACATACATACATACACATATGCACTTCATACACTCTCACACAATATCCATGAAATAGGTAGTATAGGATATTCTTCAATATTTAGATAGTACATGCATAATATTATTCAAGTATACACCTCAATTTAGCTAGTTGCTCATCTCCACATGAATTATCATATATATATATATATATATATATATATATACCATGCATATGCTCAAGAGAAGTATAAAATTTATAGTAGGCACAATGAATTACACATGCTATGCACACAACAAGTGAATATCTTCTCATCATATAAAAGAATAAAAATTTGGGGTATCACACTCTCCCCCTCTTGAAAAAGATCTTCGTCCTCGAAGATCGCATCGAGTACCTGTGGTGACGTCGCCGAGGTCATCACCAGCTACTCCTTGCTCCTTTATTGCCGTCGGTGAAGCACCTCGTGGAGCAAAGTTTGTCTTCAGATTCGGACACTCCTTAAGCCGATGCTCCTTGCTGCCGCATTTAAGACACCTTCCTGCCTTTCTCCAACATGCGTTCCCGCCATGACGCTTTCCACACTGGATGCACTCGGGTTTCTTGCTAATTGAGGTCACAGTAGATTGCTGACTTTCCACGAGTTTCTGCTTCTTCTTATCTTGCCTTTGGAATGGCTTGGTCACACCCTCCTTTGGAGTTGCCTCCCCCTCTTGGAGAGGTCCCGCTCTACTTTCTTGCTTGGTTGCCACACCTAGAATTTCTTCCAAGGTATGAGAATCAAGCTCCAGAAGCTTAGCTCTTACTGAGTGTTAAAGCCCTTTCACGAAATTCTTCAACTTGCGGTTCTGCTCATACCTCCTAGACTGAGCACTACGTCTACCACATCCAGTCATGGTCTGCAAAATAAGTAACTCAGTTAGAACCTAGGTTACAATATTCTAATTATTCTTCTTACTATCTTCCATCTATTATTAGTAAATTCTATATATATGGACAATTCTCTATGAAGACTTTGCAATATTGTGACGGTGATGGTCTATCCACGTACAGTCTCAACCTTGGTGCTCTGATACCAATCTCTGTAATGACCCTCTTCATGCCGGTACGATTAACCCATCCCCATCGGTATAAAGGGCGTCGTCACAGTGGGACATGTACCCAACACTAGTCGATAGGTTGATATGTACCTGGATAGCAATAGAGTACAGCGGAATAAAATAAATACTCAACTTCTAACCCATCACCAACACACATTCCACAATCTAAATAGCAAAATAGAAAGACAATGTCCGCATTAATACAAGATAAAAGAACTGCATTGTCCAAATATTGTCCATACATAAATTCTTTTCATACTCTGAGAAAAAGAAAAGTACAACTAGTCGCGGCTCCACAAAACAGTCTTCTAATTGGCGCTCCTCACTAAGCTTCCTTCTAGTGCATGATACCTGTCAACCTGTACGCCGAAGCAAGGGTGAGTCCAAAGACTCAGCAACAAACCAAAGACTTAAGCTTAAACATGTCACACTCACAATAAGGCATTTACATTAAAGAGATGCACACTATCATCAAATCACGAAGGTACTCATAGTCCTTACTCTTAACTAGCAATACGTATTATATTCACATGAGCATGCTTTAGTCTATCATATTTCTATTCTAAATCATGAGCATTACATCATACACATGTACGTATTTCATACACCTAACATGTAGCAGGATTCGTCCACACATTCTTTTTATTCTATAGATATCTCTATCACTAAAGCATAAAATTGAGCATAAGGGAAAAGAACAAGCTAGCAGATGACTACTTTCTTTTCACATGCACTTTTCGTATTTATTTATACAATTTACTTGCTGTTTTAACATGCATTACATTCAATTAAATGGATCTATAATTACTTACATATTATCTTGTCCCTTCAACAAGTCTACATGTTCATATTTTGTGTTGCATAAATAATATGGTTGTCTAAGTTTACTCACATACACCATTACATGACGAATTGTAAACTACATGACATAATACTAAGCATGGAATTTCAATTGAGATATTAACATATGGAAAACATAAACATAGCATACTAACAAATTAGTTTTCACATGCAAGCACACCCTCATTTGCATTAACTCTCCCTCACATCTCACTTCACATAATTATCACATTATTTACTCTTGTTTTCACTTATCACATATCATATCATTTGCACTTACCATGTGCCACGTTCACATATCATTTCACACTTTATTCATATTTCATTGCTTAAACAAATTGCCATGACACTTAGTCCTAACTACCAGTAGAGGACACTAACAAATATCTCATTCTCATAACTCTTTTCACAACACATAACACATAACACAACTCATAATCACATACCCACCACCTAGGCAATACAGTGGTGAATCTTGGTAACTGCGCAGACCGAGAGAAGCCCTCTCCACCCTATCCAGTGGTACTTGTCCACCTCCGGGATTCCCCTAATGCCTTTAGGACGAACTTTTCACACATAGAGCTTTCCATAGGGGCTTTTCTATGTACAGCTCTCGTGGCCCCTAGGGTAGCAGTGTCATTTCGGCCCAATTATTACACATTACATTCACTTTATCGCATTTTCACACATTATTCACATGTTTCACTTATTCTGTTGAATCATTATATGTTATATCCATAAATTCCACATGTCTCAGTTAACCCTAACATGGTACTAATGTTAACAAAAATCAAACATTCAGTACCTCACACTAATCAGGTTGAAACATACATAATTAACCATGTTCATATTAGCATGCGTTGAACACTCGTTTTCGCATGGAAATTTCATAGAGGACTCTAAAGTTATCCAAATAACATGAGAATTTAACCATAGACTAATTTAAGGTTTATGATCACACATGCAAATTTCCAGATTTTTCTGAGTCATATTGCATTTACAGAAATTAAAACATTCAGTTGCATGCCATTCATAATTCAAATTGTCATGGAACATAACATAAATCTCAGATTTGACATTTCAAAGATCTGAATATGTCATACATATTGTTATAGAAACTTTTCCCCGAATTTATTTCAAAACATACAATTTACTGTGGATTTTTGAATAACCTATTCATGCTTTCTATTTTTGTTGCAGAAATTACAGTAAATCATATGAACATGAACAAATTCTCAAATTTGCAGGGTATGAACTGACGCATATACACATGGTATATAAAAATCTAGGGCATTTAATTCCTCAGGAATCATGTAGATAGTAGGTGAACATGCGTAATCCATTTTCCCCGACATGTATTTCAATAATTCCAATAATTTACGACATCCACAGAAAAACACAGAAATTTCTACACACATAACATTAGCTATTTTACATAACATATAAAAATTACACTATATCCTCATGCGTCAAAAGTCCGAAAATCAATTACTTAAGGCAGAACAGTTCACTGTTCTGCACTGAAGAACTTGGCTGCAGTGTCTGGCCGTTCAATGATTTGGACGGCAAGAACGTTGGACGCATACTGGAGATCTTGGCGTCAAGGGCATTGACGCCAAGTTCCTGTCTGTGCAAAACACAGACCGAGCTCCAGGGATTTGGTGAATGTGGGATTCCAGAACTCGAGGAAAAATTCGTAAAAATACTAAGACTCAGAGGGACATGTATGGGATCAAGATCTAGGTTTACTTGCCTTTCTAAAACCTCCAAAGGGATCTAAGTTGCTGTTGAAGCTCTCCTTGGGCAGTCCCAAGAAGCCTCCAAAACACCACTCCTCCTGGTTCTTGGTCGATCTCCACAGCAGGTTGGAGTCGGGGAAGCTTTCCTTTATGCTTTAGCTAGCTCCTGGTTGTTGTAGATGGCCGGAAGAAGCTCCAATCCGCTGGATCAAGGCATGCAAAACCAGGTTTTTCTCCCAGAAGCTATTCTTCTCTCCTCTTTGCAAAGAGCACAAGAGAGCTCTTGGGGTTGCAAGGAGTGGTTGGTTTATAGGAGAGAGGCCTCTCCTATCACGCAGATGGCGATGTGAGGGCTTCACAGCCGTTGGGGACAGCTCCCCAATGGCTGGGGTTGCTTGTCCCCGGAATTCTAGGTCTACTGCGCATGCAGGTCAGAGAAGTAACGTCCACCTATATGGATGGCTACTTAGGGCTTGGCGTCCATCGATATGGACGCCGACACCTCATGGGCGTCCATCCATGTTGACGCCAATTGGCCCTTCGGCCAAAACTTAAAATCATGCAGAAACCATGCTTAATCCATACATACATGTACATGAAAACTATGTAGTATAATGTATACACCACTATACCATGCAATCAATAACATTTTTACCTAGGCATACGCATGCATACATAAGTATACTAAGATAAGATGTACATAGATATCTACCTATGCGTACATGATGTTTTACATAAGCGTGACTCAACACATGGCAAAATAAAATAACAAGAATTGCGAGAGTCTCGCAATCTTTAAGAGGTAATATGAATTAAGTTAGCTAGGAATAATCTATTCCACAAAGTAGTTCTTGCATGCACACACATGATTTGACATATAATATATATAGTATACACACACGGGTGTAGCATACTTATGTACATTATGCATGAAATAGATAGATACCACATGCACACCGGTAACTAGATTAAACTTGCACAACATTACTTAAGTAGTATATGCATGGAATTCTTAATATACACAATATGCACAATTTAGCTAATTGTCTATTCTCACCTAATATCATAAAAAGACATGCATGTTATTCATGAGGAGTATAGAATTACAATATACACTACTAAATATACCTACCATACTTGCACTCTATATGTACATGCAATGTACGAAGTACAATGTACACATTAACCACACCATGCAAATGAATAGCGTTTACTACTAGACATGCACATGCATACATAAGTATACCAAGGTGTTATGTACGTAGAATTAGGTATACAATTATCACATGCATAAGATAACATACATACATACATACAGATATGCACTTCATACACTCTCACACAATATCCATGAAATAGGTAGTATAGGATATTCTTCAATATTTAGATAGTACATGCATAATATTATTCAAGTATACACCTCAATTTAGCTAGTTGCTCATCTCCACATGAATTATCATATATATATATACATATATATATATGCATGCATATGCTCAAGAGAAGTATAAAATTTATAGTAAGCATAATGAATTACACATGCTATGCACACAACAAGTGAATATCTTCTCATCATATAAAAGAATAAAAATTCGGGGTATCACAGTATGTATTAAGGCATTGTAATAGAATTATCATGTAATTGTGGACAAACTATGTATTAAATTTTAGCACTTCAATTATGTGGACTTTAGTTCTTTTAAATTGTTAGTTGAATCATGTATGTTAAATGTGGATGATGATTGAAATGAAGACAGTGCTTCTTTACTTCCGCTACTATGTATCTATATTTGTGTGTATCTCAATCATGTGATAGCGTTTGGGTAAATGCCCCACTATGATAACGTTCACTATACCGACGTGGGTTGGTATAACCGTACCGGTATAATGAGGGTCGTCACAGGGATTGGTATCAGAGCCCACCGATTGAGATTATACATAAATAAACATGAATCATCATCTTCATTACATGCTAAATCTTCATAGATTGTCGACATGTGTAGAATTGATTAATAATGAATGAAAATAGATAAGAAAATGGTTCGGAAATAAATTAACGTAGCTCTAATGGTGGCTGAAATTTATTGCAGCCATGGCTTCAAGAGGTAGGCGTGGCGGAGCGCCGGCCCGTGAGGATGAGCTGAGACATGAGGAGCGGGCGGAGCAGCAGGCCCCAGCACCGCAGGGTCTTGTACTTCTCCCACCGCCGCCTATGGATTATGGAGTGTTCATGCAAGGTTTGGTGTAGGCCATGCAGACGTAGGCCCGCACCCGGGCTGCACTCCAAGCTTAGTTGGAGGCTCAGGTTAGCATAATTAATGCAAGTGTAGTCTGTTTTATTTAATTGTATGGTATTATGTTGAATGTGTATTATTGTTGTTGGATGTAGTAGGCTCAAGTACCAGCTCAGGACCATGGTGGACCTTCCATCATGGAAAGATTCAAGAGGATACTGCCACCCTCTTTTAAGGGGGAGAGCGATCCATTGCTAGCTGAGAGTTGGATGAGGGAGATTGAAAAGATCTTCCGAGCTATTAGGTGTGCGGATGAGGATAAGATTACTCTAGCCACCTATATGCTTCAGGTATGTGTTAGTTTTGTATGTTTGTATGTTCTATTAAGTTAGATTTGTTTAGATGGTGCTTATGAACGGTGTACTGCAGGAAAGAGCCGATGTATGGTGGGCTTCATTACTACGTACACGGTTTGAAGACGGCGTGGTTGATGTTGCTTGGGATGAGTTCGTGAGACTCTTTCGGGCCAAGTTCGTCCCCGAGCATATTCAAGATCGGATAGAGCAGGAGTTCCTCTCTTTGACTCAAGGCTCCATGACTGCGCTGGAGTATGAGGCAAGGTTTGCATAACTATCTAAATATGCACCTCATATCGTGACGGATGAGCGCAGGAAAGCAAAGAAGTTCGTGATGGGCCTGAAGCCATCACTGAGGACGAGGCTAGTGGCGTTCGACCATCACACCTTGGACGAGGCACTTAGTGCTGCTTGCAGACAGAAGGGTGAGATGGAGCAATACCTTGAAGAGAAGAAGGCTTCGCAGAAGAGACCTGCAACTACGTTCCAGCAGCAGGATAAGAAGAAAGTGGTGTACCAGACACAGCAGCGATCAGTAGCAGTCGGCAGTACTCAGGTACCCTCTGTACGTTCCCCTGGTGTGAAGAAAGAGTGTCCCCACTGTGGGAAGACACATGGTGGTTCCGAGTGTTGGATGATTACGGGAAAGTGCTTGAAGTGCAGAAGCAGCGACCACAAGATCAAGGATTGTCCGAGACTTCAGCAGGGAGTCCAGCGTGGAGCGCCAGCCCCAGCAGCGGTAGCGGCAGTAGTGCCAGCTACAGGAAGACCAGGAAGACCTCGAGCCCCAGCTCGAGTGTTTGCTTTAGCACGCGAGGATGCCGAGCAGGCGGAGCATGTCACCGAAGGTACGGTTTTACTTCTAGGTGTGCACGCTTGGGTTTTGTTTGATATGGGTGCTACTCACTCGTTCATTTCCAAGCGGTTCGCTAGGCAGTTAGCCCTAGAGTCAGGCATAGAGTCTGAGAATTTAGAGGTCCCTTTGTCTGTGCACACCCCTGCGGATATGGTATCGACTAGAAAGTGCTTTCCGTCGTTACCTGTGTGCATTGAGGATAGAATCCTAGAAGGGTGTTTCTTCTTGCTAAAGATGAAGGACTATGATACTATTCTTGGTCTGGATTGGCTAGAGGAGCACTATGCGTTAGTAGATTGTCATGGAAGAGGATTGTTTTCCGCATTCCTGGTGAGGGTGATTCTCTCATCCCTTGCAAAGGAATTTGGCTGGAAGCTAGTCATCTCTGCCATGAAGCATGCGCATGGTAAACAAGGGTTTGACACTTTTCTTGCCAGCGTGGTGTTAGTGCCAGAGGCTGATGAGTCACCTACTCTTGCAGAGATCGAGGTAGTACAGGATTTTCCAGACGTCTTTCCTGATGATTTATCTGGATTGCCACCAGATAGAGAGATAGAGTTCACTATAGAGTTGCTTTCGGGCACCTCTCCTGTCTCGAAGGCTCCATATCGGATGGCACCTGCGGAGTTAGCCGAGTTGAGGAAGCAGTTGCAAGAGTTGCTAGATAAGGGATTTATTCGCCCTAGTGTTTCCCCTTGGGGCGCACCTGTATTATTCGTCAAGAAGAAAGACGGGTCACTTAGGTTATGCATTGACTACAGAAAGTTGAACCAAGTGATGGTGAAGAACAAGTATCCCTTACCTCGTATTGATGATTTGTTTGACCAGTTGCAAGATGCATCAGTCTTTTCTAAGATTGATATGTGATCTGGTTATCAACAGTTGAGGATTCGGAGTGAGGATGTGTCCAAAACGGCATTCAGATCCCGTTATGGACATTATGAGTTTTTGGTTCTTCCTTTCGGATTGACCAACGCCCCTGCAGCATTCATGATCTCATGAACAGGGTGTTTAGGCCGTATTTAGATAGCTTTGTTGTAGTGTTTTATTGATGATGTGCTAGTCTACTCTTCGGACGAGGCCACCCACTGTCAGCATTTGAGGGTAGTATTAGAGGTTCTCCGTGAGCACAAGCTGTATGCTAAGTTCAACAAGTGCGATTTCTGGTTGTGCGAGGTTCATTTCCTCGGGCATGTTATCTTCGGTGCTGGTGTTGCAGTTGATCTAGCTAAGGTTCAGGCAGTTATGGATTGGGAGACTCCCAAGACCCCTTCGGAGATTCGTAGTTTTGTGGGTTTGGCTGGTTACTATCGGCGATTCATTGAGGGATTTTCATCCATCGCCGCCCCAATGACTCAGCTCACCAGAAAGGGAGTGAAGTTTGTCTGGTCCGAGAAGTGTGAGAGTAGTTTTCAAATGTAGACTAAGCTCACGTCAGCTCCGGTGTTAGTCTTACCGAGCGGTGTAGAGGGTTCTGCTATCTACACGGATGCGTCTCGATTGGCTTAGGCTGTGTGCTAATGCAGCAAGGAAGGGTAGTGGCTTATGCTTCTTGTCAGTTGAAGGAGCATGAGAAGAACTATCCGACTCATGATTTGGAGCTCGCAGCAGTGGTTCATGCACTAAAGATCTGGAGGCACTATCTTTATGGTGTCAGATTTGAGGTGTTTACCGACCACAAGAGCTTGAAGTATCTTTTCTCCCAAAAGGAATTAAACCTGAGGCAGAGAAGATGGATTGAGTTCTTGATGGACTATGACTTCGACCTTCAGTATCACCCTGGGAAGGCAAATGTCGTAGCGGATGCTCTGAGTAGAAAGAGGCCATCTCTCCAGCAGAACTGGAAGATGTTGGAGGATGCGGCTTGCGCGTTGACTGAGTTAGAGCCATCGCTATGCCAGGCTTTTGTAGCTCAGTTATCCCTTAGGTCCTCGGTTTTGGATGAGGTGATCGAGCAACAGAAAGCCGACCCTAGACTCCTAGAGTTAGTGGGCAAGGCAGGCATTGCTCGTGATGAGGACGGTGTGATTAGATTCCATCACTGAGTTTGTGTCCCTGATTTGGTAGATGTCCGTGAGCATGTGTTAGCAGAGGCTCACAGGTCGAGATTCTCTATTCATCCGGGTAACACTAAGATGTACCAGGATTTGAAGAGGTCCTTTTGGTGGTCTGGCATGAAGAAGGATGTAGCAGATTATGTATCCCGGTGTTTAGTGTGCCAGCAAGTGAAGGCCGAGCGACAGCGACCATCCGGCCTTATGCAAAGGATGGAGATCCCAGTGTGGAAGTGGGAAGCTGTCACTATGGACTTTGTTTCGGGTCTGCCTCGATCTAGAAGGGGCAATGACTCGATTTGGGTAGTTGTAGATAGATTCTCGAAGACTGCGCATTTCTTGCCTATGAAGAAGAAGCAGTCGGTTGAGAGTCTAGCTAGATTGTATGTTAGTAGTGTGGTTATATTGCATGGTGTGCCGAAGTCGATCATTTCGGATCGAGATCCGAGATTTACTTCGAGGTTGTGGAAGGGTCTTCAGCATGCGTTAGGTTTGGAGCTGAAGCTCAGTTCGACATTTCATCTCCAGATAGATGGACAGTCCTGAGAGGACTATCCAGACGCTCAAGGATATGCTGAGAGTGTGTGTACTGGATTGGAAGGATGATTGGGAACGTCATCTACCTCTAGTGGAGTTCGCATACAACAACAGCTTTCATGCGAGTATTGGTATGGCTCCATTTGAAGCATTGTATGGTAGGCCATGCAGATCTCCTTTATGTTGGGAGGAGACCGGTGATAGGCAGTTGATTGGTCTGGAGTTAGTTCAGGAGACTTCGGATAAGGTCTAGCTTATCAGGGAGAGGCTTGTTGCGGCATAGGATAGGCAGAAGAGCTATGCCGACAACAGGAGGAAGGATTTGGAGTTCGAGGTGGGTGAACATGTCTTCTTGAAGATATCACCTACTCGTGGTGTCATCAGATTTGGCAGGCATAGTAAGTTGAGCCCTAGATTCATTGGCCCGTATGAGATTCTCAGACGATTGGGCAGCATGGCATATAAGCTAGCTTTACCCCCAGCTTTAGCTAGTGTTCATCCTGTTTTCCACGTTTCTATGCTCAGGAAGTATGTCCGAGATCCATCTCATGTGATTAGTCATGAGCCAGTGGAGATTCAACCAGATTTGTCATATGTGGAGCAACCAGTAGCTATTCTTGATCGGACGGTTCAGCATCTCCGGAACAAGGGTATTGCGTCGGTGAAAGTTCTATGGCGGAACTTCTCGCGAGAGGAGGCTACTTGGGTGCTTGAGGATGCGATGAAGAAGAAGTATCCCCGTTTGTTTGAGTAGTTTTGTTAAAACTTCGAGGACGAAGTTTCTTTAAGGGGGAGAGGGTGTAAGGCCCACGAATTTTGTTGTATTATTTTATTTCGTGTAAATAATTCATGTTTGTGTATGCATAAATCTACGTACGTATTAACTAGTTATACTTATGTGTGCATGTGTATAATTAGTTGTAAATAATGTATGAATTGCATGGTGGTAGTGTGTACATGATAATACATATGTATGGCATGTATATATGTATAAGTTAAGC
Organism: Colocasia esculenta; assembly: GCA_014218235.1. NCBI lineage: Eukaryota > Viridiplantae > Streptophyta > Magnoliopsida > Alismatales > Araceae > Colocasia > Colocasia esculenta. The sequence continues at coordinate 40,904,903 of CM024764.1, forward strand.
ATGGTTTCTGCATGTTTTGAGTTCTGGCCGAAGGACCCAATTGGCGTCCACATGGATGGACGCCCATGCTGAGTCAGCGTCCACCTCGATGGATGCCAATACTTAAGCCAACTTCCATTGATGTGGACGTTAAGATCTCTGACCTGCATGCATTGCAGACCCCGAAACTCCGGGGCAAGCAAGCCTAGGCATTGGGGAGATGTCCCCAACGGCTAGCAAGCCTTCACATCACCTCTCCGGGATTCCCCAAACCCCTCCCTTTAAAAGAACTCCTTCTGCACCAGAAAGAGCTCTCTTTGGCTCTTTTCAAAGAGGAGAGAAACCCTAGCTTCTAGAGAAGGAAACTGAACTTTGCATGCTCTGATCCGGCAACTTGGAGCTTCACCCGGTGGTTCCTTGCAACTGGAGGCCAAGTGGACCAAGGAGAAGGCTTCCCCGACCCCAACCTGGTGTGGAGATCGACTGAGAACCAGGAGGAAGGAAGTTTTGGAGACTTCTTGGGACTGCCCAAGGAGAGCTTCATCAACTCTTTGATCCCTTTGAAGATTTATTTATAGGCAAGTACCCCTACATTTCGTCCATGTAGATGTCTAGTAGGGTTTTACTATTTTTACAGATTTTAAATCGTGTCCTGGATCCTCCTTTTCACCCTGTATTTGGAGCTCGGTCTGTGCTCTTGCACAGACAGGAACTTGGCGTCAAGGCCTCTTGCCGCCAAGATCTCCAGTCTGCGTCCAGCGATCTTGTCGTCCAACTCCTTGAACGGCCAGAGACTGCCGTTAAGTTCTTCAGGACAGAACAGTGAGCTGTTCTTCCTGGTATATAACTATTTTCGATGTGTTTTCGCAATGAGGATATAATGTAACTTATATATATTATGTATACTAGTTAATGTGGGGTGTGGGAGAATTATTGTGCATTTTTTTGTGGATGGTAGAATTTATTAGCTTATTGGAATGCATGTGGAAGATATGGCTATGTATGTTCACCCACTACTCTCATGATCTGTAGAGAATTTGGGTGCCCTAAATTTTATGAACCATGCGTGTATGGGTCAGTCCGTGCCCTGAAATTTTTGAATTTTTCCCATGCTCCTATGATTTACTGTAAATTTCTATTTTGGAAATAGCAAACATGCGTAGGCTTGCAAAATTTATAGTAAATGGTGTGTTGTGCATTAAATCCGAGGGGAAATTTTCTGAAAAGATGTGTATGTTGGGTTCAGGGATGTGAACTGTTAAACCTGATGTTTGTGTTATGTTCCATGTTGAATTGAATTTTTAATAGCGTGAAAATGAATGTCTTAATTTCTATAAATATCTGATAATTCAGAAAAATCTAGAAATTTGCATGTGTGGTTATAAACCTGTAATCAGAATGTGGTTAAATTTATAGGCCATTGGGATAACCGTGGAATGCATTATGGGATTTCCATGCAAGAATATGTAATTAATGCATGCCATTATGAAAATGAGTTGAATGGTGTTTTCAACCTAATTACTATAAGTTACTGAATGTGTAATCTCTGTCATCTGTAGGATCATGCTAGGAAAACAGAGCCATGTGTGAATGAAAGAATGTAAAGGTGTGTATGCGCCATGTGTAAAAATCGGTATGTGTAATGTGTAAGACTGTGCCAAGTGTGATACTGCTTCCATAGAGGGCCGTGGAACCGTACCATGAAAAAGTCCCCATGGGAAGGTTCAATGTGTTAAGATCCTAAGGGCATTAGGATGAAATCCTAGAGGTGGACAAGTACCACTGGTTAGGGTGGAGACTTGTTCTCCCGGTCTGCGTAGTCCAAGAGTCGTCACTATATTGCCTAGGTGACGTCTATGTGTATGTGTTATGTGATGTGTCCTTCTTATGGTGGTTTGGACTATGTGTCATGGCACTAAAGTGAAAAATGTGAAATGTGAATGTGATCATGTGTAAATTGTGTAGTGTGAATATGTGTAAATGTGCAATATGTGAAAAGAGAACTATATGAATGGGAAATTGTGAAAACATGTGGAACCAATATGTGAGATTGTGAAATTGTAGTCCATGATGTGATAATGTGAAATTATGTCACAACAACAACCTAATTGTGGCTATGAGAATGTTTCATATGTGTAAAAATGCGTAGATCCATGCTAGTAGCACTTCTTGCATATGTGTGAACAATTCCATGTCTCGTTGTTATCATGTTGTAGTTTAATTAAGAATGTAGCTCTCAGGTGAAGGGTATGAATTTCTAATCCATGACACAAATAGCAACCTTAAAGTGTATAAAATGATAGTTTACATATGCCAAAATGTGTAGCAACCATGTTAGGAATGATTTCCTTCATGTATGTGAGAATCCCATGTTTAGTCGTTTCATGTTATAGTTTAATCTGAAATGTGGTTTTCATGTGATTGAATGAGTAGAGAGCATGTGATAGGATATTTATGTTGAATGTCTTAAATCATGTACCATTGTTTAAATTGTAGAATTACTATGGTAGGTTGTCTCGTTATCAGTGTTCAAGCATGCTATATGTGTTGCCTTGTAAATTGGAATGTAAAAACCTACCGTGATATATGCATGTATGATGTGTGTGGAGATTACTTGCTGAGTCTTTTAGATCACCCCTTGCTTCGGCGTACAGGTTTAGTTGGTGACGTCACACCGTTGGAGGAGACAGTGGAGAGTGACTCCGAGTGTGGCGAGTAACTTGGAGGAGACATTGTGTGACTTTTGCTTTCATAGTATGTATTAAGGCATTGTAATAGAATTATCATGTAATTGTGGACAAACTATGTATTAAATTTTAGCACTTCAATTATGTGGACTTTAGTTCTTTTAAATTGTTAGTTGAATCATGTATGTTAAATGTGGATGATGAATGAAATGAAGACAGTCCTTCTTTACTTCCGCTACTCTGTATCTATATTTGTGTGTATCTCAATCATGTGATAGCGTTTGGGTAAATGCCCCACTGTGATAACGTTCACTATACCGACGTGGGTTGGTATAACCGTACCGGTATAATGAGGGTCATCACAGTTTCTCTGCTCTTAATACAATTAATCACTTAAAGCATGCCTCTTTTATGTGATACTAAGTCCTACTGAGCATTATCGCTCACCCTGTGTAAATGTGATATGTCTTCAAGTGAATATAATGATGATGAGGACCACACTCCATAGGAGGGGATGAGTAGGATCAAGAGTGACCCCAGTGTCGTTCAGTTCTGTTAGAGTTTAGTTTAGTATAGTTAGTTGTTTTTATTTAAGTATGATGAGTTATCTAGGCCCATAATTAAGGCTCTGAACTAATGAATGTAACAGACACGGTGAAAGGAATAATGAATATAGTTCGTTTTATATTATTTAAAACTGTGTAGTGGTTTGATGTTTATATCACTCTATACTTGCATTATATTAACTGCCTCACATCACGATATTCTGCACCAGGGTGAGACAGGAAGTGTGGAGGGGTATACGTGTGACGGTCCACGTTGTTCAGGCCCGTTAACCCAATAACGTGCCCGACACAACACCGCCTCCCGCGATCAGGCCGAAGCCTCGCAACGGATATCAACTACACGTGTCCGTGAAAATACAAAAGAACGTGCTGAATACATAAAAGTTTTCATTGCTCACATATATTTACATGAAATGTACATATTCAGTTCCATACATAGCCATAATAATGTACAACAGCCCGGGACAACCCCTAGGGCTCCACAAGTAAGAACAATTACTTTGCTGGTGGTGTGGGCTCGACTCCACTACGACGCTGACCTGAACTAGAGGAAGGATGTGAGTCCTCCTGCTCTCCTTCACCTGGAAGAAGAAGGGGTGAGCCACACAAGTCATTGGCTCAGTAGGATAACTCCCCCAAAGCCGTAAAACACAGTTTATAGCAAAGCTATAAAGTATTTAAAGAATGTAAACCCCTATACATGATGCTACAGCTGAAAGTAAATAAACAGCAAACCACACACGAGTGCACAAGCCACAGAAGGGTACGCCGCACACGGGTCACGAGCACTAGTTCGCGACACCAGCCACAGACCCGGACAAAGGACACAAGTACACCTCTCAGCCTCGCAGCCACGGGCGAAAGGCCCAGCTGCCGCTCCACCTCAACAGGTCAAGAAACGTGGAGACAACAAACCACCACACCTGCGGACTACACTGTCGCAGGCCCAAGCATGACACCTTTAGGGGCTCCGACCGAGAACCCTAAAGTGAGGCACTGGAAACCGGACTAGCTGGGGACCAGTACGTCTACCGGTGTCCATCCCCCAACCAAGAGCGCGCTACAAATGGCCGCACACCCACAAACATGAGCCGCTGTCCCTTGCCATCTTTCCCTCAGCTGGACGTACAACTCCACACAGGAGTGAGGGTGTCTAGAAAGACGACTCAAACCCTGACAGTACAAGCCCTGAGCACCCGGTGCTAGGGTAACCGACTAGAGAGGCAACTATGTAAGGCTTGAACCCATCTTGCTATGCACGCAAATCTATGCAAAACACCTCGTTAACGATCATTACGTGAGTCAACGTGACCCATACAGACCTTACATTGCCTTGGGAACACCGCCCAAGCAACGTGGGTCAGAAACTGGACAAACTAGCCAAGAACTCCCAGAGCTCGGGTGCCCACTTACTAAAATGCGTCCAACATAGTGAACATTTCCATAACACCCACTGAATCATGTCGGACTTGGAAGATGCGTTGACATGAACGCATCGGCTATCTTGGCTGCCTTTCAACCATCGGTTACACAGCCTATAACTTGTTCCGAAAAACACCCCACACAGTCCCTTAAGCATGTAAAGTAGTAAATAACAATATTAAGAGGCTCCTACTGATGCTTTCTACCCTCACTCACACAATTTCCATACAAAAAACCCTAATCTAATACATTCCAAACACCTGAGCCCAGAGTAGAAATTGAGGTAGAGATCCCCTACCGAAGTAAGAAATGTAATCCCAACGACAGCCCTGCGTCCTTCGCGCTTCGAGGCTCGTCATCGACCGGAAGTACGCCGAACGGGCTCCAAACGGGCGAGATCTCCCCAAAATCACCACCAAAACCCGACTGCATTCTCCCCTGCAGCTGAGCACTGCGAAGGCTCTACTCGGCCAGGGGTGGAAATCTAACACAGCATAAATCGAATTGCGTCGGGCTTCCCCGCTGCGTTAATAAACGTGTCTGACCCCTTTGCCGCATTTAAAAGATGCAGCCCCTGCATGCGCCACGCGGCGCGCATACATCACCACTTACGTGAAGGCGGTGCAGAAATGCGTCGATAACATGAGACGCGACACAACTTCTAAGCGCGACGACTTTGGCGGCCGTGTTAACCCATGAGAATCACATCATCCTGTCTGGACACGTTCTCAGTGAGCCTCCCAGAAGCTATTTTGGGCAAGAATGCCCAAACCCCTCAACTTCCTGCCTGAGCCAGATAACCTGTAAAAGACTTACAGACCTCCAAAATCTCACAATAGGCCACACACTGGCCCCCAAACCCGATAAACCATGATCATAACGTACCGGATATTACATTACTAACACCTAAAAAGAATTTCGTCCTCGAAATTAAAGAAATAACCATGCAGAACAAGTATAAGCATATACAACTAACACCTAAAAAAAACAATGCTTACTCAAACAAATATGGGTCGGCTAATTCCCAAGTGTCTTCGCCACCGTGCCTGGTCTGCCACCGAATCTTTACTAGCTCAATGTCTTTATTTCGCAATTTCTGTGTCTGTCTGCCTGTGATCATAATGGGATACTCTGGCATGGAAATGTCTGGCATCAAATCATCTCGGGTGAAACTCACAATCTGGGAATGATCTCGGATGTACCTCCTCAACATTGAGACATGGAGCATATCATGAGCATCCGTAAAGTCGGACGGAAGCTCCAACCTGTAAGCGGTCTCCCCGATCATTTCCAAGATTTGAAATGGACCCACAAATCTGGGACTCAACATGGCTCTTTTACTGAATCTTTGAACACCTTTTGTTGGAGAAACCCTCAAAAACACAGTCTCCTACCTCAAACTGTAGGGGCCTACGCCGAGTATACGCATAACTCTTTTGTCTACTTTGAGCCATTTACAGTTTCTCCTTAATAAATTTCACCATCTCAGCACATTGTTGCACCAATTCTGATCCCATCACTTGCCTTTCACCCACCTCATGTCAATTCAATGGGGTTCTACAAGGTCTTCCATACAGCGCTTCATACGGTGCCATGCCAATGCTTGTATGGTAGCTATTGTTATAAGCAAACTCAACCATCCCTAGGTGCTGCTCCCATCCGCCTCCCCAAACTAAACAACATGCCCGAAGCATATCCTCAATGGTTTGAATTGTCCTCTCCGTCTTCCTATCGGTTTGGGGATGATAAGTTGAACTATACTTCAATTGGGTGCCTATAACCCGTCGCAAACTCCTCCAAAAACTAGATGTGAACCGAGGATCCCTGTCGGAAACAATTGTAACAGATACACCATGCAAAGGCACATCCTCTCTACATATAACTTTGCCAAACGGTCCACCATCCATGACATGCTAACTGCCAATAATCGGCACACTTTGTCAACCTGTCAACAAAAACCCAAATGCCATTGTGACCTGTAGCTGTCCTAGGCAAACCGGCAACAAAATCCTTGGAAATGTCATCCCATTTCCATTGTGGTATCGGTAAAGGCTGCAACAAACCACCCGGCCTTTGATGCTCCGCTTTGACTTGTTGACATACAACACACCTTGGTACAAACTCCGCTATCTCCCTTTTCATATTCGGCCACCAGAAGTACCTCTTCAAGTCATGGTACATTTTGGTGCTTCCTAGATGTATAGTATACCTGGATCGGTAAGCTTCTTCTAACACTTTTTGCTTTACACCTGTTTCATTTGGAACATATAACCGGTGCCGGAACCGAACCACACAATCATCATCTACGGTAACATCCATTTTCACAATTTCTGCCAAGCTCTCATCTATTTTCTGTGCCTCTATCACCTGCCAATACAATGATGGTTCTATTGAGCTGTTGGCTAATACGGCTCTTCGTTGACTACTTGGAATAGTTAAAGAACTTTCTACCACATTCTCATATAATTTCCATTCCCTCATCATCAATGACTCATATAGCCTTCTTGCTTAAAGCATCCGCCACCACATTTGCCTTCCCTGGGTGGTATGCCAAGCTAAAGTCGTAATCCTTGAGATATTCCATCCACCTCCGCTGCCTCAAATTCAAATCCTTCTGTGAGAAAATATATTTCAAGCTCTTGTGGTCCATGAATATTTCAAACCGCTCTCCGTATAGGTAATGCCGCCATATTTTCAATGCGAACACTACCGCTGCCAATTCAAGATCATGAGTGGGGTAATTCTCTTCATGCCGCTTCAATTGCCGGGATGCATGTGCCACTACCTTCCCACATTGCATAAGTACCGCCCCAAGTCCACTCTTGGATGCATCGGTGTATATCGCAAACCCACCTTGGCCCGACGGTAACACAGGAATCGGTGCTGAAGTGAGCCACTTCTTCAACTCCATAAAGCTTCGCCTACAATCGGATGACCATACAAATGGTACTCCTTTCCTGGTAAGCCTCGTTAATGGTGCTGCAACCTTAGAGAACTCTTGAATAAACCGCCTATAGTACCCTGCCATACCATGGAAACTCCGAATTTTTGGTACTGTCTTTGGCTCCTCCCATTTCATAACCGCTTCCACCTTTGCCGGATCCACTGCAACACCCTCACCTGAGATAACATGTCCCAAAAACTGTACTTCTTTCAACCAGAATCACACTTACTAAACTTTGCATATAATTGATGTGCCTTAATGTCTGCAATGTGGTCCTCAAGTGAGCTGCATGTTCTTCCTCTGAGAATAAAATACTAGAATATCATCTATAAACACCATAATAAATCGGTCCAGATATGGATGGAAGATTCTATTCATCAAGTTCATGAATGCGGCTGGTGCATTGGTTAGCCCAAATGGCATAACCACAAACTCATAATGACCATACCTTGTTCTAAATGTTGTCTTCTCAATGTCCTCCTCCCGAATTCTCAATTGATGATATCCCGATCTCAAATCTATATTGGAGAACACCCTTGCTGATTGCAATTGATCAAATAAATCATCTATGCATGGGAGCGGATACCTGTTCTTTATGGTGACTTGATTCAATTGACGGTAGTCTATACACATTCTCATGCTACCATCCTTCTTTCTTACAAATAAAACCGGTGCTCCCCACGGTGAATGACTTGGCCGAATAAATCCTTTTTCAAGTAATTCTTGTAGTTGCTTCTTTAGCTCCTTTAATTCTGCAGGTGTCATCCTATATGGCGACTTAGAAATGGGTAAACTTCCTGGCTACAACTCAATGGTGAAGTCCACCTCTCTATGCGGTGCCAAACTCAGAAGCTCCTCCGTACACATCCACAAACTCCCTAACCACCGATACCTTATCCACTATCTTACCTGCCTCAACTAGGCTAACAGATGCCAAATAGGCTACACACCCTGCATTAATCAACTTCCTAGCCTTAAGGGCAGAAATGATAATTTTGGGGTGTAGAACGGCATACTTTGAAATTCGAACACATCCCTCCTGGATGGCTAAATCTCTCTCTCTTCTTTCTGCAATCCACAACTGCCCCATACGCTTCTAACCAATCCATACCAAGTATCATATCATACTTTTTCAATTGTAATGCATACGATCTAGCCGGCAATTGATTACCTTGTACCAAAATGGGAACTTCATCCAAGTAACACGTGGTAAGTATGAAATCCCCAGATGGTACCTCCACCACAAGCTCACACTGCCTTTCCTCAAATGGATGCACCATATTATCAAGGAAATCTTCAGAAATGAAGGAATGCGATGCACCCGGATCTATCAATGTTCTAGCTGAAAATTCAAAGAGCGGAACAATACCTTCAATCAGATTTGAAGCCTCCGCTTGAGCCCTTGTGATCGCCATCACACGTCCTCGTCCTCCTCCTTTCTGGTAGGGTGTACCTCTACCCCGCTCTGCTGGTGGTTGCTGTTGTTGTTTCTGTTGCTGTTGTGGTGCCCCACGTCTCCTTGGATGAGGACAATTCCTTGCCAAATGTCCCAATTGATTGCAATTGTAACACCGAGTTTCAGCAAGTGACCTCGCCGTACTTTCCTGTGATTCTTCCGCTTCCGTCTTGTAGCCTCGCCCTTGCTGAAACCCTTGCTGCTTGCCACCTCCTCGCCCTTAAATACCTTCTTTATCTTATTGCTCCATTTTCTAAAACCTGATGAGGAAGCACCCCCCGAAGGTTCTTTACCCTTACTAACACCTGCCGATTGTTGTGGAAGCTGAAAACTGCCACCACTCGAGCTTGACCCGCTAGATTGTAGAGCTTGCATGGTCCTTTCAAGGATTGCTGCCCTTTGAGCTACCTCTTCCATTGTATTACACATTAAAGGTATAACGACATCTTGCGACTCCGGCCTCAATCCCCAGATAAAGTATTCAACCATCATTGCATTGTTGGTCACCACATACGACGCATATCAGCTCAAGGCCATGAACCGCATTTGGTATTCCAACACAGACAAGTTCCCTTGCTGAAATGTTCTAAATTGTTCCCTCTTTTGTTGCTGAATTTGAACTGGAAAGAAAGTGTTGTTGAATACCTCCAAAAACTCGGCCCAAGTGATAGCATCTTCCGCTCTACCTGTGAACACCGTCTGCATTTTGAGCCTCCACCACTCTTGTGCAAATGCCCTAAACTGATATGTTGCCAATATCACTCTATCTACTGGAGGGCACCTCATTATAGTGAACACCCGCTCTATCTCATGTATCCAATGCTCCGCCGTGTCGGAATTCGGACCTCTGGAGTATGTGGGTGGCTGCAAACGCAGAAACCTCTCTACTAACTGTGTAGAGTCCTCCACTGGGGCTGGCCTCACTGGTACCACAGGTGGTAAAGGAACTACAGGAGGTACCTCTACTCCGCAAGATGGGGCTAGTGGTGTCGGTGCTGCCTCCCCCACCACAGGTGCGGCTGGCTGAACTGTCGGCTGCTGGTCCAACCGAGTCCGAATCTGCATAATGCCATCCCACAACCTCTCAATCATTTGCTGCGCGGTCTCTCCCGGCTCATCATCATCACCTCCACCTCCCCAATCTCTTCGGTCAGCCATTTATAGCCTCTGTGCACACAAAATTCCATACACACACATACAAGTATATCATTACCTAAACACGGCCAATTACCAGCAGAAGACCATTGTAAGGAACATGCTATGTACATTTCCCGTTCCTTCATATTTACATGGACCTTGCTTTGATAGCAATTGTGACGGTCCACAATGTTCAGGCCCGTTAACCTAATAACGTGCCTGACACAACACCGCCTCCCGCGATCGGGCCGAAGCCTCGCAAGGGATATCAACTACACGTGTTCGTGAAAATGCAAAAGAATGTGCTGAATACATAAAAGTTTTCATTGCTCACATATATTTACATGAAATGTACATATTCAGTTCCATACATAGCCATAATAAAGTACAACAGCCCGGGACAACCCCCAGGGCTCCACAAGTAAGAACAATTACTCTGCTGGTGGCGTGGGCCCGACTCCACTACGATGCTGACCCGAACTAGAGGAAGGACGCGAGTCCTCCTACTCTCCTTCACCTGGAAGAAGAAGGGGTCAGCCTCACAAGTCATTGTTCAGTAGGGTAACTCCCCCATAGCCATAAGCACAGTTTATAGCAAAGCTATAAAATATTTAAAGAATGTAAACCCCTATACATGATGCTACATCTGAAAGTAAATAAACAGCAAACCACACACGAGTGCACAAGCCACAAAAGGGTACGTCGCACATTGGTCATGAGCACTGGTTCGCGACACCAGTCACAGACTCGGACAAAGGACACAAGTACACCTCTCAACCTCATAGCCACGGGCGAAAGGCCTAGCTGCCGCTCCACCTCAACAGGTCAAGAAACGTGGAGACAACAAAGCACCATACATGCGGACTACACCACCGCAGGCCCAAGCCTGACACCTTTAGAGGCTCCGGTCGAGAACCCTAAAGTGAGGCACTGGAAACTAGACTAGGTGGGGTGTAGCAACCCTAAATTTATGGGAAAAATAATTAAATATTTATATTATTTAATTACAAAATCAAATAAAAGGAAGATGTATTAAATCAACTAAGAGAGAATTAAATAAAACCCATTAAAAGAAAAGGAGTAATGGGCTTTGCTATATTGACCCATTAGAAATGAGTGGGCTAAAATAGAAATTTTAAGAAGGGAATAATAGAAAAATACCTAAAATTCGTAACTAAAATATTACTAAAATAGAAAAGAGATATTTAATGCATTAAATAGCTAGTTTGAATTAGGATTGGATTCCTAACCTACCCCAATTGATTGGCCACGAAATTCCCTCTCTCCCAACCCAAATAGGAGATCTCTTGCTTAAAAAGGGAGAGGAAAAGGAATTCGGAATTTAATAGGAGTTAGGCTTAAACTGGGAAAGGGAATAGGGAGAAGCTTAAATACTTCTCTTAAACCATCATGGCCGGCCCTAGCTCGTGCCAAGAGGTTCCTGGGCCAGGAGGAGAGGCCAAGAGGAGGAGAATTTGTGGAGAGGAAGGATCACTCAAGTTCTTCCCCGAGTTCTTCAAGTCTTAACCCTAGAAGAGGAAAAACAATCAAAGGTAGGCATTCTCACAAGCATAAACCATGGAACGTTTTCTGTAGGATGTCTCATCTATCAGAAACAAAAGCCCTTTTGGTTTCATAATTTTCCATCGAGTATATCTATCGTTCTTGATTTTTCATGTTCTGCAACTGACATGACCCCGAACCCTCTTCTTAATTCTTGATCTCCTTGTATATACTACCCCATGCCACGACATTTTTACTGTAGGAACTGGTGTATGTTAGGCATCTTTTGACCCTAAAAGTCCTAAATTTGATTCATCCTATCTTGCGAATTTAATCATTGATCTCAATGATGTACTGTTTCATGTTCATCATGAATACCCGTGTTTACAACATGTCTAAACCCTGGATGTTTTCCAATTCCTATTTATTGTAGTACCCATGCATGTCTAGGTCGTTTTGCAACTGGTTTCATGATTTTTCGTTGACTGTACAATTAGTTGTGATTTTTCTGAACCACCCTATGTCAAATAAGGTAAGTTCTGGCCCGTAATCCAATGTAAAGTCCTTTCCCTATCAGACTCGGGCGCAGACCCTGTGAACGTGACAGCCCGATAGGCCGCGTTCACAAGGTCTGTCGTGACAGTGACTGTATCGCGATCTGATCGCGACAGGGCCTGTCATCGCGATCTGTTGCCCGACCAGACTAAGCCTGTCGCGACCCGTACAAGCACCCGTCGCGATCTTAGTTGACCCCGTCGCGACCCTCACCAGGGTACGTCGCGATCTGGGTTATTTGCAAGAAACCCCCTGCCTCAGCAATGCTTGATTATCTACAGTGTTTGTACTCTTGTTTAATAGTCATACACACAGAAAATAACACAGTTACAAATTGAACATTTATGTATGATTAAAATAGATGCACATGATCTTTTCTATCTAAAATTTCATTACACTTACACACACTTTGAACCATCCAATTATGGCATAATTTGGCATGAAACTATTTCATAATACATCTGGTAATTTATATAATTAAATTACCCTATACTTGTCTATCGTTTCTCGCGATGTTTTGGGAATATCGATATTGACACTCCACTGTTTTAGAATTTCTCTTGAACCTTGAGCACTTGTTTCTATATACACACTCTCTCTTGACTTGGACGAACTCTCCGTCGGATAGTCCTTCTACCGGACTAGTAAGTCTTTGTTCAAGGCCTCCGTAAGTCTCCTCTGTCCATGGATTCCCACATGGTCGACGAGCCGGTTGTACCCTAACACCTGTTACACCCATTAGGGATCAATATGGTCCAAACGGCTATTAGAAATTCACTCTCGTCTTGAATCACGCTGGACCTCTGGACATGTGCTTAACATGGCCAGTGGTAAGGTCCTGAGTTCCGCCTGACTGCCAACACCATGTGCGCGTGTTGTGCAACGGTTACTACCGCTCGTTACTCGACGTTTCATGTGCAAGGTCCACTAACTCTCATCTATACTCTACTCACTCATCTATTCACGTTCACTCTACTATCTCGTCTATTCATCTAGTGCTCTCATCTACTTCTTGGTACTCTATATTGGCCATTGACTGATTGTCTAAGATAAACATATACTAATGCCTGGCAATATATAAAGGCCCGATCTGTCCTAGGATGTGCGCCCAAAGTCCTAGTGTCCATAGGAGTTAAATGATCAGAGTGTTTGGCATTACACTCAAGTTCTATATATCTTGACTATCTAAATGACAATCAAAAGTGCTATGTTCTCTCGTTGTCCCATTGACAACAAAGTGCTATGCTATCCTCGTTGTGCTATGCTATACTCGTTGTGCTATCTGTACTATGGCCATCTTGCTATAATTGACATTGTGCTATCTTGCTATTATTGTGCTATTCCCGACACTTGTGCTATTTTGGAAAGTCTATATTTGGAAAGTCTTGCTAACTCGTTCACGTGCTATCCTGCTATATATTTTTACGTGACTCTCTCATTCTGTCATTAGTTACTCTGTCTTTAATGCATTAATTACTTAAAGCCTACTTGAGCCTGAGATTTAAGTCCTACTGGGCGATGTTCGCTCACCCTGCGTTATTTGTCGTTGTGTTCTCAGGTGAGACCGAGGATGAACCATACACTCAAGAGGACGGGAATGACCTGGAGTGATGTCATGAGTACCCTAGTGTCCTATTACTTTTTTTAGCGTGGTAGTAGTTAGGTTTGAAGTTTAGTCTTTTGCCTTCTTTCAATGTAATCGGGCCCCATAGATTGGTTCTGATATTAGTGGTTGTAACTAGACATTGGAAAGATATTAATGCAATGAATTCGCTTTAGTATTATTCATTGTGTAATGGTTTGATGTCTAGTACTCGCTCTATACCCTTTCTTGCAACTGCCTCGCGTTTCCGATATTCCACGCTGGGCGTGACAGTTTTGTGGTATCAGAGCCTAGGTTATTCTTAGTACAGATGATCTAGGTTAACCTACCTCGACTAGAGTCAATTATCCTACCCATGTGATTTGTGGTTAGAGCCATTAACTAGTTAAAATAAACTCACACATGCACAAATTAAATTCAACATCGATATCATGACAAAAGTTATTTTGTAGGAACTAAGTATCAAGATGACTGTCGAACGTGCTCAAATGAGGGCATGCAACAAACCATCCAAGAACTGACACGCGCCATTATGCAAGCCACTCAAGGAGGTGGCAATCATGGTGCAGGCGACCTGCATCGCAACTTCAGAAGTCTGAACCCACCGAGGTTCAATGGATCCACAGATCCAGATGAAGCTGAGCACTGGCTCCAAGAGACGGAAAGAATTTTCCGTGTCATGCAATGTATAGCGGGGGACAAGCTGCTACTTGCCACGTTCCAACTAGAGAAGGACGCCCGCAGCTTGGTGGGAGTCAGTGGAAGCTACTAGAGGGAATGGCCATTCACCTGGAACGAGTTTAAGAAGCATTCAACTCTAAATACTTCTCCGAGCATGTTCAAGAAAGGAAGGCTGCGGAATTCCGCTGCTCTAAACAGCGGAGCTTGACTTGCCGAATATGAAGCCCAGTTCTCTAGACTGGCACGCTATGTTGTACATCTGGTGAACACTAAAAGGATGAAGGCTAAGCGCTTTCTAAACGGCCTTAAGCCCCACTACATCACTCAACTCGCACCTTTCGACATCCCGACCTACGCGAGATGGTGAAGAGGCTCATCTGCTTGAAGATGCTACGGACTTCACCGACCATATAAAAGGGAAGTTCATCAAGAAGGAAGTGACCTCGGGTCAGTCATCTGCTAAGCCTACCAACGGCACGAAGCGTCCCTTCAACATCACGAAGGATCTAGCCAAAATGGAAACCTAAGGTTTTTGTACCCAACCTCCAACAAAGAGCCACTGAAACACTGGACAATCCTGGTCACACGGTTGATGAATGCTGGAGGAAAGCCGGTGCGTGTCTGCGCTGTGGAAGTCGCGAGCACTGTATCCCTGAGTGCCCGCTACTGAAAGAGAATGAAAGGCGCCCTAATGCGCCTAAGAACAGGGCCGACTGCAAGCCCTACATGATGAGGAACCTGCTATGGAGGGTGGCGTGGTAGAAGGTACCCTTCAAGTTTTCTCATTATCAGCATTCGTTTTATTTGATACTGGAGCCACTCATTCATTTATATCTCAAAACTTTTCTGATACTGTGAATGCTAAACCTATATCCTGGGTTGTGAGTTCTCTGTCGCAACGCCACTAGGGGAAAAAGAGAAATTGAACAAATACTTTCCCTCTGCCGATGTAATGATCGAACCATAACCTAAAAGCTGACCTAGTGTGTATGTCCATGGAAGCTATGCTGTATTTTTGGAGCCGACTGGTTGTCCGCATATGGGGCAAGTGTCAACTGTAAGAAAGGGAAGGTTACCTTTAGTGACTTTCCTAAATGGCATTCTCTGGGATTAGACATAGAACGGATGTCTCTAGTCTCCGCCATAAAGCCCACAACATGATGAGAAAGGTTTGCTGCTTTCCTAGCAAGGTTGTTGCTTTCCTAGCAGCCGTAGTAGTAGAAAAGAAGGGTTCCAAATAGAAGACATACATATAGTACAGGACTACCCAGATGTATTTCCCGAAGACCTGCAGGGATTCCCCTGAACGAGATGTCAACTTCGCCATTGAGTTGATTCCTGGAGCCGCACCGGTATCGCGTCAACCATACGGATGTCACCTGCCGAGCTGAAGGAATTGAAGGCGCAACTGATGGAGCTACTAGAAAAGGGTTCATCGACCAAGTACTTCCCCATGGGGAGCACCTGTGCTATTCGTAAAGAAGAAAGATGGATCGATGAGGCTGTGCATCGACTATCGACAACTCAACCAACTTACCATCAAGAACAAATACCCATTGCCTAGGGTCGATGAACTATTCGACCAAATTTCAGGAGCACAATATTTCTCCAAGATCGATCTTCGATCTGGCTATCACCAAATGAGGATCAAGGATGACGATATTTTCAAAACGGCTTTCAGGAGCAGGTATGGACATTACGAATTCGTCGTTATGCCTTTTTGCCTAACCAATGCTCCTGTAGCCTTTATGCAACTCATGAACAGCATATATCGGCCATACCTCGACAAGTTCGTGGTCGTCTTTATCGACGACATCCTCATATACTCCAAGACCAAAAAAGAGCATGAAGAACACCTGAAGACAGCACTACAAGTTTTGCGAGACAACAAGCTGTACGTAAAGCTTAGAAAGTGTGAATTCTGGCTCGAAGAAGTATCCTTCTTGGGCCATGTCATCTCAAAGAATGACATCTCTGTTGATCCCTCCAAAGTCGAAGCTATACTCAACTGGGAGAGACCACCAACGTCACCGAAATCAAGTTTCCTAGGACTGGCTGGCTATTACAGGCGATTCATCAAGGACTTCTCAAGGATCGTTGTTCCTCTCACGCGTCTGACACGAAAGGAGAATCCATACTCCTGGAGTAAAGAGTGTGAGAAAAGTTTCCAAACCCTCAAGACTGTCTTACCTCAGCACCTGTTCTCGCTCTGCCAATAGAGGGAGAAGGTTTCTCTGTCTACACCGATGCCTCAGGATTGGGCTAGGTTGTGTACTCATGCAAAAGGAGAAGGTCATCGCCTATTCTTCAAGACAACTGAAGACACATGAAGTCAACTACCCTGTACATGATCTCGAGCTGGCTGCCGTGGTCTTCGCCTTGAAGATTTGGAGACACTATCTATATGGCGAGCAATTCACTGTCTACTCAGACCATAAAAGTCTGAAGTATTTATTCTCTCAGAAGGAACTCAACATGAGACAAAGGAGATGGCTGGAATACTTGAAAGATTTCGACTTCCACATCCAATACCACCCAGGCAAGGGAAATGTCGTGGCTGATGCTCTTAGTAGGAAGCCATGGCATTTGTCTCAAGTCTAGTCCTTGGCGAGATGCAACTACTAGAACAATTCGCAAGGTTAGACTTAAGTATCGAACATAGAGATGATCGAGTCTTGGTTGCCAATATCAAGATTCAATCTGATCTGCTAGAGGAGATCAAAGCTCAACAAGACGATGATCCATTCTTAGTTCGCGTCAAAGAAACTCTAACTGAAAGACCGGACTTTGCAATGACTGAAGACGGAAGGCTTGTCTTTCAAGGAAGGACATGTGTTCCCGACAATGAAGAACTAAAGAGAAGACTAATGGATGAAGCTCACAAGACAAGGTATACTATTCATCCAGGAGGTACCAAAATGTATCAAGATATGAAAAGAACGTTTTGGTGGCCGAACATGAAAAGAGAGGTAGCTGAACATGCCGCTCACTGCCTTACTTGCCAACAAGTAAAAGCGGAACACCTGCGCCTGCTGGTGTACTCAGACCGCTGATATTCCGGAATGGAAATGGGAAAGTATCGGCATGGACTTCATCATGGGTTTACCCAAGACTCGTGGTGGACTCGACGCCATATGGGTCATTGTGGACCGACTAACCAAATCCGCCCACTTTCTGCCTATAAAGAGTAAATGGTCAGTAGAGGTACTAGCTGCCTTATACGTCAAGGAGATTGTAAGACTACATGGCATTCCATCATCTATTGTTTTGGATCGAGATCCGAGATTCACATCTCATTTTTGGAAAGGACTGCAAGGTGCACTGGGTACTAAACTCAACTTTAGTACCGCATTCCATCCACAAACCGATGGGCAAACTGAAAGAACCAACCAAATAGTGGAAGACATGTTGAGAGCTTGCACTATAGATTTTCAAGGTTATTGGAATGAGCACCTACCTCTTATTGAGTTCGCCTATAACAACAGTTACCAGGCGAGTATCAAGATGGCACCGTTCGAAGCACTCTACGGAAGGAATTGTAGATCCCCTGCATGCTGGAATGAGGTTGGAGAACAGCAATGGCTAGGCCCAGACATGGTGCAACAGACAACGAAGGACATTCAGGTAATCAGAGACCGGCTCAAGATTGCCCAATCCAGACAGAAGAGCTACGCCGACAAAAGAAGGCGAGATCTGGAATTTCAAGTGGGTGATCATGTGTTCCTAAAAGTGTCACCTACTCGTGGCATCCAAAGATTTGGTGTAAAGGGAAAGCTCAGCCCTAGATTCATCGGTCCTTTTGAAGTACTCGAAAGGGTTGGTGAGGTTGCATACCGGCTGGCGTTGCCACCGGATTTGTCATGTGTACACAATGTGTTCCATGTTTCCATGCTTAGGAAATATGTGTACGACCCCACGCACATCATTCGCCACGAGAAGTTGATATTGAACAAAGATGTGACGTACGAAGAGAAGCCAGTCAAGATACTGGAACGGAAGATACAACAACTCAGGAACCGTCCCATCCATGTGGTTAAGGTCCTATGGAATAATCGTGGAGTGGAAGAGGCAACCTGGGAACCAGAAGGAATCATCAGACGGAACTACCCCGCTCTTTTCGGTAAGACATTCTCTCTGAAGATCACATGAATTTGGGACCAAATTCTTTTAAGAGGGGAGGATGTAGCAACCCTAAATTTATGGGAAAAATTAATATTTATATATTTAATTAGAAAATCAAATAAAGAAGATGTATTAAATCAATAAAGAGAATTAAATAAAACCCATTAAAAGAAAGAGTAATGGGCTTTGCTATATTGACCCATTAGAAATGAGTGGGCTAAAATAGAAATTTTAAGAAGGAGAATAATAAGAAATACCCAAAATTCGTAACTAAATATTACTAAAATAGAAAAGAGATATTTAATGCATTAAATAGCTAGTTTGAATTAGGATTGGATTCCTAAACCTACCCCAATTGATTGGCCACGAAATTCCCTCTCTCCCAACCCAAATAGGAGATCTCTTGCTTAAAAAGGGGAGAGGAAATAGGAAATTCGGAATTTAATAGGAGTTAGGCTTAAACTAGGAAAGGGAATAGGGAGAAGCTTAAATACTTCTCTTAAACCCTCATGGCCGGCCCTAGCTCGTGCCAAGAGGTTCCTGGACCAGGAGGAGAGGCCAAGAGGAGGAGAATTCGTGGAGAGGAAGGATCTCTCAAGTTCTTCCCCGAGTTCTTCAAGTCTTAACCCTAGAAGAGGAAAATGATCAAAGGTAGGCATTCTCACAAGCATAAACCATGAAACTTTTTCTGTAGGATGTCTCGTCTATCAGGAACAAAAGCCCTTTGGTTTCATAATTTTCCATCGAGCATATCTTTCGTTCTTGATTTTTCATGTTCTGCAACTGACATGACCCCGAACCCTCTTCTTAATTCTTGATCTCCTTGTATACTCAACCCCATGCCACGAGATTTTTACTGTAGGAACTGATGCATGTTAGGCATCTTTTGCCCCTAAAAGCCCTAAATTTGATTCATCCTATCTTGCGAATTTAATCGTTGATCTCAACTATGTACTGTTTCATGTTCATCATGAATACCCGTGTTTAAACATGTCCAAACCCTGATGTTTTCCAATTCCTATTTATTGTAAGTACCCATGCATGTCTAGGTCATTTGCAACTAGTTTCATGATTTTTCGTTGACTATACAATTAGTTGTGATTTTCTGAAACCACCCTGTGTCAAATAGAGTAAGTTTTGGCTCGCAATCCAATGTAAATTCCTTTCCTTGTCGGACTCGGGCGCAGATCCTGTGAATGCGACAGCCCGATAGGCCACGTTCACAAGGTTTGTTGAGACAGTGACTCTGTCGCGATTTGATCGCGACAGGGCCTGTCGTCGCGATCTGCTGCCCGACCAGACTAAGCTTGTCGCGACCCGTACAAGCACCCGTCGTGATCTCAGTTGACCCCGTCGCGACCCTCACCAGGGTACGTCGCGATCTGGGTTTTTTTGCAAGAAACCCCCTGCCTCAACAATGCTTGATTATCTACAGTGTTTGTACTCTTGTTTAACAGTTATACACACAAAAAATAACACATGTTATAAATTGAACATTTATGTGTGATTAAAATACATGCACATGATCTTTTCTATCTAAAATTTCATGACACTTACACACACTTTGAACCATCCAATTATGGCATAATTTGGCATGAAACTATTTCATAATACATCTGGTAATTTATGTAATTAAATTACCCTATACTTGTCTATCGTTTCTCGCGATGTTTTGGGAATACCGATATCGACGCTCCACTGTTCTAGAATTCCTCTAGAACGTCGAGCACTTGTTTC
This sequence comes from Colocasia esculenta, assembly GCA_014218235.1. NCBI lineage: Eukaryota > Viridiplantae > Streptophyta > Magnoliopsida > Alismatales > Araceae > Colocasia > Colocasia esculenta. Next base: position 40,925,295 of record CM024764.1, read on the forward strand.
TATATACACACTCTCTCTTGACTTGGACGAACTCTCCGTCGGATACTCCTTCTGCCGGACTAGTAAGTCTTTGTTCAAGGCCTCCGTAAGTCTCCTCTGTCCATGGATTCCCACATGGTCGACGAGCCGGTTGTACCCTAACACCTGTTACACCCATTAGGGATCAATATGGTCCAAACGGCTATTAGAAATTCACTCTCATCTTGAATCACGCGGACCTCTGGACCTGTGCTTAACATGGCCAGTGGTAAGGTCGTGAGTTCCGCCTGACTGCCAACACCATGCGCGCATGTTGTGCAACGGTTACTATCGCTCGTTACTCGACGTTTCATGTGCAAGGTCCACTAACTCTCATCTATACTCTACTCGCTCATCTATTCACGTTCACTCTACTATCTCGTCTATTCATCTAGTGCTCTCATCTACTTCTTGGTACTCTATATTGGCCATTGACTGATTGTTTAAAATAAACAATATAACTAATGCCTGTAATATATAAAGGGCCCGATCTGGTCCTGGGATGTGCGCCCGAAAGTGCTAGTGCCCATGGGAGTTAAATGATCAGAGTGTTTGGCATTACACTCAAGTGCTATCTATCTTGACTATCTAAATGACAATCAAAAGTGCTATGTTCTCTCGTTGTCCATTGACAACAAAGTGCTATGCTATACTCGTTGTGCTATCTGTACTATGGCCATCTTGCTATACTTGACATTGTGCTATCTTGCTATTATTGTGCTATTCCCGACACTTGTGCTATTTTGGAAAGTCTATATTTGGAAAGTCTTGCTAACTTGTTCACGTACTGTCCTGCTATATATTTTTACGTGACTCTCTCGTTCTGTCATTAGTTACTCTGCCTTTAATGCATTAATTACTTAAAGCCTGCTTGAGCCTGAGATTTAAGTCCTACTAGGCGATGTTCGCACACCCTGCGTTATTTGTCGTTGTGTTCTCAGGTGAGACTGAGGATGAACCATACACTCAAGAGGACGGGAACGACCTGAAGTGATGTCATGAGCGAGTACCCTAGTGTCCTATTGCTTTGTTAAGCGTGGTAGTAGTTAGGTTTGAAGTTTAGTCTTTTGCTTTCTTTCAATGTAATCGGGCCCCATAGATTGGCTCTGATATTAGTGGTTGTAGCTAGATATTGGAAAGATATTAATGCAATGAATTCGCTTTATTATTATTCATTGTGTAATGGTTTGATGTCTAGTACTCACTCAATACCCTTTTCTTGAAACTGCCTCGCGTTCCGATATTCTACGTCGGACGTGACATGGGGACACACCAACACAAACACACGAGCCGCTGTCCCTTGCTGTCTTTCCCTCCGCCGGATGTACAACTCCACATAGGAGTGAGGGTGTCCAGGAAGACGACTCAAACCCTGACAGTACTCCCGTACTGGGACAAGCTCTGAGCACCCGGTGCTAGGGTAACCGACTAGGGAGGCAACTATGGAAGGTGTGAACCCAACTTGCTATGCACGTAAATCTACGCAAAACACCTCGTTAACGATCATCACGTGAGTCAACGTGACCCACACAGACCTTACATTGCCTTGGGAACTCTGCCTAAGCAACGTGGGTCGGAAACCAGACAAACTGGCCAAGAAATCCCAGAGCTCGGGTGGCCACTTACTAAAACGCGTCCAACATAGTCGACATTTCCATAAAACCTACTGAATCGCGTTGAACTTGGCAGACGCGTTCACATGAATGCGTCGGCTGTCTTGGCCGCCATTCAACCATCGGTTACACATCCTATAACTTGTTCTAAAAAACACCCCATACAGTCCCTCAAGCATGTAAATCAGTAAATAACAGTATTAAGAGGCTCCTACTCATGCTACCCTCATTCACACAATTTCCATACAGAAAACCCTAATCTAATACATGCTCATTCCAAACACTTGAGCCCAGAGTAGAAACTGAGGTAGAGATCCCCTACCAAAGTAAGAAATGCAATCCCAATGACAGCCTCGCGTCCTCCACGCTCCGAGGCTCGTCACCGAGCCTGAAGTACACCGAACGGGCCCCAAACGGGCGAGATCTCCCAAACTCACCACCAAAACCCCACAGCATTCCCCCTGCAGCTGAGCAGTGCGAAGGCTCTGCTCGGCCAGGGGTGGAAGGCTAACACAACATAAATCGAATTGCGTCGGGCTTCCCCGCCGCGTTAATAAATGCGTCCGACCCCTTCGCCGCATTTAAAAGATGTCGCCCCTGCATGCGCCATGCGGCGCGCATGCAGAGCCGCTTACGTGAAGGTGGTGCGGAAACGCGTCGATAACACGAGACGTGACACAACTTCTAAACTGCCGACTCTGGGCTGCGTTTTCCCATGAGAATCGGATCGTCCTATCTGGACGCGTACTCAGTGAGCCTCCCAGAAGCTGTTTTGGGCAGGAATGCCTAAACCCCTCAGCTTCCTGCTTGAGCCAGATAACCTGTAAAAGACTTATAGACCTCCAAAATCTCACAATAGGCCACACACTAGCCCCCAAACCCGGTAAACCATGATCTGAACGTACCGGATATTACAATATGGTTGGCCTAGCCCATTAAGGCCCACTCACTCAACCCATCAAGAAAGAATAATGGACCTTACACCCAGCCACTATGCCACTTTCTAGCAGTGGGCCATGTAGAAGGAAGGACATGGTCCCAACCTATTAGAGCCTAATGTCCTTGGCCCATTGGGACATTGGCATTCAGCGTAGAGCAGACGTAAGCGCCCCCATGAGATTATCATAAGGACAATCCTCCACTTAACAGGGCTGAGCCTTTAGCCTTGTAATTCACAATAAGTCTTGTCATTTTGGTGTCAATAATATGGCCATGCCCTCAACTAGGCATGCCCCTATTGTGCCAAGTTAAGGGCTCATCAACTACTTAACACGTCTCTATCACGTTAGGAGATGACCTCTCCACCTACCCCACACCCCCTCTCCCTCAGAGATCAAAGGCAGCAATATGACTTTATCCATGACTCATGGATAGAGCTAGACGACACTTAGCACTCGCTTGAGGCCACTTCAATCTCGCATGCACCCCCAACTACTTTGAACTTCTAGACAGCATGGCCAATAGGGATGGCTTATTGGTTGTGGGTGTGAGTAGTGTTCCTCTCATCAACAAATCTAAAAACTTATGGAGATCAAACATTGGAGCTGATTGACCACTTTTCAACCTCTACATTAAACGTGTGCACATACAAACTTTTAGTAATTAAGGTTCATATGTGCACCTGTCAATCGGCCCTACCCTTATCCATATATTGTTTCTACTTTTCCCAACCAAGAAAGAAAATCTCCATATAAATTAATGCTAATATGTAATTGTGGGTTTATTGTTGTAATCTTAATTTGCATGATCCTCTTATATCTTTCTTACGTATTTTATGTGCAATTATGGCAAAGTTTGTGTCACTTTGCAATATTGACTACATCCTCCTCTTCTCTTCTTCTTCTTCCTCCTCGATGAGCATGAACCCACGACAACTGTAACGACCCTCTTCATACCGGTACGATTATATCAATCCCCATCGGTAAAAAGGGCGTCGTCACAGTGGGACATGTACCCAACACTAGTCGATAGGTTGATATGTACCTGGATAGCAATAGAGTACAGCGGAATAAAATAAACAACTCAACTCTTAACCCGTCACCAACACACATTCCACAATACAAATAGCGAGATAGAAAGACAATGTCCACATTAATACAAAATAAAGAGAACTACAATGTCCAAATATTGTCCATACGATAATCCTTTTCGTGCTAGGAAAAAAAGAAAGTACAACTAGTAATAGCTCCACAAAATAGTCTTCTAATGACGATCCTCACCAAGCTTCCTTCTAGAAAAAGATACCTATCAACCTGTACGCCGAAGCAAGAGTGAGCCCAAAGACTCAGCAAGCAAACCAAAGTCTTAAACTTAAACATGTCACACTCACAATATGGCATTAACATTAAAGAGATGCACACTATCATCAAATCACGAAGGTACTCATGGTCCTTACTCTCAACTAGCAAGACATATTATCTTCACAGGAGCATGCTTTAGTCTACCATAATTCTATTCTAAATCATGAGCATTACATCATACACATGCACTTATTTATTACACTTAACATGTAGCATGATTCGTCCACACATTCTTTTAACCCATAGATATTTCTACTACTAGAGCATACAATTGAGCGTAAAGAAAAGAACAAGCTAGCATGATGACTACTTGCTTTTTACATGACCTTTTTGTATTTATTTATACAATTTGCTTGCTGTTTTAACATAATAAAATCACATGCACATGGTTCACATTTGTAGCATGACTTGAAGGTTAAAACATGGTGAAACCATTTAGCAATCCATGAGCACTTAAGTATGAAATTCTTATACTAATTGAGCCTTTCAACTAGCATGGAATCCAAATATTTTTCATGCATTTGCCATATTCATAATCAACCTTTTGCAAATGTGAAAATCCTATTACATGCTCACTATCATTTCATTCACGTGAGAGCTATATATATATACAATTCGATCACAACATGATAGCAATTAACGTGAGATTCTCATATGTTTGAAAGGGAAGTTCCTAATATGGATTCTACTCATTCTTACACATGTGAAACATCGTTTGGCATACATTTAGGTTGCTGTTTGGATATGCATTTAACACTTTCATGACATATATCATAAGTTCACAATCTAACACATTTATCCCACATGATTGCACACTTACTCATTCACATTGTTCAGTTTTACACATTTGACATGTACACATGTTCACACTTACACAATTTACACATTTCCACATCATTTACTCTTCCACTTTCACTTATCACGTATCACATCGATTGCACTTACCACGTGCATCATGGGCACTAACCACGTGCCATGTTCACATATTTCACACTTTATTCATTTTTCATTGCTTAAACAATTTGCCATGACACATAGTCCTAACCACCAGTAGAGGACACTAACAAATATCTCATAGCTCGTGCTCATTCCTTAGCACAGCTCTCAACACAACTCATAACACAACTCATATCACAACGCATGACACAACTCATACACATACTCACCACCTAGGCAATACAGCGGTGAATCTTGGTAACTGCGCAGACCGGGAGAAGCCCTCTCCACCCTATCCAGTGGTACTTGTCCACCTCCGGGGTTTTCCCAATGCCTTTGGGACAAACTTATATCACATGGAGCCTTCTATAGGGACTTTTCTATATACGGCTCCCGATGCCTCTAGGGTAGCAGTGTCACATAGGCACAACTTTTACACTTTACTCATGCCGAGTTTTGACACGTATTTTACACATAACACTCACATCTCCCTCATTTTCTCATGCACAAGGTGACTCTGTTTTTCTCCTAACCATGCTACTACAGATTTCAGGAGTTTAACACAGTAAAAGCACTAATCAGGTTGGGTTTAAGCAATAACTAACCACCTTACGATAACATACGTAGATTATTACATTTCACATGAAAAATACATAACTCTTTATATACTGGTACAAATGACCTAAAATTTTAACCACATGCTATTTTCGGGTTCAAGATCATACCCTCAATTTTTCAGATTTTTCTGAGCTAAATAAAAATTACAGAAAATCAAACATCTATTTTACATGCTCTTTGAAATCCCTATTAGCATGGAAACCTAGCATAAGCATTTGATTTAACATGCCTCAGCCCTGTCCTGACATGCCTGTATTTACATGACATTCTATCCGTATTTATTGCACAAAGCATGATTTACTAGAGAATTTAATAGTCCTACACATATTCTCTATTTTCCAAAACATAAACTCTAACAAATCATATAAACATGGGAAAAACCATAGAAATTACAGGGGATGACTGATGCATGCATACATGGCTCACAACATTTAGCACTTTCCGACCCTCTCTAAGTCATCCGAACAGTGAATCAAGAAGGTTATTATCTTAACATGCATGCATTTTCACAAAAACAATTAAATTGCATTACTCATACCATGCTCAATAACCCATCCACACACCACAATAAATATCTTACATAACGTATAGGGTTTACAGTATATCCTCATCGCGAGAACCCATCGAAAATAGTCATTTAGAGGAGAGAAAACAGTTAACGGTTCTGTCCTGACGAACTCAGCGTCAACGTCTAGCCGTTTACAGGGGTTGACGGCATTATCGCATGCCGTTAACAGATGCACTTGACGGCAAGATCTCTTGCCGTCAAGTTCCTGTCTGTGTAAGGACACAGACCGAGCTTGGAAAAAGATTCAGAATAGGGGCTCCAGGACACGAATTAAAATCCACAAAAATTCCTGAGACTTAGGGGACATATCTAGGCTCAAGACCTAGGGTTTACTTGCCTGAAGAAAAACTTCTAAATGGATCAAAATAGCCGATGAAGCTCTCCTTGGCTCTTGCCAACAAGCCTCCAGAAATCCTTTGCTCCGGGTTCCAGGGGGTTGCAAGCCGCAGTCCAATGCCGGGGAAGCCTTCTCCTATGCTTGGACTTCCTCCTTGTCGAAGAAGATCGCCGGATCCAAGCCTCAGAACACCGGATCTGAGCTCTCAAGGTCTGTCCCTTATCTCTTCTCTCAGCTAGGGTTTCTTTTTAGAAAATGAGCCAAGAGCTCTCTATGATAGCAAAGAGAGGTGTTTTTAAAGAATAAGGGGCAAGAGGGGCTCGTGCAGGGGCTGAAGGGACAAGAGAGACGTTGGGAAGACATCTCCCCAATCAAGGGCCTGGCCCAATGAGTGTTCTCTGTGCTCTGCAGAGCACAGAAAATTAGGGATATTGACGTCCACATCCCTGGACGGCTACATAGGGGTTGGCGTCCGTCGATATGGACCCTGACATAACATGGGCGTCCATGTATGTTGACGCCAATACACTCTTCTGCCAGAACTTAAAATCATGCAGAACCATGCTTAACCCACTCATACATGCACATGAAATCTATGTAGTATAATGTATACACCACTACACCACGTAAATATCCAATAATTACTACTTATCCTACACATACATACATAGGTACATTTAAGATAACAACTCGCACATGAATATCTTCATACGCATACAAAGTATAAGGTATAACATGTATATTACTACACTGGGCAATCCATAGCATTTATACCTAGGCATACACAAGCATACATGAATACACTAAGATGAGATGTACGTAGATATCTACCTATGCATACACACTTGATTTGGCATATATATAGTATACACACACGGGTGTAGCACACTTGTGTACATTATGCTTGAAATAGATGGATGCAACATGCGAACTGATAATTAGATTAACTTGCACAACTTTACCTAACATTGCTTAAGTATTATATGCATAATTTAGCCAATTGACTATTCTCACCTAATTATCCTAAAAATACATGCATGTTATTCATGAGGAGTATAGAATCCCAATATAAACTAAATACATCCACCATGCTTGAACTCTTTATGTATATGCAATGTACGAAGTACAATGTACACATTAACTAAACCATGCCATGAACCATGTTTACAATTAAACATACACATGCATATATAAGTACACCAAGGTGTTATGCATGTAGAATTAGGTATACAATTGTCACACGCATAAGATAACATACATACCTACATACGCATATGTACTTCATATGCTCTCATACAAAATTCCATGAAGTAGATAGTATAGGATATTCTTCAATATTTAGAAAATACATACATAATATTACTCAACCATTCTAAGTCTAAGATTCTTGGACAAGAAAAGAGAACATTCATATACATACATACATATAAAAGAGAATAAAAATTCGGGGTCTAACACTCTCCCCCTCTAGAAAAAGATCTTCGTCCTCGAAGATCGCATCGAGTACCTGTGGTGACGTCGCCGAGGTCATCACCAGCTACTCCTTGGTCCTTTACTGCCGTCGATGAAGCACCTCGTGGAGTAAACTTTTTCTTCAGATTCGGACACTCCTTAAGTTGATGCTCCTTGCTACCGCAATTAAGACACCTTTCTTCCTTTCTCCAACATGCGCTCCCGCCATGACGCTTCCCGCACTGAATGCACTCGGGTTTCTTGCTAATTGAGGTCACAGTTAATTTCGGATTTTCCACGAGTTTCTCCTTCTTCTTATCTTGCCTTTGGAATGGCTTGATCATATTCTCCTTTGGAGTTGCCTCCCCCTCTGGGAGAGATCCCGCTCCATTCTCTTGCTGGGTGGTCACACCTAGAAGTTCTCCAAAGGTACGTGAATCGAGTTCCAGAAGCCTAGCCCTCACTGATGGCTTAAGTCCTTTCACAAAATTCTTCAACTTGCAGTTCTGCTCATACCTCTGAGACTGAGCACTTCGTCTACCACGTCCAGCCATCGTCTGCAAAATAATAACTCAATTAGAACCTAGATTACTATATTCTAACTATTCTCCTTACTATCTTCCATCTAGTATTAGTAATTTCTACATATATGGACAATTCCCTATGAAGATTTTGCAACATTGTGACGGTGATGGTCTATCCATGTACAGTCTCAACCTTGTGCTCTGATACCAATCTCTGTAATGACCCTCTTCATACCGGTACGATTAAACCAATCCCCATCGGTAAAAAGGGCGTCGTCACAGTGGGACATGTACCCAACACTGGTCGATAGGTTGATATGTTCCTGGATAGCAATAGAGTGCAGCGGAATAAAATAAACAACTCAACTCTTAACCCGTCACCAACACACATTTCACAATCTAAATAGCGAGATAGAAAGACAATGTCCACATTAATACAAAATAAAGAGAACTACAATGTCCAAATATTGTCCATACGATAATCCTTTTCGTGCTAGGAAAAAAAGAAAGTACAACTAGTAATAGCTCCACAAAATAGTCTTCTAATGACGATCCTCACCAAGCTTCCTTCTAGAAAAAGATACCTGTCAACCTGTACGCCGAAGCAAGAGTGAGTCCAAACTCAGCAAGCAAACCAAAGTCTTAAACTTAAACATGTCACACTCACAATATGGCATTAACATTAAAGAGATGCACACTATCATCAAATCACGAAGGTACTCATGGTCCTTACTCTCAACTAGCAAGACATATTATCTTCACAGGAGCATGCTTTAGTCTACCATAATTCTATTCTAAATCATGAGCATTACATCATATACATGCACTTATTTATTACACTTAACATGTAGCATGATTCGTCCACACATTCTTTTAACCCATAGATATTTCTACTACTAGAGTATACAATTGAGCGTAAAGAAAAGAACAAGCTAGCATGATGACTACTTGCTTTTACATGACCTTTTTGTATTTATTTATACAATTTGCTTGCTGTTTTAACATAATAAAATCACATGCACATGGTTCACATTTGTAGCATGACTTGAAGGTTAAAACATGGTGAAACCATTTAGTAATCCATGAGCACTTAAGTATGAAATTCTTATACTAATTGAGCCTTTCAACTAGCATGGAATCCAAATATTTTTCATGCATTTGCCATATTCATAATCAACCTTTTGCAAACGTGAAAATCCTATTACATGCTCACTACCATTTCATTCACGTGAGAGCTATATATATATACAATTCGATCACAACATGATAGCAATTAACGTGAGATTCTCATATGTTTGAAAGGGAAGTTCCTAATATGGATTCTACTCATTCTTACACATGTGAAACATCGTTTGGCATACATTTAGGTTGCTGTTTGGATATGCATTTAACAATTTCATGACATATATCATAAGGTCACAATCTAACACATTTATCCCACATGATTGCACACTTACTCATTCACATTGTTCAGTTTTACACATTTGACATGTACACATGTTCACATTTACACAATTTACACATTTCCACATCATTTACTCTTCCACTTTCACTTATCACGTATCACATCGATTGCACTTACCACGTGCAACATGGGCACTTACCACGTGCCATGTTCACATATTTCACACTTTATTCATTTTTCATTGCTTAAACAATTTGCCATGACACATAGTCCTAACCACTAATAGAGGACACTAACAAATATCTCATAGCTCGTGCTCATTCCTTAGCACAGCTCTCAACACAACTCATAACACAACTCATATCACAACGCATGACACAACTCATACACATACTCACCACCTAGGCAATACAGCGGTGAATCTTGGTAACTGCGCAGACCGGGAGAAGCCCTCTCCACCCTATCCAGTGGTACTTGTCCACCTCCGGGTTTTCCCAATGCCTTTGGGACAAACTTATATCACATGGAGCCTTCTATAGGGACTTTCTATATACGACTCCCGATGCCTCTAGGGTAGCAGTGTCACATAGGCACAACTTTTACACTTTACTCATGCCGAGTTTTACACGTATTTTACACATAACACTCACATCTCCCTCATTTTCTCATGCACAAGGTGACTCTGTTTTTCTCCTAACCATGCTACTACAGATTTCAGGAGTTTAACACAGTAAAAGCACTAATCAGGTTGGGTTTAAGCAATAACTAACCACATTACGATAACATACGTAGATTATTACATTTCACATGAAAAATACATAACTCTTTATATACTGGTATAATGACCTGAAATTTTAACCACATGCTATTTTCGGGTTCAAGATCATACCCTCAATTTTTCAGATTTTTCTGAGCTAAATAAAAATTACAGAAAATCAAACATCTATTTTACATGCTCTTTGAAATCCCTATTAGCATGGAACCTAGCATAAGCATTTGATTTAACATGCCTCAGCCCTGTCCTGACATGCCTGTATTTACATGACATTCTACCCGTATTTATTGCACAAAGCACGATTTACTAGAGAATTTAATAGTCCTACACATATTCTCTATTTTCCAAAACATAAACTCTAACAAATCATATAAACATGGGAAAAACCATAGAAATTGCAGGGGATGACTGATGCATGCATACATGGCTCACAACATTTAGCACTTTCTGACCCTCTCTAAGTCATCCGAACAGTGAATCAAGAAGGTTATTATCTTAACATACATGCATTTTCACAAAAACAATTAAATTGCATTACTCATACCATGCTCAATAACCCATCCACACACCACAATAAATATCTTACATAACGTATAGGGTTTACAGTATATCCTCATCGCGAGAACCCATCGAAAATAGTCATTTAGAGGAGAGAAAACAGTTAACGGTTCTGTCCTGACGAACTCAGCGTCAACGTCTAGCCGTTTACAGGGGTTGACGGCATTATCGCATGTCGTTAACAGATGCACTTGACGGCAAGATCTCTTGCCGTCAAGTTCCTGTCTGTGTAGGGACACAGACCGAGCTTGGAAAAAGATTCAGAATAGGGGCTCCAGGACACGAATTAAAATCCACAAAAATTCCTGAGACTTAGGGGACATATCTAGGCTCAAGACCTAGGGTTTACTTGCCTGAAGAAAAACTTCTAAACGGATCAAAATAGCCGATGAAGCTCTCCTTGGCTCTTGCCAAGAAGCCTCCAGAAATCCTTTGCTCCGGGTTCCAGGGGGTTGCAAGCCGCAGTCCAACGCCGGGGAAGCCTTCTCCTATGCTTGGACTTCCTCCTTGTCAAAGAAGATCACCGGATCCAAGCCTCAGAACGCCGGATCTGAGCTCTCAAGGTCAGTCCCTCATCTCTTCTCTCAGCTAGGGTTTCTTTTTAGAAAATGAGCCAAGAGCTCTCTAGGATAGAAAAGAGAGGTGTTTTTAAAGAATAAGGGGGCAAGAGGGGCTCGTGCAGGGGCTGAAGGGACAAGAGAGACGTTGGGAAGACATCTCCCCAATCAGAGGCCTGGCCCAATGAGTGTTCTCTGCGCTCTGCAGAGCATAGAAAATTAGGGATATTGACGTCCACATCCCTGGACGGCTACATAGGGGTTGGCGTCCGTCGATATGGACGCTGACATAACATGGGTGTCCATGTATGTTGACGCCAATACACTCTTCTGCCAGAACTTAAAATCATGCAGAACCATGCTTAACCCACTCATACATGCACATGAAATCTATGTAGTATAGTGTATACACCACTACACCACGTAAATATCCAATAATTACTACTTATCCTACACATACATACATAGGTACATTTAAGATAACAACTCACACATGAATATCTTCATACGCATACAAAGTATAAGGTATAACATGTATATTACTACACCGGCCAATCCATAGCATTTATACCTAGGCATACACAAGCATACATGAATACACTAAGATGAGATGTACGTAGATATCTACCTATGCATACACACTTGATTTGGCATATATATAGTATACACACACGGGTGTAGCACACTTGTGTACATTATGCTTGAAATAGATGGATACAACATGCGAACCGATAATTAAATTAACTTGCACAACTTTACCTAACATTGCTTAAGTATTATATGCATAATTTAGCCAATTGACTATTCTCACCTAATTATCCTAAAAATACATGCATGTTATTCATGAGGAGTATAGAATCCCAATATAAACTAAATACATCCACCATGCTTGAACTCTTTATGTATATGCAATGTACGAAGTACAATGTACGCATTAACTAAACCATGCCATGAACCATGTTTACAATTAAACATACACATGCATATATAAGTACACCAAGGTATTATGCATGTAGAATTAGGTATACAATTGTCACACGCATAAGATAACATACATACCTACATACACATATGTACTTCATATGCTCTCATACAAAATTCCATGAAGTAGGTAGTATAGGATATTCTTCAATATTTAGAAAATACATACATAATATTACTCAACCATTCTAAGTCTAAGATTCTTGGACAAGAAAAGAGAACATTCATATACATACATACATATAAAAGAGAATAAAAATTCGGGGTCTAACAACAACAATGATGATCATGCATATCTACAGGTTTGATGATCATTATGATAACTCCCTCACTACATGAAATCTTAGCTCTGCCTACGAAAGTTTCTTACGATTCAGTATATTCGTAAGCTATTCGTATGGATAGACATATCTATACTTATGAACTGTAGGCACTGTAAGAATATCGGATGAATTTTGTTCTTGAACTTTTAAGATGTACCCATCCCTATGGCGTGATACAGTAAGCATATAACAAAATCATATGCTTACGGGGCATGTTACAATAAGCATATAACAAAATATTATTATTATGACCATTGGCTTGTGCACACGCTTTGACCTCCCATGCGAAGACAGAAGGGAAACCCCCCCCCCCCTCTTCCCGTCGCCTCCACTGCCCACTTTCCTGCAGGAAGTGGTGAAATGCGAAAGGGGTTTAGGGCATGTAGTGGCTCGTAGGAGATTTGTAGTGGCAGCAGGAGGCATCCGCAGTGGAGAAGACACGATGTGGCATCTGTAGTGGAGAAGACTCATAGTGCCGGCAAGCGGCATTCGCAGTGGTGGAAAATCATGGCAGCGGTAGGCAGTGTCCGCAGTGGAGGAAAATCATGGCGTGTGGACCCTACTCCTCTCTCGCACGTAAGTATATTATCATTCACACTAGATTTGGGGGCCGACTGGAGAGGTGGGGGCAGGCGGTCATCGGACCGGTGATTGGGAGGTGGAGGGCGCACCAACAAGGCCTGGGTTGGTGCTGGACGTGAGGGGGAATCGAATTGTGAGGGGGATGGAGGGGATGACTAGCTAGGGGAGGTGGCTCCGACAAGGAGTGCTGCTGGATGTGAGGGGGCTGGTGGTTTGTGGGGGGTGGGGTAGGGGGAAACGTATTGGGGGGAATGGGGTTGCCAGACTGGGCATTAGGAGGGGGATGAAGCCTACTAGGCTAATTGAAGCTTCTTGTTATCGCATGCATCTTCCATAAAAAAAACTTTTTCCTTTCCCACTTCCTAGATAGTAAGATCTTATTTGCTTTTCTTGGGAGCTATGTAGTGTGGATCCATTACCTGTTAAGAAAAGAAACACTTTGTATATGTTTCAGTGCACAACTGGCTTCATAATAAAATAAAAAGTATTTATTGTATCTGGATTATGCACTTAAGTGTGTTACAACTAATCGTAGTTGGATTTATTTATAGTATGCTTAATATACTATCAAGGAGCCTCTTTTTTTTTGTAGTGAGATGATATGGAATGGAGTTGGATGGATAAGTTAAAGAATACAAGGGAATATATGGATGGAGTTCACTTGTAGATTCAACTTACTTCTACCCACACCACTCCATCAACAAAGATTAAGTGTCCTTGTTTGGATTGCGTATGCATCTTGTAGACATGAAAAGGAAATGGTAAGACAACATTTGTTTCATTATGGAGTCATCAAAGACAAACAATTTTGGTAGTTCAATGGGTGTAGTTCTTCTTCCAAGCAAATGTCTACAGATTTTGCACACACAACACTTCCGAAAGATGTTAATCTGCATTCGATGTTGGAAGATGTTATTGGTGAGAAAAATACGAAACATGTAGAAGTGAAGTCAACCAATGATAATAAAGGAGAGTATGGTGAATTTCAACAGTTGTTGGAAGATGTAGAACGACCTTTGTACCTTCGTTGCAAGATAGTTAACAAACTTTCATTTATAGTCAGATTGTTCAACATAAAATACAAGGGAAAAATGAGCAACAAATCTTTTGACATGCTTCTAAAGCTGTTGAAAGAGGCTCTTTCAGAAGGTGATGTGTTGCCAGCTATGTTCTATGAATTAAAAAAAAAATCGTTAATAAAGTGGGATATGATTATCAAAAGATTGATGGATGTCCTAATGATTGTATTTTGTTCCGAAAAAAGTATGAGTTTTATGATCATTGTCCTAAATGTGGAGAATCTAGATAGACGAAAGGAACTGAAAGAAGTGATCATAATAACAATATTAATATGGCAATAAAGTTCTTCAGCACTTTCCATTGATTCCTAGACTGTAAAGATTATACACTAAATATGCATGATTTCTCTCTCTAGTTTCCTAGAGAGAGAAGCTCTGGGAGTTTGCTTGTGTTTGGGGCGGCTTGCCTGCCACTACCGCCCTGCCGGCGGTGGGCGGCTGGTGTTCCTGTGCCATGTCGGATGTTGAGGCTTCCCCGGCTGTGAAAAAGCCTACCTTTGCTCAAGCCCTTGCGCAGTCCTTGCGTCCTGAGAAGGTTTCTATCCAGATCAAACCGCCTGCTTTCACCGATGTTGGGGCCCCTGTTGTCTTCTTCTCGGAGGAGGAAGTTTTGAAGTCTGAGGAGATCCTGAAAAGAGCGATTATTGTCAAATGCTCCTATGGCAGGCCATCCATCCCTGATATCAAGTCATGTCTATCCCTTAGGCTGGGTTTGAAATCGGATTTCATTGTTAGCATTTTGAACCATCTCCACCTCCTTATTCGCTTTGACTCTGATGAGGATTTCCTCCTTGTTCTTCTTCGCAAAAGCTTGTATATCAAGGGTTATCTGTTCAGATTTTTTAGATGGTCGGCAGGTTTTGATTTTGATAAAGATCCATCCTTGATGCCCATTTGGGTTGGTTTACCAGGTTTGCCTGTCAGTTTTTACAATGAAGATTATCTTAGATCCATTGCTAATAATATTGGCCAAATTCTTCGCATTCATGAAGCCACTCTGGCTTGGACTCAAACTGCGGAAGCGTTGATTTGCATAGATGTTGACATTGCTGCTCCTCTACAAGAAAAAATTTGGATTGGCTATGGCGATCAGGGTTTCTGGCAAAAGATTAATTATCACAGGGTTCCTTCTTTATGCAAGTTCTGTTATCGTATTGGTCATGATGAGAATTCTTGTTATAAGGAGAACAAGAATATTGTTCAGAAGGAGACGACCCATGGTGACACTGCTGTTCCTGTTAAACCTATTCAAGAATGGAAGCAAGTCCGATGTTCAAAGAGGAACATCGCTGACCTGGGTGATAACATCAATGTTGTTCCTATTAGCAATGCTTTTGACCGTCTTAGGGAAGATGTTATTGACCCTGTGGTTGGTATTCCGGATTCTTCAGTTCCGGAAGAGCTTAATCATCCTGTTTCGAATGAAGACGTGGAAGGTACCTGTTTGGGTGTTGTTCCGGGAGACCAGCTTAATCAGGTTATGGGTGATGTTCTGGGAGATGTTGTTACGGATCAAGGTCCGGGAGTTCAGCTGCCTATCTTTAATCAGGATTCTCATGCATGCTCGGTGGGTGTTATTAATTCCTATGCAACTGCGGACGCTAGATTACGTACGCATGGATCTATTCACGCTGCTAAGGAGGTGGGTCCGGTTGGTGATGTGCCAACGTCGCAGCCTTTGCTGGTGGTGCAGTTGCCGGCACTGCATGGCGGCTCCTCCGCCAGAGACTTGGAAGACAGTGGTTCCTCTTCGATTGCAAGGAAGTCTTTTTTTGGAAAGTCGCCTTCCCTTTCTGACATCCCAGCTCAGAGGTTAAATCCGCCGGGGATTTCACAGGTATCTTTAAAAGCAACTACAGAAAACTTTCTAATGCCTCCTGTCAAGGTTCCCTTACAAGGTGCATCTATTTTAAAGAAAGGAATGTTCACCCGAGCCAAGGCTAAGGCCGCTGCGAGGCATGGTGGTTATGTGTCCTCATGATTAACCAAATTTTGTTGTGGAATATTAGGGGCCTTGCTAATATGGCCTCTAAACGTGCTCTTAAGCTGATGGTTAAGAAATATAATATTCAAATAATGGCAATCTTTGAACCTAAAATGGATATTTCTAAGGCTCACAGAATTTGCAAATATCTCCATATGCATTTTATTGTGGACAGCATTCCAGCGGACTCTAAGGTTTGGATTTTTTATAATCAGCCTTTCTCATTTCAAGTCATTTCCTTCACGTCCCAGCATGTCACTGGAATGGTTATGAAGGAGGCGATCCCTCAGATCTTGCTCACTTCCATTTATGCTAGCTGTGATCCAAGTGAAAGAAGATTATTATTTGATGATGTCCTGGCCTTGGCTGATACAGTTAATGTCCCCTGGCTTGTGGGTGGTGATTACAATTCTGTTGCTCAAACTGGTGAAAAGAAAGGTGGTCTTCTTCCTAATATCACTTCGATGATTGATTTCAATTCCTTCATTTCTGCTGCTGGCCTTATGGATGTGGGTTTTAAGGGTACGCCTTTTACCTGGTCTAATGGGAGGATAGGGAATCATGCTATTAGTGCAAGGCTTGATAGGTTGCTCGTGAATAGTCGGTGTGCGGAGGCCTTCCCTGGGTGCCATGTGCAACATCTATCTCGAGGCCCTTCTGATCATGCTCCCCTGTTGGTTCAGTTAAATAATGTTTATTCTCACCCAGCTAGATTTATTTTCCAAAATATGTGGATAAAGCATGAGTCTTTTCTTGATTGTGTAAGGGATGCCTGGGCGGTTGAGGAAGGTTGGTACCCGTCTCCTTTCTGCAAACTTCAAAATAAGCTCAAACATGTCAAAGCAGCCTTGAGATTGTGGAATAAAAATGTTTTTGGTCACATTGAAGAAAATATTAAGAATGCTGAGGCTCACATTACCTGTTGTCAAGAGTTATATGATAATTCTCTCACTGCTACAAATCGTATCCTGCTTAATGAGGCCAATGCTAAGTTGAGGAATATCCTCCACTGTCAGGAATTGTTTTGGTGGCAGAAATCAAGGGTTCAATGAACTCAGGAGGGTGATAGGAACACGGCTTTTTACCATGCTGCAGTCAAAAGTAGGAGGAGCAGAAATTTCATTCACAGAGTGAGAATTGATGGTGTTTGGTGTGAGGATCAACTTACTCTTAAGTCTGAGGCTACCCATTTCTTTGAGTCTCTATTATCTTATGAGATGCATGAAATCAATGATCAGTTACTTAGCCTCATTCCAAATCTCATCTCCGATGAGGAGAATAAAAGGTTAACTGCAATCCCTGATGATGAGGAAATTAAATGTGCGGTGTGGAAACTAAATGGAGATAGTTCGCCGGGGCCTGATGGTTTCACAGGTACTTTCTACACTACTTGTTGGGACATTATTGGTAAGGATGTGATTGAGGCAGTCTGTGGTTTTTTTGCTGGGTATCCTCTTCCTAGGGGTGTTTCATCATCTATTATTGCTCTTATCCCGAAGGTGGACACTCCGACTTCTTTTAGTGATTATCGACGAATCAATCTTTGTAACTTCTGTTATAAGATTGTATCTATGACCATTGCTAGTAGACTCTCTTCGGTTCTGCCTTCCATTATTTCTATCGAGCAGGGGGCTTTTGTTCAAGGTAGGAACATTATGGACAACATTTTTTTGGCTAGGCAATTGATTGCTGATCTGGGAAGGAAAGTTAGAGGCCACAACGTTATTTTTAAACTTGACATGATGAAAGCTTATGACAGAGTTGAATGGGATTTTCTGTTGGCTGTTCTTCGCAGATTTGGATTCTCATCCAGATTCAATTCTTATGTAGCTATGCTCATCTCCAATTGTTGGTTTTCTGTTTTATTTAATGGAGCTCTTGCTGGTTACTTTAAATCTACCAGAGTCCTTCGTCAAGGGGACCCTCTTGCCCCTGCTCTTTTCATAATTATGGAAGAAACTCTCAGTAGGGGGCTGCGCACACTTCTGGATAGTGGTCATCTCACTCCTTACTCGGGTCCGAGAGGTTGCCATCCCATGTCTCATCTTCTGTATGCCGATGATGCTCTTATTTTTCTTAATGGTCAAGCTCGTAATATAAGGAAAATTATGGCCTTTTGCAAGTTTATGAGGGATCTTCAGGTCAAAGGATAAATCATAGGAAAAGTAGTTTCCTTACTGCTAAAGGCGCCCCTTTTCTTCTTCCTAGTAAGATCAGTCGACTTACTGGTTTCCATCACCAAAGAGGTGCTATGACTTATCTTGGTGTTCCTATTAAGCAAGGTAGAACTCTGATCTCTGATTATAAGTTCCTGATGGATAGAGTTAACTGGCGTATTGGCTCCTGGAAATCTAGGTTCTTATCCAAGGCGGGTAGATTGACTTTGATTAACTCTGTCCTATCTTCCATGCCAGTTTACCTTGCTACTGCCTCGGGTATCCCTAAGACTGTTCTTCATTATGTTGAGCGCTCTTGTGCAGCATTTTTTTGGGGCGCATCTGGTGGTCAAAAACGAAGGCAATGGGTTTCTTGGTCTATTATTCAAAAACCTGTTCTGGAAGGCGGCCTTGGTGTGAGAGACTTGTGGCATGTCCTATTGTCCATGATTATTAAGCTTGTTTGGAACATTATACATGGGTCTTCTCTTTGGGCTTCCTATGCTAAAAGCAGATTCTTCAGTGATGGACGCCTTCTCACTCATCCTTTTGGTATCCGTAAGAGGTTGTTTGTTGCTGCTTATGAGGTGGTTATGCAGAATACCAGATGGGTCCTTGGGAATGGTAGCCGTATAAGGTTCCTAGATGATGTCTGGTTTGGTGAGTTGCCCATTCGGGAAACTGCCTCCTATGCTTTGCAGGAACCTTCTCCATCTGTTCGGGAGGTTTTTACTGACCTTAACCATCTGTTGCGTCACCTCATTCCTCAGGATGTGACCCAGTTGCACCTATCTCCAATATGAAGATCTCTGTGTTTGGGCTCCAAACAGTCAAGGAAAATTTACTCTTAGAAGTGCTTATGATTAGGTCCGCAATCATGGTATCATTAGACTGCCGTTGCAAAAAATCTGGCACCATCGGTTCAGTAGGAGGGCTTCCATTTTCTCCTGGCTGATTCTTCATAGAGCAGTGCCAGTTGATGATCGTATTGCTGAATGTGGCGTCCCGCTCCCTTCTCGCTGCTCTTGTTGCAGGTCCCCTCAGGTTGAAGATTTAAATCACTTGTTTGTGTTCAGTGACCTCGCAAAGGATTTATGGCAATGGTTTTCCCCTTTTCTTCAGGCTGGCATTGACACTAATATGAACATATCCATTCGCCTGTGGGACATCATCAGCTCCTGCAGTATTGCTAATCCTCATGGTTTCATCTCTATTTATTCTACTATGCTCATTATATGGGAAATATGGAAAATTAGGTGTAAGATGAAGTTTGATCAAGTTGCTTGCTCCAGTATAAAGCTTCGTCAGAACATCCATAATCTGGTCAATATCACTCTAGATAAGTTGGTTTTCAAGTCGTCTGCAACAGCTCATCAACTGCATCTGATTCGTGAGTTTGGATTTTCTGCTCAGTTTCCTGTCAAGGTTGTCAAACTGGTAAGATGGAACCCTCCCTTGCATGGTCTCTTGCTCAATGTTGATGGCGCCTCTAAAGGTAATCCAGGCCCTTGTGGGGGAGGTGGTATTATTCGGGATTCTACTGCCACCATGCGTTTGGCTTTTTCTCATTTCTATGGTGTTGGAGCAGTTTACTTGCTGAAGTTCGTGCTATGTGTGATGGTGTTCAAATGGCTCTGGGAAAAGGCTTCGGCTTAGCTGAGATATCCACGGATTCAATGACTTTAGTTGACTCCTTTCAATCAGGGACCCCTCCTTCGTGGGAGTGCTCTAGGTGGTGGTGGACTGTTTACTATTTCTTGCAGCAGTCTCAGGTTCCGGTTAAGCATGTGTATAGGGAAGCTAATCAGACAGGGGATGCCCTAGCCAATTTAGCCTGCAATGTTTGTTGTAATGGAACTTTTACCTCTTCCTCTGATCTTCCCAGATCTTGTTTTCCTGCTTTTATTAGGGATTGGTTGGGTCTTGTGAGTTTTAGAGTTGCTTAAAATCTTGTTGGGTTTTCAGGGGTATGCCCTGTTGCTCTTGTACTATTACCTTTCTTTTTATATAAAATTTGCCCTTGTTGTGTCCGCCTGGAGGAGTGATTCCATTTCACCCTGCTGGGGTGGGATGCACTCGACCGGTTGCAGACACTGCTAGGCCCTCCAATTAAAAAAAAAAATGATTATACACTTACAGTAAATCATCTGCAACCATGTGGTGGCATAGTGATGAACATCAAGAAGATGACATTCTAAGGCACCCAGCTGATTCCCCTTCTTGGAAGGTTTTAGATGCGATTGATGGTTTTGGTTCAGAACCTCGTAATGTGTGCCTAGGCTTGGCAAGTGATGGTTTCAACCCCTTTGGGTTATATGAGTTATAGTACATGGCCTGTGTTGTTGACACCATACAACTTACCTCAATGGTTGTGTATGAAGCCACAAAGTATTCTTGTGTCGTTACTCATTCCTGATCCGAAAGGTCTTGGAAATGATATTGATGTTTATCTTCAGCCACTTATGGAAGAATTATAAATTGCTTGGCATGGAGTTGAAACATTCGATGATTATAAGGGTGAAATATTTTCTATGCATGCTGCACTACTATGGACAATGAACAATTTCCCTGCATATGGTTATCTGTCTAGTTAGAGCACTAAGGACCAATTAGCTTGCCCTACATGTAATGTAGATACATCTTCGATATGGTTAAAGGGCAATAGAAAATTCGGTTACACTAATCATCGTCGATGGTTAGGTGAGGGTCATAAGTTTTGTTCTATGAACTGAAGGTTTAGCCTGACCAAGTGTGTTATATGGGATTGATATACTTAAATAGTTGCATCAACTTAACTTTACTTTTAGGAAAGTTCTCAAATCTAAAGTGGGGGTGAAAAGAAAACAGAAGGATGCTGCAACATCATCATCTACTCTTGAGTGTCATACCAATCAGAACAAGAAAAGTATTTTTTTTGACTTACCATATTAGAAGTCCTTAGTTTTGAGACATAATCTCGATGTCATGCATATTGAGAAGAATGTTTGTGATAGTATTATTTGAACTTTGTTAGATGTTGATGACAAACAGAAGATGGTTTGAAAGCTCAGCATGATCGCCAACATCTGGGTATAAGGGCCATTCTTCAACCTCAAACTCTGGATTCTAACAGATTTCTATTACCACCTACCATGTTCACTTTGAGCAAGATGGAGAAGGATACGATTTGCAAGTTTTTAAAACTGTGAATGTTCTAGATGGCTATGCATCAAACATATCCTCATGCAACAATTACTTTCAGTAGCAATGAGGGGAGTGACACAAAAGGAGCTAAGATCTACAATTAATAACGTATGCAATTTTTTTTTCTCTAATATGTTCCAAGACTTCATTGTCAAGTGATTTCTATAAGCTTCAAGAAGAAATTGCAAACATATTGTGTCAATTGGAGATGATCTTCCTGCCAAGTTGTTTTGATATAATGGTACATCTTCTCATCCACTTACCTGACGAAGCAAGGCATGTTGGTCCAGTTCAGTATAGATGGACATACCTTATTGAAAGGTTTGCATTAACCTTATACTTGTACCTGGCAGTTGTACAATATTCCTAATAATGTTTGATTTCATTTTGAATATCCACTAGGTTTTTGGTGAGACTTAAGTTCTATGTATGGAATAGGGCACGTCTAGAGGGGTCAATGGCAGAAGGGTATATAGCAGAGGAAACTCCTATCTTTTCTTCGAGATATCTAGACGATGATGTGAGACTTGGCTTAACCAGCCTTTAAGAAATGAAGATGAAGGTGCCGAAGAAGTGACACAAAAAGGATGGGATATTTTTTCAAGAAATGGTTGATGTTTAGGTGGTGAAAGTACTTGTCATCTTAGCAATGATGAGTTGAACCAAGCTCATCACTATGTACTGTTTAATTGTGAGGACATATCTCCTTACATAAGGTAAGTCAAATGACAACAGATTAATATATTGTTTCTCAATACCATAACCGCAAATCAAATTTTTTGTCCACATGTTGTATGTAATATGTATCTTGAAGAAATATGGAAATCAAGACCACGAGCAAATGAAATGGAAATTGAGTAATGTCAAACATTATAGTTTCCAAATTGTTTTAAATGTAAAGTTAGTGAACACTTACATATATTATTTTAGTCTACATGACATATTTTTTTAATGATAACCAACATGTAAGCTTTTTTTTTTAAGTTAACACTTCACAAGGCAAGTACGATCATGGGTTAGATGCAAACACAAGTGTGCTGAAAGATCAACCATTGCATGTGGGGAAGAAGTTTAACACATGTTTAGTATATGGGTTCCATTTCCAAACTCAGCATATTGAACAACATAGGAAGACACAGAATAGTGGGGTTGTTATGTCTGTAAAAACTTCAAGTTTCTCCAATGTTAAAGATAAGGCTCCTATCTGAGATGAGGTGACATATTATGGTGTTCTTGAAGAAATATTAAAGTTAAACTATTACAATCAAAGAAATGTATTACTTTTCAAGTATGAATGGGTTGATATTCAGCGAGGGGTAATTGAAGAAGAAGGTTTTACATTGGTCAGCCTAAACTATAAATTACGTACAAGTGAACCATATATTGTGTCCTCTTAAGTCGAACAAGTATGGTATGTGGAGGAACGATGTTGTTGGGAGTCACATAATATGGTTCAAAGAATATGTAAGTTTATTTATATTTATCTCATTCTTATTATATGTTGCTAATTGTCAACTCTGATGTTATTAAAATATTTTACATGTAACAGGTTAAGCTTGAGGATAATTGATCTTCACCTCCACCCTTTTTGGAAAGTATCCAAAAAGAATGAGCATCTTATGCAAATGTTTCTTGTAATGTAAAAGAATAATGATCTTCACCTTCACCTCCATCTTGTAATGTAAAAGGAACAATGTTTCTTCAATTATGGATGTTGCCCAATGTTGTTAATTAATTGATGTTTCCAGGATGATGCATATATATATATATATATATATATATATAGGTAATGGAGGACTGTTGAGCCATGGCCCGTGTGGCACAGAGTGGCTATTAGAGAGGTGATCTCTCTGTTTGTGGAAGGGATTAGGTCTTGCTACTACAATTGGCTTAGCCCAGCTGAGCAGATCTTAGATGAAAAAAAATAAGATTTATCATGATCCATTAGTCTAATTATAGGTCTTAGGTGAACAAATAAATATTTTATTAAGCATATTGTGCATTTTGAAATGAGAAATATTTGTTATACATATCCTCACACTACTTATTGACCGCAGAAGGCATATTATTGCTCAATATCTACTCAATGTCCCTTAATTCAATTTTATTACTCACCTCATTTAGTATAGTATTGTTATTGCAATTAATTTCTTTCCATATGCAAGTCGTCTGCAGCACCTGTCTTGATACAAGGAGAAAGTAAGCTGGTTGATGTCCTCCCTGATGTGTAATTGATTTGGAAAAATCACAATCTCCTCCCATCACATGTGAACACTTTGATGGGTTACACTGTACTTTCTTTTATGAACAAATCTTTAGCACCAGTATGTGAATGTGAACAATTTGATGGATTTAATGTTTGATGTGATGATTTACTTTCACCAACATTATTGTTTGTTAAACTTTAATATGTTTTATATTTTAATGTGTTGTGTATTGTGAATGAGTGGGTGTGTGAATGTGTGGTGTGATGTGAGTGTGGGATGTAAATGTGAATGTGGATCCGAATGTTATGTGAAGGTGGATACGAATGTGGATGTGAATGTGTGGATCCAAATGTGAATGTGTATGTGTGGATCCAAATGTAAATGTGAATATGGATCCAAATGTATGTGAATGTGAATCCCAATGTATGTGAATTTGCATCTAAATGTATGTGATGTGGATCTCCAAATGTAGGTAATATGGATCTCCAAATGTAGGTGAATGTGGATCCATTTGAATACATTAATGATTTTTTTAATTGAAAAAATCATGTTTATGGTATATGTGGCCGTAGGGAAACATGTCTATAGTTTACATAGCCGTAGGGGTGTATGCAGTCGTAAGTGAGGTTATAACATAAACATGACTATAGTTACATAGTCGTAGGAGAATGAGGATATCTTTGTGGGGTTACTTACGGCTCCACACACCATGGGTAATTAAAGTTCTCTACCTACGGCGTTTAAAACATCGTAGTCATTGGCTTTGCCGTCGGATCTTTGCCAACGAAACTCTATCATAGGATAACACCGTAAGTGAAAGTTATACTTACGATTTTTGATGCTCTACTTACGGTGTTTTGACATAAGCAAAGTTTGATTCTCCTATAATGGCTGATGAAGAAGGTGAATGAAATATGTATGAAGAAAAAAAGTAGCAATCAAGTGGTCAGCCCAATGTTGAGGATGATTGCATGGAGTATGGCGATTTTTGACAATGGGTAGTTGCCATTTTCCATGTCATGTCAGCTCTAAAGATAGCAGCTGCTACCACGACCATGGTAACCAAAAGAGGTCAGCACTTTCTCTTCTTTTTTATCCTCATCACTAGAAACAAAATCACCACTCTACATACACTAGACGAAAGGGTTTGCCTCCTCTACCCCCATCCTCCCTGCTAAAACATCAACGATTGCAACGATATTTGATATATATTGATTGCCGCTATTGGCTTCGTATAGGACCCCTTACCCATCAATACCAGTGATGATAACTTCGACTACTGCCACTATCTTATGGTGAGAGCATCCAGACCCTTTCTTTCTCTTATCAATAAGATCCACAATAACCACTACAACTATATATTGTGGGAGCTAGACCACTTCCTTCAAGAGATGTTTGGAATGTCCACTTGGATCTCCATCATCAACTATGGAATAGACTATACCACTGCCACTGTCAGGAGGATGTTTTTTTATTTTTGGTTAATATATAGTTTCGTGGTCAAGGTCACAAGCAAATAGTCACCCCACCCAAGTTCGAACTCAGGATCCTCCTCTCCGCCTCACCTAGTGTCTAACCCGCCAAGAGGCATGGGACCACGAAAATGTTTCATATATGTCTGACTAATGGCAATCTTGTTGGAGAGCATGCATCATGCCGCAACATCATTAATGTAAGATGTTTTAAGGTTCCAAATCATCTACTTTAAGAAGCAATCACTACTCACGATCTACAGAGCTTATTTCATTTTTATTTCTCTAACAAATGATCATGTATATCTTGATTTGAATCCTATTGATGGTTTGAAATGCTTCTATATTCGAGAAATATCTTCGTGATACTCGCTAGGATCAATGTTGAGAGCAAACTTTATGCCCTTAGTCTCTTCTCAATATTCCATTACATGGCAATGCTTGGATCATTAATTTGACTTCAACATATAACGGTAATAACAATAGAAAAATTGGGGATGACCACTCCAATATCATATATGGATACCAGGTTGGGGCATCCCAGCTCTCTCTGCACTCATCCTTCTCTAGTTACTGATGACAACGAGGGGGAACTCTAACCTTATGAATCCCTACTTTTATGAAGACTATAGTACTTACATGCTAGCACTAAGACTTTGGATTTAAGGTTGCAATAAATATTGCTCCTTACTTTCTGAATAGTGGCAATGAGAGTTCACTTGATTGCTACATCTATTCCTCTTTAAAAAAAAATATTTATTTATTAAAATATTAATTTATTATATCGATCGTGGGAGATAAATTCTTGACAATTTCTTATCACTAAACGAACTCCTGATCTCTGAGTGCACGACGGAGTACTCAACCAACTGAACCACGATCTATTCCTCTCTTACTCACAAATAATAATGGAATGAGATGACATATATGCCATCCACTAGCATTCTTTTATTGCTTTTTGTTACTTTACTCTTCATTTTTCTTCCTTCTATATCTCCTCTTTTTTCTTTGGTACGTACCAATAGGTGGGTAGTAGATTGAGGATAGTTTTATCATAATTATCCCAACCCTAGTCAATCAAGCCTCACATTATGAGTTGTTAGTGGTCTAGTACCATTGGTGATAATTCTTAACACCACCATCCCTATAACTACAGTCTACATACAAGAAATAAGAGAAAATTGTAAGAAACACCGTAACAAGGATGTATGCAATAGACAGATGATACGTTCACAGAGATCAGAAATATTTATCTCGTTGAAGTGCCGGCGTGCCGACTGTCTTTAGAGAATATATTGCCACCCTACGGTGCAGAGGCTCGCTGGCAAAATCCTCCCAAGATCCGAAAACCACTCGCGGCGTTCGTAGGTGCACTCCAACATGAACTTCGCCCACGGAATCAACCTCAGATCGCCTCAGAAAAAGCCCTAGGACATGCACGATGCCCAGGGGAATGGAGCAAGAAGAAACAACAACGTACGAAGGAGCAGTGGCGCGCACAAGGAGACAGCAGTGCGCACAGCGGAGCAGCAGCAGCTCACAACGCACAAGCAAACAGCAGTGTGCCCGAGAGAAAACAGCAACACAAGCATCCACGCCCCTTTTGCAGTTCGCAACAGGAATGCCCTTTTCAGTTCGCAGCGCTACAGAAGAAGAAGAAAACGAAACACCGCTTCGTTTCTCTCCCCAAAAATGCAAAAACGCCAAAACCGTAGAACACCCCCGGTTCCCACAAGATCGGAAAACTGGGAAAAAGGAAGGATTGTAAAAAGGGGAAATAAAAAAATAAAAACCAGAAGTGGCAAAATCAAACCGGGCCCGCCAGCACGAGGCCCACGGGCTGGGGATTTGCACCCCCCTCCCCTGCACGTGATAATCGCGTGTGTCGCGTCCGGTTAAAGGGTTTCCGGCTCAGGCCCCCTGGAACCACCTGGTTTGGGCTCGGCCCGCTCGTGCGTGTAGTTCCCTTAACATATCTAAGTTTGTAAAAAGGACCTCATATTTAAGGCCTTCCAACTTTCTTAGATATCTAATAAGGGACAAAACTTACACACACAACCACACAGGAGAAATGTTTGAATTCAAAAACAGAAAAAAACACAACATCCCCCACAAATTCAAATCATTTCGGGTGAAACAAAACATGTCTGAGGTATGTTGTTACGAGCTTTCAGTGGAGATACCTTCCGGTTTGAATCTTCACCTAAGTACACCAATTTTATTTGCACAGGTTTGAATTGAACTAAGCTGAACTTAAACCTTTTATATGTGAAAATCAATTGGCAACAACTCATCACGGGCGACGGTTGAATCCTTCTGGGTTGGTGCATTACGGCCATGCCACCGAATCTTGTTTCATAAGTGATAAGGAGAGTTGCCTAAACCCCCCACACTGTGGCCACACAGTTACACTTACATAGGTGAGTTCTCCAAGAATGTACTACAAGCATCCTGTCATTAAGACCTTGAACTCATTAAGAGCCCTAAGCTCATCCTTACTAGCAGTCAAGCATCTATCCAGGGAAGAAACTATGAGATTACATCTCAATCAATTTATGCTTACGGTTCACCCTTATATTTGTTTAAACCACATTGAACCTACTTCTTGGGTCTCCAATCAGATAGGTTGGGTTGCTGCTATAGATGAAACCAGAATAGGCCTCAGTCCCATTTCCTTACTGGATCTCTTGATTTTCTCAGAATCAAGTCCTTTAGTGAGTGGATCAGCAATATTGTCCTTTGAACTTACAAAGTCCAAGGACACCATCCTCGAGTCACTAGCTCACACAACAGATTTAATCTTATTCGTACATGTCTCTCTGTTTCTGTTATATTTGGAGCTTCTAATCTGAGCTATTGTTGTTTGATTATCACAGTTCACTGAAATAGGAGGAATTGGTTCATAATCAGGGAATTTCAGTAAGAAGACCCTTTAGCCAATCAGCTTCAGTTACTGTGGTATCAAAGCCACAATTCTGCCTCAGATGTAGAACGGGATATAATCGTCTGTTTAATAGACCTCCAAGCAACTGCACCGCCTCAAGTGTAAAAACATAACCAGTAACGCCTTTACACTCAGCAGTGTCAGCATTCCAACTAGCATCACTATATCCCTTCAGGATTGTAGGAAAACTCCCATGGCCAAGCCCAAGGATATAATACCTTTCAAGTATTGAGTACTCTATCTAATGCATCCCAATGTGTTCTGTCTGGACAGCTGGTAAACCTGCTTAATTTTTGTACGCAAAAGAAATATCAAGTCTAGAACCATTTGCTAAATACATTAAACTGCCATTATTTGTGAATATTGCAATGAGACACAGCAACGCCACTATATTCTTGTGGAGAGTTATGAAGGATCATATGGTGTGACAACAGATTTAACTTGGCTATAGCCATATTTCTCTAGCACTTTCTCAACATAGTGTGCTTGAAAAATTGCTATTCCATCAGTTGAGCGAGTCAACTTCAGCCCAAAAATACGTCAGCAACACCCATATCCTTCATATCAAACTTACCACTCAAGAGAGCCTTGTCTATTTATAATAGAAAGGTTAGTTCTAAAAAGCAGAATATCATCTACATATAAACCAAAATAATACATTCATCACCTTCATTTTAGCATACACACATTTATCAGAGTCATTAATTTCAAAGCCAAAAGATAGCATAGCTCTATCAACTTTTCATGCCATGCTTGGGGCTTGCTTCAAATCATAAAGAGATTTAACTAACTTACAGACTTTATTCTCGCTTCCAGAAAGTTCATATCCGTCTGGCTGATCCATATATATCTTCTCTTCAAGATCTCCATTAAGAAATGCAGTCTTGACATCAATTTGATGGACCTCGAGATGATATATGGATGCCAGTGTTATCAGCACTCGGATTGTAGTAATTCTGGTAACAGGAGAATGAGTGTCAACATAGTCAATCCCTTCTTTCTGTTTGAATCCCTTAGCAACTAGGCGGGCTTTGAACTTGTCTACTGACCCATCAGGTTTTAATTTTCTCTTAAACACCCACTTACATCCTATGGTGGTGCAACCAGGAGTCAAATCTACTAACTCCCAAGTGGCATTAGAGATAATAGAGTCCATTTCACTCTTAATGGCCTCTTTCCAGTGCTTAGCTTCAGGAGAAGACATAGCATCTCTATATGTCACAGAGTCACCTTCTATATTGTAGGTGACAAAGTCTTGGCCTAAATCCTTAGACACACGTTGCCTCTTGCTCCTTCTCAATTCTGTACACTCACTAGATTCATCTAATCTAGAGTGACTTGAGGAAGGTGTACCCACCACGGATAATGAGACTTCTACAGAAGTAGACTCATCTTAGTTGAAGTAGAAACACTAGAAATAGATTGAGGTATTCTTGTCTTCATAGGAGTATATCCCAAAAAATGTAGCATCACGAAGTTCTACAATAGGTTTGCATCTATTCTAGAAAATTTCTGATTTAATAATCAGAAAACCTATATGCAAAAAACTATTCTGGCATAACCAAGAAGATACCATCCACAATCTTTGGACAAGTTTTTTTTCCTTTTGTGTTCAGGTACTAGTACCTTTGCAAACCCCCACACTCTAAGATATTTCAAACTTGTCTTCGACCTTTCCAAAGGTCATATGGTCTTTATCCCTTGACTCATTGGTACTCTATTTAACACATGACATGCAGTGTATAGAGCTCCCCCACATGAAGTTGTGTAACCCAGAACTACCTAATATGGAATTATCATATCTTCAAGGGTTCGGTTCTTACGTTCTGCTACAGCATTAGATTGAGGACTATAGGAGTAGTTAACCTCATGAATTATACTAGAATCTTGACAAAATTTTTGAAACAAATTTGAGGTAAACTCTCCACCCCTATCAGATGTTAACCTCTAATGGATTTATTTATTTGATTTCAGCTTCTATTTAAACACCACAAATTTATCTAAAGCTTCATCCTTAGTTTCAGCAATAAAAACATAACCAACAATAATGAGAGCAATCATCAATAAAAGTAATAAATATCTTTTATGATCTCTCGTTATCACACCATTAAACTCACAACAATCAGTATGAATCAAATCTAAATATCAGAATTTCTATCAACTGATTTGAAAGGTTTACGAGGCTGTTTATATTGCACACAGATTTCACATTTTTTCTTAGCATCTATAGCATGCTTAGGAATCATGTCAAGATTCATCATTCTTTTCACAGTATTAAAATTAACATATCCTAATCTATCATACCACACATCATAAGATTCAACATTATAGGAGCAACCAACATCAAAAGTATCACTAGATTTATTTAAAGAAACACACTCAGCATTTAGTTTAAATAAACCTTCATGAAGATACCCATTTCCAAAAAGGTTCCTAAATGTAACAGTACAACTTTTATACATTTAAATATCAACTCATAACCACCACGAACTAACTTAGAACAAACTAATCAAATTCCGTCGCACCGCTGGAACATGATGCACTCATGTAGTGACAGGACTTTCCTGAGGTAAACCTCAGGTCACGTCCCATCCCAAACACCCTGGGCTGCAGAATGGTTCCCATGGTCACGGAAGCACCTTCAATTACCTGATAAGTAAGGAAGGTAGAGCGATCAGCACAACAATGCACATTAGCACCTGTATCAACTAACATTCATTGGGTGATAAATCAAATTTAGTTCGGGGTTAAAGAAAATTATAAACCCCATCGCTGCTGCCAGCACTAGAAGTCACAACATTGACTTGTGCCTTGGTGTTGGGTACATTGCCTTGGTTCTTCTTTTGTCCTTTCGCTTAGGACAGAACTTGGCAAAATGTCCAACTTGTCACAAGCCCAGCACGCTTAGTTCATCCTTCTTTTGAATCTTCGATTTAGGTTTCATTTGTTCTTCATTTTCTGTTTTGAACTTTTCTTCTTGTCTGAAGAGGTTACCACACATTCGCCTTTGGAGTAAAATCCACAGGCATCCCTTATCATCATCCTTTTGTTGCTTCCGATGTTCTCCTCAATATTTAGGGCAATCATCAAATCTTCTAGAGAGATTTTACCTCCCATGTTTCAATGTCATGCCAAAATCTTCCCAACTCGAAGCAACTTCTCGATGATAGACAAGACTTGAAGTTCTCAGGCAAAGGCATATCTCCATCAGCAAGACATGAATCAGAATCTGGAATCATGGGTCTGCTCAACCACAAATTTCCCTCAACCATCTTAAAGCTCAGGAACTTCCCTACAGTGTACTTCTCTAAACTAGAATCCTCAGAGTTGTATTTTTATCAAAGATTTCCATAACTCTTGGCCGAAGTTGTGGAGCAGTACACATCAAATAGTGCATCGGAGAGGGCAGACAGGATTCTCCATGGCGAGATAAAACTTTGTTTAAAACTCTCTATCGCAGCATACGGGCATGTTCCTCTCCATCAGTCGAAGGAGGATCTGAATCTATAACGGAGAAAAGACCTAGCGTAGTAAGCCAAAATTTCATCCGTTGTTGCCAACGTCTGAAGTTCTGCCCGGAAAATCTCTCGGGCTTAGTGCTAGCCTCATCAGACCCCGATGCCTTAACATTCACCATGTCTATTGATGCAATATATTTTCTAAAATTGTAAGAAACACCGTAACATGGATGTATGCAATAGACAGATGATACATTCACAGAGATCAGAAATATTTATCTGGTTGAAGCGCCGGCGTGCTGACTGTCTTTAGAGAATATATTGCCGCCCTACGGTGCAGAGGCTCGTTGGCAAAATCCTCCCAAGATCCGACAACCACTCGCGGTGTTCGTAGGTGCACTCCAACACAAACGTCGCCCACGGAATCAACCTCAGATTGCCTCAGAAAAAGCCCCAGGCAGCACGATGCCAGCGGAATGGAGCAAGAACAAACAGCAATGTACGAAGGAGCAGTGGCGTGCACAAGGAGACAGCAGTGCCCACAGCGGAGCAGCAGCAGCGCGCAACGCATAAGCAAACAACAGTGCGCCCCAGAGAAAACAGCAACGCAAGCATCCACTCCCCTTTTGTAGTTCGCAATAGGAATGCCTTTTTCAGTTCGCAGCGCTATAGGAGAAGAAGAAAACGAAACGTCGCTTCATTTCTCCCCCAAAACGCAACACAAAAACGCCAAAACCGTAGAATGCCCCCGGTTCCCACAAAATCAGAAAACCAGGAAAAAGGAAGGATTCTAAAAAGGGGAAATAAAAAAATAAAAACCGGAAGTGGCAAAACGAAACCGGGCCCACCAGCGCGAGGCCCACGGGCTGGGGATTTGCTTAGATATCCAATATGGGACAAAACTTACACACACAACCACACTTGGAGAAATGTTTGAATTCAAAAACAGAAAAACAACAAAGATCAGTACTGGGAGATGAGAGCATGCATGAGCAATTAATGATCTTAGTTTTATCATAATTGGGAAATTATAGACATCTCACCTTTAAGAATAGATTATTTGAAATGCCATCTCTATCTCAATGGCCAGAGAGGTAGGTTTTCCAACTTATTTGTTGTCAATATATATAGAGAAATATTTATTACAAGATCATTCTTACGTAGACTAGTGTCTAAGTAATTCATGTCAATCCTATTACATGAATAATTTTGTAACAAATATTTCTCTTCTATATATACAAATATAACTCCATATATTATTCTTAGACACTAGCCTGATTCGAACCCCCTCAAGTTAGGGAGAGACAAAAAGTTAAAAATATAAATATTGTAACTTCAAACCCACAATTACATTTTCAGTGGCTTCCAATATATAGAGGATCGTAAAAGAGGGTGAATTTGTTGGAATTTTCCTATAGTTTAGTGCAGGAGAGATGAAAATACTAGACATGCGCATATACATTTAACTTAATTACTCACACCACAACAAGTGCAGTAACCTTTCATGAAAGCAAGCCTAGGCGGGTGAACGTGCATGTTATACTCTCTTCTATATGTCGTGTGTTATATTATATATATATATATATATATATATATATATATGGAACATCAAACACTTCTGTATAAATTATGTATAATAGCACATATTCTACTATATACGCTTTCCCGCTTGCCTTTCTGTATTAAAACAAGACACCGTACGAATTCTTTATTCAACAAGAATTTTGCCCGAATGATATAAAAAACATTGGTCCATTACTTAATAGAAAAGAAACTCTTTGAAGAACGAAGTTGATAATGCCACGTTCAAGTTATTTGCGAAGCATCAGAGGGGGGGGGGGAATGGAATTGTTATACAGTACTACTACAAATAACATGTTGTGTTATGGTAATCATGATGGACGTAGATGAACATCCTCAAGTTTATTTCATTCTCTTAAAAAGTTTGTTTAATAACTGGATATAAATAGTTTGAGTCTAGACAATACTACATGATATTCTGAGTTGATGAGAGAGAGAAAAAAATTCTAATAAAGCCCATGTTATTTTTTTGTGTGGTTAGAGTGGCAATCAATCGCAATCATCGCATGCCATTCTTGAAACCAAACGATGTTATTTGGGAAACGTCGTTAGGAAAGGGGACGAATTCAAGATTGTGTTAGGGAGCTAGCTAGAGCTTTCAATTTAAATAATCATGTGAAAAGTAGTGCATCGCAATGGAAAACTTGCACATTCACGTGTTTATCAATGTTGAAAACATACAAGATAATACCCAACCTTTATGAAAAGAAAGCAATTTATTTCCCTGACGTCCATGTTGTTAAGCTTTTTTTTTTATTTTCCAATTAGTATGCATATATTATTTTCCACAATGATCTAGAAAGACTCGACAATGGAAATGTGACATTGAGACCCACGTACGCTAGCTGTTGGCGTCAGAAACCTTATAGACGACGAATACCCTTTGCTACACAAACAAAAAAGGGAATATATGATCAGTGGGTATAATATAGTAATACAAGTCTAGCTAGCTCTTCAACGTTTACTCAGGAATGTGAAAATAGGCGCTCCACTAAATTTTTGTAGTCTTTTTTTCTCGTATACATAAAGATACATAAGATGGTGGGTGATGACTTGCAAGAAAATGTTCTGTCGGCCGTGAGAAGTAATTAATCATCACAAAATGATGGACCGTATGGTGATCTTTTAATTTATTGAATTATTTGGAAAATTATTTCGCATGTTTTTTTTTTTCTTTTTTTTTGTTTGGATCTGAAGGACTTCTTGTAATCTTGTCCGAACACTTTTGTGGTAGACAACACAGTATTTCCATATCATACCGGAATTAAAATGAAGAGAAAAATTTTATGTATTTATGAAAGTGTAGAAATATCTAGTCATTCTGTACTTTCTCATTCTCATTGGTGAGAATGAAATTGCCACATAAATCTCTCTCCTCTTTCCCCCCAATTAAATGAATGACTGGAATATGATTTTTTTTTTCCTTTTCTTTTGGGGGTATTAATGTCCATTTAATCCGTTTTCGTTCAAGGACGTGATTAATGGGTTCTTTTTAATTGTGCTCTTTAAAACTCTTATCTCCCTTGAAATCTTTGGGGGGTTTACATGTATTCAATCAGTAGCTGGGTGACTTTTCTCATACGTAAAGGTGCTTTAGGAGGAATTATTTTTTGATAACACAAAGAAAGAGGTTCTCCACTGCGGTCAAAATTGAAACTAATTACATCCCTTATCACATATTTATATTTATAGGCGTGTCAATTAATTTGTACAGCTTGCTAACCTTGATTGGCATATCATGTTAATTTGTACATTAGAGCACCTGGGGGTGGCCCAGTGGTGGCCACCCCCGATGCTCACCAACGTGCGTTGGGTTCGATCCCAACAATGTGCGCTACAACGCTTTCAAGTGGTTTTCTCAAGGCTTTATAAGGAGGCTTGCACTGCGGCGCTTCAGGGAAGTTTTTAGGGGTTTTCAAGCAAGGCCAGGGTGGGTGGGCAGGGCTCTGGGTTGCTAACCCGCGGGGGCGGCCTTGTTTGACCCATTGGGAAAACAAACCAAAAAAATAAATGTTAATTTGTACATTATATGCGGACATTAAAATTATTATTAAGAAGATAAATTCAATACTATCAGCTGTGAGATGAGGTCACATGCATCTTCAAGCATATGCAACTCTCTGGAGTAATGCAGCTTAAAACTAAGTTTCATGTGAAAATTGTCGACATTATAGAAAAAGAAGGATATGTCAACAGCTCCTAGCTGCTGACAAAACACAAAAAGCTATTGACATAAACATATGTATGCAGCTATGGAGCTGCTAACACAACCGTTGACGAAAGTCCTGTCGATTTATGTTTCGTCAGCAATTGTTGTAAGACCTTCTTTTTCTTCTTTGGGCACAGACACTACTGGCCTACGCACGAAGTTTAAGAAGATGTTCACTCGTAGGGTAGACGGCGTTTGCATCAACCACAGCATAGACGTCAGCCAGAGCTTGTGGAGTAGTCATTGCAGTAGGGGGTAGAGCAGGGTCAGCAGGACACAGTTTGTTACCACTGCGGGCAACTAGGTCACTTCAGGAGAGAGTGTCCGATGAGGCAGGGTCAGTAGCAATTAGCACCGCCCCAGTACTCACAGTAGGTACTGCAGATGCAGTACCCTCCACCCCAGCAGGCGCAGCGTCAGCAACAGTACTAGGGACAGTTTTAGACAACTCAACAGCGCTAGAAGTACCAGCTGTTGAGCAACTACCCCTAAGGAATTTAAGAATTTTCTTAAATTAAAATATCTATTGTTTTTGCTATGACAAAACTCTTTAAAATAAACTTTCAACTCTTTAAAATAAACTTTCTACAAAGATAATAATTACATATCACAAAAATCTTTCAAATACATTTCAGGTCTTTTCCTCCATCTCAAAAATTTTCTAAGTCCACGTACTCTCTCTATGTCCTACTAAATTCAATTGTTCGATTCGACTATCAAATCCGACTCCTTCAGAATCGAAGTCAAACAAACTTGAAAATTTTCTAAGTCCACAACTTTATACTTGATTTGACTTATATCTCCGACTGATACAGTCGAATGCTTCATATAATCTTTATACCTGATTCGAATAATAACTCCGATTGTTACAGTCGAATACCTTACAAAATCCAACTCTTGATTCGACTTACATCTTCGACTACCACAGTCGAATGCTTCAAAGATTAAATCTCAGTAATTCCATTACTAGAGTTGAATTGTCTTGTCTTCTCAGAAGTCGAATTACATTGCTAATTACATTGCTTAGAGTCGAATTGCCTTGTTTTCTTAAAAATTGAATTATCTTATTATTTCTTTACTGAAGTCGATTCACTCCTATTTCTTCAGTCGAATTACATGTTCCTTTGGATTTAACTTCAGTAATTATCTATGTACTTAATAAACTCTCTTCTGATCTATTTTAGTCTTAACATCTAATGCAAATTTATCATCAAATCTTTTCATGCATCTTTTTGATGAACTTTCAAAAATCTTATTAAAACTGTCATTATCATATTATTTTATTATCTGTCAGAACAAGTCATATCAATCTTAAAACATTCATTTGAATCATGCGCATAACACTTCTGTTATATTTTAAAGAAATAATCCTTGAGTTGTTCAATGCCTTTGCTCTGGATTTTGCTGGATTCATTAGACACTATGCATTTATGAATTCTCAGACGCATGGCATTTGACAGGACTCACCTACCACTGACAGACCCATGCTTTATCTTTTTAGCCTATCTGTCTGTCTACATCTTCTTTCTGAAAGCTTGTGCATACGAGGTTTCCATACCTATTTTCTATACTTACCTAACTTACCTACCTCAAAAGGTATGGAGTTCTATCTTCTTTCTGTCTTGTCCTTGTAACAGGCATTTATTGGAGCACGTTTCTTAAGCATGACTCATTCACAGTCTATGATGACAAGAGCTTATCTTCTAGCTACGAACGACTACTCCTCATCTGAGGGCTTTGGAAAGAAGCAAGAACTGAAGGACTTCTGAACAATAAGATCACCAAGATCCAAAGGAAACTAGAGCTCTCTCCAAATGGTCAAAATTGCAAATGGCCACAAACTTTAACGGCTATCTTCTAAAACGGCTACTTTCTGAAAGCTTATAAAAGGAGCTCAAGTTTGATGAAGAAAAAGCAACCATCTCTGCACCTCTTGAATTCATACAGCAATAGGCAACTCAAGAAGAAGAGCATTCAAGCTACATTCGAATTCCTCCAACTCTCACAAGCCTTTCTGAAAGCTAAAGTCTGAGAGCTCTTTTCTTCCTTAGAAGAATTACTCTGAAGCTCTCCTAGTAGTGTTGGGTGGCAATTGTAATTGCTTCAGTCCACCCTCTGATTTCAGTTAGGATTTGCATTTCATCTCTGATCTTAGAATCCTTCTAAAGTCTGTGTTTGTGTTCAGACAAACACACAAGTCTTTTCATTTCTCTTGTGTAATTTCTGCAGAAGTCTGTTTCTACATTGCCCCTCCTATGTAGGAAAGGCCTTGTGAAAGGCAGTTGTTGTTCCCCTGATTAGGGAAGACTTGCTTGGGAGCAAGTGGGTTTGTAATTTGCTCTCAAGGGTGAGAGAAGGCCAATTTATTGGCAGTTAGTTGAAATCTCAAGTGGTTGGCTTGAGGACTGGATGTAGGACTTCCATGTGGGAAGGGCCGAACCAGGATAAATCTCTGTGCATCCACTGTGTAATTGTTTCCGCCTTGTCTACACTTGAATCACACACACCACACTAAGCTCTAACAATTTTTTTTAGTGTTGTGCAATTTTAGAAGCAAAATTTAAAAGGGAAGAAATCCTATTCACCCCCCTCTAGGACATTCTTAGTGCCATTTCAATCCAACACTAGCAGCCATCGCCCTAGCAGCCGCCACAGCGAGGATGTGGTCGCAGTCGCGTGATGAACATCACCAGAGAAGAGGAAGAGGCCTCGAATCTGGTCATCGGTATAGTTCCTATACTTGGTAGAGCTGCCCGTGTTTTGATTGATCTCACTGCTACACATTGCTTTGTTTCAGAGAAGCTCTTTGGTTCACTTACCGAGCTTGCTTCGGAGAGGACCTATGACCTAGCAGTTGAGCTTCCGACGGGTGACTACATGTGTACTCTGGGTTACCTAGAGGGTGTCACTGTCAAGGTGCAGGGTCATCATATGTCAGCCAGACTGTTTGCCCTACAGATCCATGACTTTGATGTCATTCATGGCATGGATTGGTTGGAAGCACACACTTCGTTGGGGGATTGTCAGTGGAAGACCGTGCGGTTCGAGATACCTGGAGCACCTATACTTTGCTTTTGAGGTACACGGTCTACCCGCCAACCGTTTGTTTCTTTCTGTAGAGCTTGGCGCCTGATCTGAGATGGTTGTATGACATATCTTAATTCTGTAAGTTTCTCGGATTCTGGCGAGTTGTCAATTTTGAATGTGCCTATTGTTGTGATTATGCTGATGTATTTCTGGAGGATCTACCTGGTTTTCTGCCAAAGTGAGAGGCAAATTTCTCCATTGAGTTGTTTCCGGGGACGATGCCTCTGTCCAAGGCACCATACTGGATGGCGTCGACAGAGCTACAGGAGTTGAAGCACCAACTCGAGCACCTACTTGAGAAGGGCTTCATTTATCCGAGCCATTCGCCTTGGGGTGTGCCAGTCTTATTTGTGAGGAAGAAGGATGGTAGTCTCAGGTTGTGCATCGATTATCGGTAGCTAAATCTGGTTACAGTGAAGAATAAGTATGCGTTGCCCAGGATCAACGACTTGTTCAACCAATTGCAGTCTGCATCAGCCTTCTTGAGACATGAGGTTAGGTTACTACCAGCTGAGGATCAGGGAGTTAGACATCATCAGATCAGCCTTACACACCCGCTACGGCCACTTTAAGTTTGTCGTGATGCCTTTTGGGCCGACAAATACACCAGCAGCTTTCATAGAGATGATGCACAGTGTGTTCTAAGAGTACCTGGATAGGTTTGTAGTAGTGTTCGTGGACGACATCCTGGTGTACTCAACAATAATGGAGAAGCACGAAGTGCACTTGAGACTTGTGTTGGAGGCACTGAGGAGTCACCGCCTTTATGCCAAGTTCAGCAAGTGTGAATTTTGGCTAAAGGAAGTGCACTTTCTGGGTCATGTGGTCTTAGGTGCAGAGGTGGTAGTGGATCCTACCAAGGTCGAGGCCCTAGTTTCTTGGGTCAGCCCACTACAGTAGCAGATGTGCGTAGCTTTCTAGGGTTGTCATGTTACTACAAGTGGTTTGTTCAAGATTTTTCCAGAGTTGTTGAGCCACTGACGAGGTTGACTAGGCATGAGACCAGGTTTGTGTGGACGACAGAGTGTAAACAGAGCTTCCAAGAGTTGAAGAGTAGGTTGACTTCAGCCCCGATCCTTATTTTTCCGTCTGGTAGTGGTGGCTTTGTCGTCTACACCAATGCTTCAGGTACTGGTCTTGGTGCTATGTTGATGCAGCACGGGAGGGTAATCACTTATGCTTCTAGAAAATTAAAGAAGCATGAGCAGAACTATCCAACTCACAACATGGAGCTTGCAGCAGTCATGTTTGCCTTGAGGTTGTGTGTAACATCCCGGGCTTTGGTTGCCTTGCTGTTGATCTTGGGATCGCGATGGATCGGGTTGTCGTGTTCTAAACGCAACGTGTTCCTTGTTGCCTTCTAGTTGAGAAGGCGATGGCCCCTGTGTCGCATTCCTGTGGTCTACTGTGGTTGGTGCCACGTGTCCGCACTCATGTGTGTGAAGGCAACGTGCCAATTGTCGCGTTCACCTGAGGCACATGTGAGCATGACTTGTGGCCTGGAGGTTGTCTGCTATCAAAAGACCTATTAGAACTTTTGAGAAGGCGACAAGATGCTTGTCGCATTCTAGTCAAGAATGCGACACCTATCTTGTCGCGACCTCAGTCCCGAAGTCTTAAGGCTGGCAGGCACCTCTTTCTTCTTCTTTCTTCTCCTTCCTCCCTTCCCTTCTCCTCTCCACAGTGGGGGAGCTTCCCCTCTCCTTTCTCAGGGGGTTTGGGTGTGGAGGTGCCGGTGTGCTTGTGGCGGAGCGTGGGAGCAGCGTGGAGTGAGGAGGCGGCAGCCAATCCGACGTGAGGAGCCCAATGGGTCTGGCTCATCGTTGCAGATAGGGATTTCTTGCTCTCTTCCTTGTTAGTGTCTCACCGTGCTCGTGGGTTCTCTTATGGTTCTGCACGGGTGGATGCTTGCCGGTGGTGCTCCTTCTTTTTGTAGCTTCTTCCTTGTGGTTTGTGAGCGAGGAGAGGTGGCATTAGTGCCCCTCGAGCCACTTTTAGTTTCCTTTCTAAGTGTGCTCTCCTTCCTCCCTTGATTGGGGGTGTTGTTGTAGCTTGGGGGATCGTGGGTTGGCCCCATTCGTGGTTTGGGCTTCTGTCTGAGGTCGCGATAGGTTAGCTGTCACGACACCAATTAGAAGGCAACGTGCAACCTGTCATGTTCTGATGGCAACAGGTTGGTTGTCACGTTTCCCTTTGCCCTTCTGGTTCTCCGTTTCCAGTCTTGGTGGTGGTGGCCCTTGCCCAAGTTGGTTAGTGGGAGGTCTCCCCAACTTGGCATGGGGCATGTCTTCCTATTGGGTGGCTTGCCATCGTGGTTTTTTTGGCTGTGGGCCTAGGGGTGGTTCTGCCCTAAGGGCCCTGCCTTCAGATGAAAAACGCGATGGGTCGATATGTCGCATTCTGAATCTGAAGGCGACACCCTGTCTGTCGCATTCTGGTTACGACAGGTTCTCTGTAGCATTCTGGTCGCAACAGGGTCTGTGTCGCGTTCTAGTCGCGACAGGGTCTATGTCGCGTTCTGGTTCAGATCACGATAGGCCTTTGGTCACCTTCTGGCTGCTATACTATTCTGTAGCTCTTTCCATTTTTCTGTGTTCTGGACTGCAATGTGTGTGCCTATGTTGGCCGTCGGTCCTCCTAGGGGTTTCCGGGAGGTGTATCGTGTGTGCCTATGCCTGCTGTGCTTGTCCTGGTTACAAGCCAGCTATGTCGTTTGGTTGTTGTAGTTTCCCTGTCTGTTCTCAGTTCACCCGATATTTGGCACTTGAGGGCTTGTTCGTTGTAGAGGTTTCACCATTACCTAGACCCCCCAGTCCCTACGCCTGTTGAGAGAGTTCTCCAGACGGCGGGTGAGCTTGAGTTTCAGACTCTGGTAGTAGAGAGGAGGACAGCACCATAGAGCCATTTGTAGAGCTCTCTTAGCTGAGTCTGGGATGCCGAGGTGGTTTGGTTGTTCTTCCGGCACAGATCAGCTAGTCCTTCTCACTGCCTCTCTCGGCGTTCGTTCCGAAGCCACGTCGCGGTGTCAGGCGTGGGGCCGCAGCTCGGCCAGGCTATGGTTGTTCGTGTGTGGTGTTCTCTATGGTGGCTCACTGGCCTCACTCTTCTGGGGAGGTTGTAGGTAGGAGCCGGTGGCTGGCGAGCAGAGGAGTGGCCGGTGTGTTCTCCTCTTAGCTGCCAGTGGCGGTGGCTTGGTTGCTGTTGTTGTGACGATGTTTCCTTCCATGTTTCCTTCTGTGTCTCGTTGCCCTAGCATGCACGGTGGTAGTAACCTGGCCGTGTCTAGCTTCCATGGGCATTGTCGGTCTGGCCTCGTTGGCCATGCTTGTTGGTTTCCGCACTACGTGTTCTCTCGGGGTGCCTTGTACAGGCACCCGACTGTTGTTCCGTAATCTGTTCCTTAGTGTCGCCTATGGTAGCACCGACGTGTGTGGTTTCCTGACCTTGTGGCGTGTCCAGGGGTCTAGGGTGTTTCTGCTTGTGGGCCCTCGGCCTTGTGGAGGTCTGTGGTGGACGTGTTTGTAGTGAGATGTCATTCTCACATGGCTACTCGATGTCGCTCGTGGTGACACCTGTCTGTGCCTCCCTTACCTCATGGCGGTCAGGGATGGCAGTGCTTGTGTTGTGAAACTCTGGTCTCATGTGGTTGCTCTGGTGTTCCGTGAGCTCTTTGTCTCGATGGGTTGCCGAGGGTTGCTTCCGCATGGTTTCTGACTTCGCTGGTTCTGCTAGAGTCGTTTCAGGCCCGACGCTGATTGTTGGTCGTGGCGTTACTCTGTTCCATTACTTTGTAGTACTATGCAGTAGGTGTTTCTCGCTTTACTGCTTTCTAGAGTAGTTTGCTTCTGCATTCTTTGGAGTTCCTGCTGCTCTGGCTGGTAAGGGATTGGTTATCCCTAATGAGCCTTGATCGCGAGGCTCACCCCCCCACTTTCTTTTGGTAGGGACTCACTGTCGCAAGAGTTCGTTGCTGGATGGTTGTGGTGGCAGTTTGTTACGCCGTGCGTTGCCAGCAATGTGAGTTGTGAGAGTGAGAGCTCTTGTACTGTGTGAATTGGGAGTTGCCTTTTTGCAAGTCCTCCGGGTATGCCCCTTAAGGATTGTACTTTCTTTTTGTGCCTGTACTTTTATTTGGGATATGTTGTACATAACTTATTTATTAATGTATGGACTTTCTTGTTATAGTTATTTGAATTCATTGCTTATCTCACTAGACTAAATTCTAACCCTTCTGGGTCTTCGGATATGTGGGTGGCGGCGCGACCTTCGGGGTCCCTGGCTGGGGTTCGGGAGGTCAGGTCGTTACAATGGTATCAGAGCTCAGGGGTCCAACGAGATTTGTAATGAGTTAATAACTGTGGTTGTCCCAAAGAAAGGTACTAGTACACTGTTGGCCCGTCCATGTAGAGTTACTATTAGGTGTGAGCTTTTGGTTCTTTCTTGCGGGTGGCTAGCTTTCCAGTAGGGTCCGAGTGTGAGCTGCAGGAGAGTGTTGCTGCTGTTGCTGGGTGCACCTGCTACAAGCATGGTCATCTGGTTCTCTCATGCTGCGGTTGTGTTCTCGTTGACCTGCGCGTTAGTATGGGTGTGTCGCGAAGGCTGGGAGAGCCAACGTGTGGTGTGGCCTTCACCAGTGCAGGGTTGTTGCTTGTGGATCCGGTTGAAGGTGTCCTTGCCTTGTTGGCTGTCCCCTTGTTGTTGGGGTGTGTGCTGTGTTTGTTATGTTTCTGGCCTCGCATGCCTGTGTGCCGTTGTGCGTTGTGCTCTGCTCAGTCGGCGTCGTTGCTCGAGTTAAGCAGGTGTTCTGTGTGTCGTGTTGCATCGCTGCGACACTTGTCTGTGATTGTTGTCGACCTTGTGCTGACTGGTTGTGAACTCTGGTGAGTTGCTCCCAGAGCCCTTCTCTGTTGGTTCTGGTGGAAGTGAGGTTTCCACATAACTGTGTTGTTCTCGTTTCTGGTTACTGTTGCATTGCCCTCTGGGTTGAGGTGCATCGCTTGATTGCCCTGTGTTCTGGTGAGGGTTTCAAGAATTGTTCTTTGTTGTCTTGGTGAAGGCTTTTCCCAAGACTATTTCTGTGCTCGTTGATGTCTTCAGTTGTGTTATCTCTATGGTTTTTTAGTTAGTTGTTTGGTTGATTGTGTTGCACTATCACTCTGTGTACTGTGCAGTTTTATTGGTTGGACTGTTGCGTGCAGTCTGCTTGTTTGCCTCTGGTCAAGGTGAGGG
This sequence comes from Colocasia esculenta, assembly GCA_014218235.1. Lineage (NCBI taxonomy): Eukaryota > Viridiplantae > Streptophyta > Magnoliopsida > Alismatales > Araceae > Colocasia > Colocasia esculenta. The sequence goes on from CM024764.1 coordinate 40,969,431, forward strand.
ACCTTGACCATGTGTGTGGCCTTGTGTTTGGGCCAATTAGCTGTGTTGTTTGCTTCCAAGTCTCTTGGTTGTGCCGCTGGGACTGCGTGTGTGTCCCTGTGGTTTAGTTTATTTTCGCTTGCGTTTCTGTGCCGACGCGCTCTTGCTGACGGGTGTTTGGCGAGTGTTATGGGCGTTCGGCTGGTTGTGCCTCTTGTGTGAGTGCTAGCCTTGTGCTGCTGTTTTCTCTTTCATGTGCAGAAGAGGCTTGTTGCGTGCCTTCTTCCTCTACTTTCCATGGGTTGCTCGGGGTGGTGGTGCTCTACCATGGCATTTGGTGCTGTGTTGTGCACCGTGGCGACCTTCGTGGCGAAGGTCCCTCCCATTGAGCTGTCTTGAGGTTGAGCTGGTTGCTCCCCTCGTGCGCATTATTTCCTTATGGTACGATGGGTTGTGGTGTACCTATTGTGCCTTTCCTTGCTCTGCTAGTTCCTTGTTGCCTGAGTGGACGATGTGGGGCAGCATGCCCTATGTTCTGTGTGAGGCAGCACCAGTTTTCTTTTGTTTGACTTTCTTGTGCAGGCATCGTTCTGATGTGTGTTTTGCTTGTACCTCAGTTGTGCTTTGGAGGCACTTGTCACCGTTTGGTGTGTGGCCCTCTCTGTCTATGGTGGTAGGAGCGGTGCCTTGTGTTGTGTGCTTCTAAGAGCCGATGTGGTTGTTGCGCTCTTGAAGCTATTGGTTTTTCGTGTGTTTCTCTTGTGGGTCTCTGGTGGAGAGTCTCCTTCGGTTGGCCCTGTGTCGTTTCATGTCATTGGTGCGGTTGTGTACTGCACCTTGAGCGTTTTTCTTTTTCGATGCTCCGTGTCTTTGTGCCTCAAGGGTTTGGGGCCGATGTGGCCTGTCCTGTCCGATTAGGATTGCGGTTCCTTGCATGTGGCTTTTAGCAGGTCTCTTATGGAGAGTCCTTCCTGTTAGCCTGTGTTGTTTCATCCGCTGGTGCAACTGTGTTGCATCTTGCCTAGTTTTGGTGCTTGTGGTGCAACCATGTGCTCGTGCTCGAGTGGTTAATTTTTGTGCCGTCTGGAGCCTTGGTGCATTGTGTTGTACCTTGGGTGGCTTCTGGTGCTTGTGATAGCACCGCGTGTTGTGTTGTGTGCCCTGATTGTGAGCTTCGTGCGTCTTTTCGCGAGTTTGCTCGGTGTTTGGAGGCGTTGAGCTTTCCGCCTCTGGGACACTTCTTGCTGGCTTGTGCCTTGTGGTTCTACCGTTACCGCTGTGGGGTAGCTGCTTTACCTTGTCTAGGTAGCCCTATCGGTGGTACGCTAGGCCTTGGCCGTGGCCTATATCCGAGTTTTCCCTCTCGCTTGGGAGAGAGTGTGTTCGGTTGTGGTACCCTGCTTTGGTCTGGGTCCCTCTAAGGTCGACATGTTGTTCTCGGCCTCTGCGGTTGTTTCGATTCTCGTGTAGTTTGTTGATGTCTTGGGTTACCTGGCTTTGCCAACCTCAAACGTCTTCCCTGGTTTTGTCTCTACGCGCTGTGCTTGTAAAGCATTTGGTTTAGGTTTCAGTGGCTCCATAGTTGTTGTGTGCCCTTGTCGGACCATGAGGATGATCTGGGTGAGATCGAGTGGTGTTGGTGGACACTGTCCTACATGTTGTGGTGCTCTCCACGTGCGTCTTACCGCTTGGTTTTGGGTCGTCCTTATGAGACTCTCGTTTGGCCTTGTGGTAGGTGCTAGCTGTTGCTAGGTGTGTGGAGCCATTCAGCAGAGTCTTGTGGTCAGTTGAGGGCTCGGTTGTGTGGTTTCTGACTGGCTGTTTCAATTGTTACCTGGTTGGTTTGGTGTGTGCCACGCCTGTGGAGTTGTCGACGCCCGATTGTGTTCTCCGCATCAGTTGGTGTGCGCTCTGTGAGCTGTCGGATGTCTGGTTTGTTGCCCGGTTGGCTAACCCAGAGGGGGGGTGAATGGGTCTTTAAAATAATCCTAGCTGATAAAATCTGAACTCAAAACAAACATAAAGAGTTCTTGAAAGGGATTAGTAATGGTTAGTAAAAACAGCAATCACACAAAGAAGACAATCACACAACACAGAAATTTATCCTGGTTCGGATCTCCTCTCCTTAGGAGTCCTACGTCCAGTCCCTGAGCAACCCTCAGATTTCACTAACTAGGGTACAGTCCCCCTATGGACAAACAACAACCACCCAGCTCAGCTGGTCTTCCTTCACCCCTGAAGGGAACACAACACCCTGGTACCACCAGGTCTTCCTTTACTTCTGAAGAAAAAAAAAACACCACCCTGGAAACCACCAGGTCTTCCTTCACACACGAAGGGAATAACACAGGAAATTCTTGAAAGAAAATGACTAGCCCCTAGATCAAGCTTTTACAAAAACTCAATCTGAAGCTACAAGCACTGAGAGTCGAAGATCTACACAGAGTGCACTCTCTCAGAACTAAACTAGCTCTTCCTTTTGTTTTCTTCACGCAGCACAGGGAGCTAAGAGCGAAGATGAAAAGAGTGAATTTTTGGCTCTAGAGAACTTTCGAAGACATGAAAGCTGCAGAGATCTAGCCGCCCTTGAATCAGAAAATCAAATTCTCTCTATTGATGTCTTCAGAGCTTTATCTTGTATTTGTATCTCTAATTTGAATAAGGACAAGGAGATGACCGTTGTCTCACGGCTTTGGTGTACGTTAGACTGAAGGATTTGAGGAAGCTTCCTGTCAGCAGTCTTTTGTTCTTTGGAACACGCAAAGTGATAAGATCTTCTGAGTTTGCTTGTAGTTCTTTCTGTGTCCAGTGTTGTAGGATATTACATCCTTAAGGTTCTGCAAGGTTGAGCTTTAATGGTAGACAGCTATACTATCTCCAGATGTCAATCAACGTCAGAGCAGATAGACACAAATATAGTAGTAACACTTTATCGTTCTAAAAGATGCATGCAGAGAATACACGAGAATGGAAGATATGTTCTGTGTCCATGCAGAGATACGTTCAGTCTTTATTAAATGCATGGCAGTCAAACAGACGAGATGCGACTTTGACTATTCAACGTAGCTTAAATCAAGGAAAAACATTTAATTAATGGAAACATGACTTATGCAGTCGTTGTGAAAATCTGATAGAATCGTTATTATCAAGTTGCTGTAGACTGATAAGAAGTCGTTATGATAACTTATGAAATCGTTACCACAACCAAGTCGTTCTATAACAGATGATAAAAGAAATCGTTATGAAACATGGCAAGTCGTTGTAGCTTTCAAAGAAATCGTTACGATGACTTACAAATCGTTATGACTAACAAGTCGTTAAAACTCTCTAAAGAAATCGTTATGATGACTTACAGAATCGTTATGACTAACAAGTCGTTAAACTCTCTAAAGAAATCGTTATGATGACTTACAGAATCGTTATAATGAGCAAGTCGTTATAACTTCTGAAGAAGTCGTTACGATAACTTACAGAGTCGTTATAATGAGCAAGTCGTTATAACTTCTGAAGAAGTCGTTACGATAACTTACAGAGTCGTTATAATGAGCAAGTCGTTATAACTTCTGAAGAAGTCGTTACGATAACTTACAGAGTCGTTATAATGAGCAAGTCGTTATAACTTCTGAAGAAGTCGTTACGATAACTTACAGAGTCGTTATAATGAGCAAGTCGTTATAACTTCTGAAGAAGTCGTTACGATAACTTATAGAGTCGTTATAATGAGCAAGTCGTTATAATATCGACTTGTTTGACACAGCAAGGTTATTCAATCTTTCAAGTAAATCGTTGTTCTAGTGAGGAAATCGTTATAGTTAATGAAGGAATTATTATGGCTCTTCTAAAAAAAGATGTATGGAAGACTTACCACAAATGCTTGACTTTCTTTGGGTAATTCCTGTGCTTATGGCTAGATAAACGAGGTTAGAAAAACTTTTGACAGTGTTTTGTTTATCACCAAAATAGGCAAGTAATTAAATGAAAAGTACATGGGGATGGACTGTTCATCAATCTCCCCCTTTTTGGTGATGACAAAACTATGATCAATATTTAAGTAGTACTGAATATTAAACAGGAATTAAAATACTTGAGTCATGATTCAGGAATGTGTCAGACACAAGTAGGTAAACATTCTCCCCCTTTTTGTCATTAAGCAAAAAGCAAAAGGAAAGAGACAAAGAATAAGAGACAATGAGGAGAAGGAGCACAATTCATTCATTAAGATTGAGGAGGTACAGGCAAATAATAAGCAGGAGAGAGAAGGGAGGCATAATGAGAAATAGCTTCCCAGGCCTGCTCTTCCTGACGCTTGAAGAATTGCCTAAAGGCACCACTCTCAATGGAGAAGGATGGTCCCATGATTGGAGCCATCTTGGATAGATAGAGGCTGCGCTGCTTGGTAAGAAACAGGTCATACTCGTCTGGATCCATGGAGGAGCAGATGATGAGTGTTTTACCAAAACTTGCACAGGCAAGAAACTGATCCATGGTGACAGGGTAGAAAATCTGTTTGTCCTTGAGTTCCTGGCGAAGAGCTAAAAACACTTTGTATCTTTCAGCCCAAACTTTGTAGGGATCAAGGACCAGCTGGATTGAATTCATATCCAAGAAGGTTGCAGGAGAGACAGGAGCTTTCCCTTCCCTGGCTTGAGCAGCATTCAGATGTGCTAGCTGCTGAGCAGATAGAGAGTAAAGCTTGGACCAATCGGAGGCATTCAGCCTTTCACATTCTGAGAGGAGAGGGGCAAGGACATCAGATTTGACAAACCCTCGATGGTATTCCCGGAAAAGAAATCTAGGAAAACCAACTTGAAGGCCTTTCTGAATCTTGATTCTGCCCATAACTCTTGCAAAACGCTCAAAAATGATTGAACCAACCGAAGATTCCATGATCAAGAAATGAATCTGAGGCAGGAAAATCTCTTCAGGTAAATGAAGAGTTGCAAAATCTACTCTGATTTCCTCAGACTGCTCAGAGTGGGTTAGGACCTTGATGGCTCTCTTGAACTGGCTGAGCTGAACTTCAGGTAAATTGTTGAGATACCTGTAGTTGTTGAAAGTTTGGAAATGCCTGACCAGCTTGATGAGCTTCTGAATGACAGGAGCCCAGGTGTTCTGGTGGTGAAACTGGAACCACTCAGAAAGGGTCAAGGAGTGATCCCTGGGAGGAAACCTTGCTGCCTTAGCCTGAAGAAAGCGATTGTACAGATCTTTATGAGATTTAGCCCATTGCTCCTCAGTTTTGGAGTGGGCTGAGGAGAAGATTTTAGATTTGTCGGCTTTAGACAGAGGAGTATAGGGAAGAATGACATCTAAGTGGTCAGAGAGGTTAAGAAAAGGAAGATTGTGAAGAGTGGCAAAGACAACCTTTTGAAGATATTCTTTGTACAGAGAGGAATGCTTGTGGGTGACTGTAAGAGAAAACCACAAGGGAGGGTAAAGAGGAGAGGTGGAGGAAGAAAGCTTCCGTTTCTTGGAGACAGTACTGGAGGAGTCTGTCTTGGAAAGGTGGTCGCCTACCTTTAGCACAGACCTAAGGATAACCTCTTCAAACTCATCCTTAATTTTATCAAGAAAGGGAGAGTCGATTTGGACATTCTTAGGAATAATAGTGATAAAGGAGGGAGGAGCAGGGGGGTTGAGAAAGGCATCAGAATTGAGAGATCCTACTTCTGGAAATGAAGATGTACCAGAAGAGGATGAGGCTCCAGCTGAGGATGCTGGAGGGGCCTCAAATTCTTGAACAGAAGAAGGATGAGAAGTAGAAGAAACAGGAGAGGATGTGATAGGATGAGGAGGAAAAGGTGTGGGAGAGGAAATGGGCCTGGATCTGGGCTTTTTGAAGGGAGGAGGAGCAGGTGGAGCTGTGGAGTTAGTGGGTGGAGAAGGAGGAATGGGAGTGTTGGTAGAAGTGGGAGCAATGGGTGGAGGATCTAATACCACTTCTTCAGGCAAGGAAGACAAGGTGTCCAACACTGCCGGCCCTGGTGGCCCTGACTCCATCACAACTGGCCCTGATGGCCCTGAATCTTCAGCTGGCCCTGATGGCCCTGACTCTTTAGCTGGCCCTGATGGCCCTGACTCTTTAGCTGGCCCTTCTGCTGGGACTTCTGCTGCTTCAGCTGCTGACTGCCCGGAGGGCTCAGGTACACTTGAGTGAGGCTCCTGAGCTGCTGGAGGAGCAGGAGCTTGAGTTCCAACAGCCTGAAGGATGTCAGATAGCATATTCTTCATGGTCCCCATTTCCTGATGGAACCATGTCATGGCAGAGCGAATCTGAACCAATTCCTTGCGGGCTGAAGCTTGGCTTAGAAAGATGGAGTTCACATCAGACTGAAGTGAGCAAAGCAGCTCACCCTGAGCATCCAACCTCTCAATCACAGGTTTTAAATTGATGACAATCTTTTGCTTGACCTGTCTTTCAAATGGTGCATCAGCTAAAAGGGGTACTTCAGGAGCTATATCTTTCTCTTTGCCCTTTGTAGCTGGAGGAGGTGGATTATTGTCCTCATCAGAACTTGATGAACTAGCTGTCTCCCCTTCTCTGGCATCCAAATTTTCAGACTCTCTCTGGTCTTCCTCCTGATCTCTGGTGGCTGGAGGTGCAACATCTGGTGTCTCTTGGGATTGCTCCCCCTCAAGTGGAGCATCTTCTGCAACGGCACCAGTCTCCCCCTGACAGGGAGCATCCATTTCCATCGAATTATCCTGAGGAATTTGCTGCTCTTCTTCCACTAGACCTTCTTCAAAGATGTGGCCTGATGCCACAGACTGCTCCATAACAGGCAAGATGTCTTCTGGAAGAATGTCCTCAATTCTTCTTTCAGCAGGTGGCACAACTGGATCTGCTGCAGCTGGCCTGTCTTCTTCTGCCCTCACTGCTGTTGCTGCCTCTGATTGATTTCTGGCCATAGATGGCCCTTCCTGCTCTGTTTCTACAAAGACTGGAACAGAACCTGATTCCAGTGGCAGTTCGGGCATCACAGAATCTGCCTCTAACTGGGCTTGAGCAACTGAAGGCTCACCAATGAGACCTTCTCCTTCTGCAACTGAGGCCTTGAACCAGACCCCATTGACTATTGAAAAACCGCTCTTCTTTAAATTTCTGGACCTGATAGCTTGGCCCATCTTCTCCACAACTGCCCCTGAGACATCTACACCGAAGTGTCTGAAGATTCTGGTGAGTAAATGGGCATAGGGCAGGGACACATTCAACTTGCTTTTAGTGTCCCAAATCTGCTCCCTGGCAAATTTCATTCTCTCCATCATCACTGCGGCCATATTGATTTCCTCATTTTTAATGGCCCAGTACATCAGATCGGAGTCAGCCTTAGTGCAAGAGGAGAAGGTTGCACTTCGGGGAACCAAAATCTGACAAACAATAAAGTGAAGGAGGCGGTTGAAGGCACTTAACTGATTGATATCTAGCTTGCCATCCCTCATCTTGAACCCTGGCCCAACAATCCCCAAACCCTTTTCTTGGGTTTCTACTGAATGAATTCCACTGAAGCCCGATATGCTTACTCCAAATAGCATCCTAAGCAATTCCTGGTCGATTCTGATTAGGGTGCCCTTGACTGAAGAAACGAGGGCCCCATCTTCTTCTGTTCTTAAGCATACAAAGAACGCCTTTACCAGGTCCGGATAACTTACCTCTGAGCAAGTGGTAAGCCCTTTCCACTTCATCTGGTCGATCTTCTCAATGATGCTGCTCATTCCATTTTTCTGCAGATCTGAAACATCTACTTCCTTGTGACCACAGAGCTTTGTCTTCACAAAGGTGAAACGCTCCTCCTGCGCTGGGGTGAGGTATTCGGCGCTGTAGCCACCCACACTTCCGGCAATAGCTGGTGCGGCCATGGATTCAGGTGGGAGAAGGTTTGAAGGGTTGAAGAGAAGGGTGATGAGAAGAAACCCTCAAACGATTTCGCGGGAAGGAGATGGAAGCTTCAAATTTGCAGAGGGTAGAGGCAAGAGTCGCTAGGGCATCGGCTCATGCGTCGGGACGAAAGAAGGGAAAAGGTGAATGAGGAAGAGGAATCGTTAACGCATCGATTTAAAGAATATAAATGCTCCAAAAGGTGAGGCGTCAGAAAACGACAAGCGAGGTTGACCGCCTTGAAGGACTATGACTTATCGGACGGAACGCTTAAACTGAGACTTTTGAATTGATTTTGACACAAAAGAGAGAGAGAGAACCTTCTTAAATTCTGAGAATTTTATACCAGCTTTAAATGAAGATCTTTTCACAAAATACACATGCCTAACTCCCTTCTAAGAGATGTAAATCTCTCTTCAGGTAAGGCCTTTGTGAAAATATCTGCTAGCTGATTGTTTGTATCAATAAACGATATTTCAATATTGCCATTTGCTACATGATCACGAATAAAATGGTATCTGACCTCAATATGTTTGGTCCTGGAGTGCTGAATTGGATTTTTGGTGAGGTTGATAGCGCTGGTGTTGTCACATAGCAGAGGAATTTTCTTGACTTTGAGTCCAAAATCCTCAAGTTGTTGCTTTATCCATAAGAGTTGTGTACAGCAACTTCCAGCAGCTACGTACTCGGCTTCAGCTGTAGATAGTGCTACTGAATTTTGTTTCCTTGAGGACCATGAGATTAAACACCCTGCAAGAAATTGACAGCATCCACTGGTGCTTTTTCTATCTACCTTGCATCCAGCATAATCAGCATCAGAATATCCTACTAATTTTACATCACAGGAGTTTGGATACCATAGTCCTAGATCATGAGTCCTGGCTAAGTATCTGAAAATCCTTTTGACAGAAATTAAATGTGATTCTCTAGGGTCGGCTTGATATCTAGCACACATGCATACACTAAATAATATATCAGGTCTACTTGCGGTTAGATAAAGTAATGAACCTATCATACCTCTGTAGATCTTTTGATCTACCTTCTTACCATCCTTGTCATTGTCCATCCTAGTTGATGTACTCATTGGTGTTGACAGAGGCTTGGTGTTTTCAAATCCAAATTTCTTTAGCAGTTCTCTGGTGTACTTTGCTTGACAGATGTGAGTTCCTTCCTTTCCTTGTTTGATTTGAAGTCCAAGGAAGTAGTTGAGCTCTCCCATCATACTCATCTCAAATTCTCCCTGCATTAGCTTTTCAAAATACTTGCACAAGGATTCATCAGTAGATCCAAAGATGATGTCATCCACATAAATTTGAACCAACAGTATATTTTTGGCTTTTGTTTTTATAAAAAGAGTGCTATCTACTTGACCTCTATTGAAACCATGTTTTGTGAGAAAAGAACTAAGTCTTTCATACCAGGCTCTAGGTGCTTGTTTTAAACCATATAGAGCCTTATGCAACTTAAAAACATGATTTGGAAAGTCTGTATCATCAAAACCCGGCGGTTGTTCCACATAAACTTCTTCTTTTATAAAACCGTTTAGAAATGCAGATTTAACATCCATTTGAAATAACTTTAAATCTAATGCAGAAGCATAAGCAAGTAACATTCTAATAGCCTCAAGTCTAGCCACTGGTGCATAGGTTTCATCAAAATCTATGCCTTCCTCTTGACAATAGCCTTGAGCCACCAGTCTGGCCTTGTTTCTTAGAATTACACCAGATTCATCCAATTTGTTTCTGAACACCCATTTAGTGCCGATCACAGGATGGTCTGATGGTCTAGGAACAAGTGACCATACTTGGTTTCTCTTGAACTGATTTAATTCATCTTGCATTGCTATTATCCAAGATTCGTCAGTTAGGGCTTCATTGACTGTCTTAGGCTCTAATTGAGAGACAAAAGCAAGGTAATCACAAGGAATCAAGTTACCTCTTGTTCTTACCCCTACCGATGGATCACCAATAATGTTTTCAGGTGGGTGATCTTTCTTGTATCTCCATTCCTTTGGAAGAGTTTCATGAGAAATTTCTTCTTGTTGCATTTCTTCCAGAGGCGGATCATCCTTATCTTCAAGTGATGTGTCTTTCAGTTTATTGGACAGTTCATCTGCGTCATCATTATCACTCTCTACTTCCTTTCTCAAGGAGGGATTAGTTTCATCAAAAATAATGTGTACAGACTGTTCAATCAATAAGGTACGTTTATTAAACACTCTATAGCCTTTGGGTTTAGAGGTGTACCCCATGAAGATGCCTTCATCTGATTTGGCATCCAACTTACCAATATCCCTTTTTCCGTTGTTGTGAATAAAGCAAGGACATCCAAAGGTTCTGAAATGGCTGATCTTTGGTTTCTTCCCTTTAAACAGCTCATATGCAGTCTTCTTCAGGATTGGCCTGATCATGACTCTGTTGATAATGTAGCTGGCTGTGTTGACTGCTTCTGCCCAGAAATATCTTGGTAACTCATATTCACAAAGCATAGTTCTTGCCATATCCAAGAGAGTTCGGTTCTTCCGTTCGGCTATACCATTTTGCTGCGGTGTCCTTGGTGCTGAGAAATTGTGCTGAATTCCTTGATCATCACAGAATCTAGCAAACTTTTCATTTTGGAACTCACCACCATGATCAGATCGAATGGATACTATGCTGAACTTCTGATCTTTCTGGACTTTTCTGCTGAAACTAACAAAATTATCAAAAGTGTCATTTTTATGTTCTAAGAAAGATACCCATGTGAATCTTGAGTAGTCATCTACTATAACAAATCCGAAATTCTTTCCTCCAAGACTGGTAGTTCTCATTGGCCCAAATAGATCCATATGTAGGAGCTCTAAGGGTTTGAGGTGGTCACCACCGTCTTTGACTTGAAGGAACTCTTTGTGTGCTTTCCCTTAGCACAAGGTCTGCAAACACTTTCTAATTTACCATTGATTTTCGGTAGACCTTCCACAAGGTTCCTCTTTCTGAGCTTGCTCAACCCATCCAAGCTGCAGTGGCCTAGCCTTCTGTGCCACAGATCAGTTGATTTGTCTTTGCTGGCTGCCAGACACACATTTTGCTCTTTGAGTTCTTCAAGGTAGAGCACGTACAGATTCTTTTCTCTATTTGCTTCAAAGATGACTGCTCCATCCTTTAGTATGCTACATTTTGACTCTTGAAATTTGATTTGATGTCCTCTATCACACAGCTGACTAATACTTATGAGGTTGTGCTTTAAACCTTTGACTAACAGCACATCTTCTATGACTGTTTTTCCTTTGCTGTTTACTGATCCACTGCCTACTACAGTTCCTTTTCCATTATCCCCATAAGTGACTGTTCCTTCTTCATCTTGGAGATGGGAGAAAAGCTTCAGGTTTCCTGTCATGTGCCTTGAGCATCCACTATCCAAATACCATTTGGATGCTCGAGGATTAACCTGAAATAAAGACATCAAGATTTAGGTACCCAAGTTCTTTTGGGTCCTGATGGGTCAGTATCATTACTTTTACTTTTTATTATCCACTTCTTATGTCTTGTTGGACAAGTGAATTTTAAATGTCCTAGCTTGTTACAGTGACTACAACATGATGTTATTGTTACTCTTTCTATGTACTTAAAATTCGCTTTATATGCTACATCTTGTTCTGGAGTGAACTTAGGAGTTGGATATTTTTCTGGATAGATTATTTCTTCTTCATTTACTGGAGGTATGTAACCTAAACCTCGTTTATTCTTACCAGATCTTCTAGCACCTTTTAATAATAAGGAATTCTTTCCATTTGTAAACTTTTCTAAGGTGCTTGCTAGTGTATTGTTTTCTTCATTTAATTCATTTACCGTTTTTCTTAAATCATCTGAGCTTTCCTGTTTTTCTAGGTCAATGATTTGTCTGTTCTTGTCTTTTAAGTTTTCACATAATAGTTCATTTCTTCTCTTAAGCTCCATTATTTGTTTTTCTAGTTCTTCATTTTCAGATTTTAAATCTGAGTTGGTATTTTCGAGACAGGTGATATTTTTCTTGCTTAGCTTAAGTAGTTTAGACACTTCTTTATACTTATCGTAGAGTTCATTAAATGCACTTTCCAAATTATCCGAATCTGAGTCATTACAGGAATCGAAAGAGGAATCAGATGTTACCTTATCCTCGGTATTTGCCATAAGAGCCAGGTTGGCTTCTTCTTCTTCACTGCTGGAGCTTGACTCACTGTCTGAGTCGCTGCTGTTTTCCCATGCAGCTGCCATGGCTTTCTTTTTGAATCTTCTGAACTTCTTGGAGCTGTCCTTCTTCTTGTGATCATTTTTCTTTAGCATTGGACAGTCTGCCTTGATATGTCCAGGTTTCTTGCATTCATAGCAAAGTGGCTCATTCCTCTTCTGATCTTTTCCATCTGGTCTCTTGAGATCTTTGTTTTTCTTGAAGTACCTCCTACCAGACTGGAACTTCTTCTTCTTGGCCAAGATTCTCTGCAATCTTCTTGAGAGCATGGCTTCTTCATCATCACTATCTTTGCTATCTTCACTGTTATCTAAGGATTCTTCTGATGAGTCCCCATTAGCTTTAAGCGCATTTGACTGCTTCTTTCTACTGGAGGATTCTCCTAGTCTTTCCATGTTTATTTCATGGGCCATGAGAGACCCGATGAGTTTTTCTACTGACATTCTCTTAAGATCATTAGCTTCTTCGATAGCTGTGACCTTTGCCGTCCATGAAGATGGCAAGGATCTGAGAATCTTCCTTACCATGTCTGCAATCTCATATGACTTTCCTAGACTTGCTAGGCCATTAGTGATGTCAGTAAATCTACTAAACATTTGGGTAATAGACTCACCTGTTTGCATTTGAAATCTTTCATACTGAGTGACAAGAATGTCGATTCTTGTCTCCTTTACTTTGTCTGTACCTTCATATGTAATCCTTAGCTTTTCCCACATTTCCATGGAGGATTTGCATGCTGAAACTCTGTTGAACTCCTTCTTGCTTAGAGCACAACATAGAATGCTCTTAGCTTTACAGTTCAAGGAGATTTTCTTTCTATCTTCATCTGTCCATTGTGCTTTCTCATTTGTGACGACCAGATCACCTTCTTCCACTATCGACCAGATTTGATAATCGTGGCCTTGTAGAAAGTATTCCATCCTGGTCTTCCAATACGTATAATCTTCACCGTCGAACAAAGGAGGTCTGTTGACAGACTGACCTTCGAAGTGACCTTGGGCTGCCATGGATCTTTACTCTTCAGATCGTTGGATCTTGTTCTTTGTCGAAGAGACTCGCTCTGATACCACTTGTTGCCCGGTTGGCTAACCCAGAGGGGGGGTGAATGGGTCTTTAAAATAATCCTAGCTGATAAAATCTGAACTCAAAACAAACATAAAGAGTTCTTGAAAGGGATTAGTAATGGTTAGTAAAAACAGCAATCACACAAAGAAGACAATCACACAACACAGAAATTTATCCTGGTTCGGATCTCCTCTCCTTAGGAGTCCTACGTCCAGTCCCTGAGCAACCCTCAGGATTTCACTAACTAGGGTACAGTCCCCCTATGGACAAACAACAACCACCCAGCTCAGCTGGTCTTCCTTCACCCCTGAAGGGAACACAACACCCTGGTACCACCAGGTCTTCCTTTACTCCTGAAGGAAAAAACACCACCCTGGAAACCACCAGGTCTTCCTTCACACACGAAGGGAATAACACAGGAAATTCTTGAAAGAAAATGACTAGCCCCTAGATCAAGCTTTTACAAAAACTCAATCTGAAGCTACAAGCACTGAGAGTCGAAGATCTACACAGAGTGCACTCTCTCAGAACTAAACTAGCTCTTCCTTTTGTTTTCTTCACACAGCACAGGGAGCTAAGAGCGAAGATGAAAAGAGTGAATTTTGGCTCTAGAGAACTTTCGAAGACTGAAAGCTGCAGAGATCTAGCCGCCCTTGAATCAGAAAATCAAATTCTCTCTATTGATGTCTTCAGAGCTTCATCTTGTATTTGTATCTCCAATTTGAATAAGGACAAGGAGATGACCGTTGTCTCACGCTTTGGTGTACGTTAGACTGAAGGATTTGAGGAAGCTTCCTGTCAGCAGTCTTTTGTTCTTTGGAACACGCAAAGTGATAAGATCTTCTGAGTTTGCTTGTAGTTCTTTCTGTGTCCAGTGTTGTAGGATATTACATCCTTAAGGTTCTGCAAGGTTGAGCTTTAATGGTAGACAGCTATACTATCTCCAGATGTCAATCAACGTCAGAGCAGATAGACACAAATATAGTAGTAACACTTTATCGTTCTAAAAGATGCATGCAGAGAATACACGAGAATGGAAGATATGTTCTGTGTCCATGCAGAGATACGTTCAGTCTTTATTAAATGCATGGCAGTCAAACAGACGAGATGCGACTTTGACTATTCAACGTAGCTTAAATCAAGGAAAAACATTTAATTAATGGAAACATGACTTATGCAGTCGTTGTGAAAATCTGATAGAATCGTTATTATCAAGTTGCTGTAGACTGATAAGAAGTCGTTATGATAACTTATGAAATCGTTACCACAACCAAGTCGTTCTATAACAGATGATAAAAGAAATCGTTATGAAACATGGCAAGTCGTTGTAGCTTTCAAAGAAATCGTTACGATGACTTACAAATCGTTATGACTAACAAGTCGTTAAACTCTCTAAAGAAATCGTTATGATGACTTACAGAATCGTTATGACTACAAGTCGTTAAAACTCTCTAAAGAAATCGTTACGATGAACTTACAGAATCGTTATAATGAGCAAGTCGTTATAACTTCTGAAGAAGTCGTTACGATAACTTACAGAGTCGTTATAATGAGCAAGTCGTTATAACTTCTGAAGAAGTCGTTACGATAACTTACAGAGTCGTTATAATGAGCAAGTCGTTATAACTTCTGAAGAAGTCGTTACGATAACTTACAGAGTCGTTATAATGAGCAAGTCGTTATAACTTCTGAAGAAGTCGTTACGATAACTTACAGAGTCGTTATAATGAGCAAGTCGTTATAACTTCTGAAGAAGTCGTTACGATAACTTATCGTTATAATGAGCAAGTCGTTATAATATCGACTTGTTTGATCGAGCACACAGCAAGGTTATTCAATCTTTCAAGTAAATCGTTGTTCTAGTGAGGAAATCGTTATAGTTAATGAAGGAATTATTATGGCTCTTCTAAAAAAGATGTATGGAAGACTTACCACAAATGCTTGACTTTCTTTGGGTAATTCCTGTGCTTATGGCTAGATAAACGAGGTTAGAAAAACTTTTGACAGTGTTTTGTTTATCACCAAAATAGGCAAGTAATTAAATGAAAAGTACATGGGGATGGACTGTTCATCATGGTTAGGCACTCCATTTGTGGTGGGGTTGTGGTGGTGACCACCGGGAGGTCGTAGCACGACATAGTGGTCTCTTTACATTGGTTGTTTTCTCCGACCGGGTTTCACCCTTAACTTCGAGGACGAAATTGTTTTAAGTTGGTTAGATTTGTAACATCCTGGGCTTTGGTTGCCTTACTGTTGATCTTGGGATCGCGACGGATCAGGCTGTCGCATTCTGAACGCGACGTGTTCCTTGTTGCCTTCTGGTTGAGAAGGCGACGGCCCCTGTGTCGCATTCCTGTGGTCTTCTGTGGCTGGTGCCACGTGTCCGCACTCATGTGTGTGAAGGCGACGTGCTAGCTGTCGCATTCATCTGAGGCACATGCGAGCATGACAAGTGGCCTGGAGGTTGTTTGTCTGTCAGAAGACCTGTCAGAACTTTTGAGAAGGCAACAAGATGCTTGTCGCGTTCTAGTTAAGAACACAATGCCTATCTTATCGCGACCTCAGTCCCGAGGTCTTAAGGCTGGCAGGCACCTCCTTCTTCTTGTTTCTTCTCCTTCCTCCCTTCCCTTCTCCTCTTCGCAGTGGGGAGCTTCCCTTCTCCTTTCTCAGGCGGTTTGGGCGTGGAGGTGCCGATGTGCTCGTGGCGGAGCGTGGGAGCAGCATGGAGTGAGGAGGAGGCGGCCAATCCGACGTGAAGGGCCCCAATGGGTCTGGCTCATCATTACAGGAAGGGATTTTGTAGTGCCCTAGGAATTTCTGAATTTGTTTTGCAAATGTATGTTTATTTTTGCATGTTTTGAAAGCTATTCTGTGGTGAACTTGGCGTCAATATCCCTTGGCGTTAAGTCTTGTCAGCGGCAAGATCGTCTGCCGTTTATACCTTGTTAACGATAGTATATATTGTCGTTTAATATTTTTTGAATTATTTTATTTTTGGGCAAGAATGTAAACGGCATTATCGATGGATGTTTACAATGATTCTGACGACAACCCATGTTGACGTTAACTTGACTTGCCTGTTTTTGATATTACCTTTCCAAGCGAGTGGGATCTGCCGTTTTAAGTGCCATTAAGAGGCTAGATCGGTGCGTTATGCATCCAGGGATCGAACTTGGGCTAGCCAAATGCATGGAGGTCTTTATAAGACCAGATCTCGCAATCAAAAGGGGTTTTCGCTCTGGTTTTGAGGGAAGAAAAGAGGGCCGAGGAAAGGACTTTGCAGAGCGATCCGGTGCTAGTTCGTGCAGTTTGGAGACTCTTGGACCAAGGTGGAGTGATCATCCACGAGATCCGAAACTCGTCCAGGCGGGAGAACTACATCGGAGGTGGATTCGGAGCGCTTGAAGACGGAGGAGAGGACTGTCTCACTGACGAGGTGGGCTTCTTCGGGCTTCAAATCATCACTCTAGTAGGAGGGAAAGAGGCAAGTTACATGGGGGTTCAGTTTAGGATATGTAAGATTATAGGTTTACCATTTTTAAGTATCTTTAAAGCATGAAAATGAACCATGGGAAGGGACGAAAGTCATGTCATTTTATGTAAGGTTTTCTGTGTTTTCTGTGTTTAAGAACTTAACAGCAATATCGTTCGCCGTCAATCTCATATAAACGACGGGATCGATCGCCGTCTATATCATATGCATAATAGTAGTTTTCTATCTTTTACTATATGTAAACGGCGCTATGTGCCGCCGTCAATTTATTTTAACGACGCTATGTGCCGCCGTTTATCTAAACTTAACGACATTATATGTGGACGTTTACTTATGTAAACGTCATACCCCTTGTCGTCTAGTTTATCAGTACCCTATATCTACAGAAATTGATAATAGTTGGTTATCTGTGTTCCTTGATTGTGTGAAGTTTCGGCCAGGTGATGATTGGTGTGTTTCTAGTACTGTTATATGATGAATGAATAAACCATATGTATTCGTGTATTATTATTTTCATGGAAGTCTTGATAGAATTAGTAATAAAATTAAAATATATATATACGATGCAAGCATAATTTATGTTATAGCATAATGTTAGGGACTGTATGACTGATAACTAGGACTGTGGATCTACTATGTGTAATCTTGATTGTAAATCTGCATGGTTTTATTTCTGCATTATCATGTTAAATAGTTCCAATTTATGAAAAGTAATTCACCAAAAATGGTTACAGCGATCAGAAAAACATGAAATTTGGCCTGCACATAGTAAAAGTGAATTCTAAATTTTTGTTAAAATTTTAGAATTTTTGGATATTTATTCAATCTGTTATGAAATTCTGAATATGGATCTGCTTGTAAATTTAAATAAAAATGCTAGTATTTACATAAATGAATATGTTGTATTTACTACCATGATAGGGGTCTGTCATTCAGAAAATGAAATGTTCAAAACTGAAGGGACCTATTACAGATTTTTACATGGTTACATATTGAGATTGCATGAAATGTAGACTAGATGGTGTCATATATGTATTGCATATATTAAAATGGAATGCCAATAAGACATTGCTAATTTAGAGATTCCTGTAAGGAACTACACCGTAGATACCCCTATGGTAATGGTCCAACTACATGTAAATGATCTACTGAATCCGTGGGCAACGGATTGAAATCCTAGAGGTAGACTAGTTCTACTGGTTAAGGTGGGAAGGACTTTCCCCGGTTTTGCGCAAATACTAAGACTTCATCACCGCATTGCCTAGGTGATAAGTGAATGCTAAATGTCTACTGATCTCTAAATTTAGTGAGGGCTATGTCTTGGCAACTAAATGAAAATGTTTACATGTCTACATGACTTACACGCCTCATGATCGTTGTCTACATGCTACATGCTTATTGTCTATATGATTATATGCTACATGACATTGCATTAAATTTTACATGCCATTGTTATAAAGATTTCTACATGTTTAATGATCCAATGTTACATGAAAATTGTTGTTTATTGCAAATTGAAGTATAAGGCCTAAATCGAAGTAATTTACATGCTATATGATAACAAGTAGATTCATGATAAAATGAGTTCATGATAGTTAGACATGCTATGAATACTTGAATGCCAAATGATTTAGAAACATGTTAGTAGGAAAAATATATGTTACTAGTGAAATAATAAATATATGTTACCATGTTTTAAAACTATCATACTTATAATGTCTCGAACTAGCTTCTGTGTAATTTGCTGAGTCTTCTAGACTCATACTTGCTTAATATTTCAGGAGATCGAGAGGACACTTAGGAGTTAGTGCACACTGACTCGGAGCGAGAGGACGTGGAGACTTAGTTTTACTTGAGAGTTTCTAGAGTGATCTATTGTATGTGAGGATTATATGTATTTTCTTTTATGGCTTTGGACTATGATATGTAATAAGTTGGGACCTTAGTTACATATTTCTTTTATGCATTAGACTTTACATTTGAATAAATGCTGATTGCAAGTGTTTAATTCCATATTTTGTCAATTATCATGGGAAATGAAGAGTTATTTGTGTATATTTCAACCTGTATTGTAATTGTGGGATTCAGTCCACTGTAATACCTCTATTAGATCCAATGTGAGTTAGTGTAACTGTACTGGGTCTAAGAGGGGCGTTACAGATTTCTTGCTCTCTTCCTTGTTAGTGTATATGGAGCTTGGTTTCGAGCTATCCTCACTGTGCTCGTGGGTTCTCTTGTGGTTCTGCATGGGTGGATGCTTGCCGATGGTCCTCCTTCTTTGTGTAGCTTCTTCCTTGTGGTTTGTGGGCGAGGAGAGGTGGCATTGGTGCCCCTCGAGCCACTTTTAGTTTCCTTTATAAGTGTGCTTCCTTCCTCCCTTGATTGGGGGCGTTGTTGTAGCTTGGGGGACTGTGGGTTGGCCCCATTCGTGGTTTAGGCTTCTGTCTGAGGTCGCGACAGGTTAGCTATCACGACACTAATCAGAAGGCGATGTGCAACCTGTCGCATTCTGATGGCGACATGTTGGCCTTCGCGTTCCCTTTGCCCTTCTGGTTCTCCGTTTCCAGTCATAGTGGGGGTGGCACGTGCCCAAGTTGGTTAGAGGGAGGTCTCCCCAACTTGGCACGAGGCCTGTCTTCTTGTTGGGTGGCTTGCCATCATGGTTCCTTTGGGTTTGGGCCTAGGGGAGGTTTTGCCTCTGAATTTGAAGGCGACACCCTGTCTGTCGCGTTCTGGTTGTGACAAGTTCTCTGTCACATTCTAGTCGTGACAGGGTCTGTGTTGTATTCTGGTTCGGATCGCGACAGGCCTTTGGTTGCTTTCTGGCTGTTATGTTGTTGTGCAGCTCTTTCCATTTTTCCATGTTCCGGGCTGAAGTGTGTGTGCCTGTGTTGGCCATAGGTCCTCCTGGGGGTTTCCGAGACGTGTATCGTGCGTTCCCATGCCTGCTGTGCTTGTCCTGGCTACAAGCCAGCTGTGCCGTTTGCCTGTTGTAGTTGCCCCACCTGTTCTCAGTTCACCCGGTGCTTGGCACTCGAGGGCTTATCCATTGTAGAGGTTTCACAATTACCTGGACCCCCAGTCCTCGTGCCCGTTGAGGGAGTTCTCCAGGCGGCAGGCAAGCTCAAGTTTCAGACTCTGGTAGCAGAGGGGGAAACAGTGGTGGACAGTGGCGTAGAGTTGTTTGTAGAGCTCTCTTAGCTGAGTCAGGGATGCCGAGGTGGTTTGGTTGTTCTTCTGGCACAGATTAGCTAGTCCTTCTCACTGCCTCTCTCGGCGTTCGTTCTGGATCCACATCACGGTGTCAGGTGTGACGGCCCTCATTATACCGGTACGGTTATACCAACCCACGTCGGTATAGCGAGAGTCCTCACAGTGGGACATTTACCCAAACGATACTAACAGTTGAGATACACGTGAATATACAACAGAGTAGCGGAAGTAAAAGACAATTGTCTCCATTCATTCATCATCCACATTTAACATACATGAAGTTTGAATTAACAATAAAGAACTAAAAGTTCACATAATTTAATTGCTGAAATAAAATCCATAATGTTCCACAACTTATACATCCTTATTCATTAGATTTCTAATACATGTTTCAAATTACATACTATGGAATACACAAATCAACAAAGAAGCTCCAAAACTAGCTAATCTCACGCTCGGAGTCCGTCTCCACTGTCTCCTCCAAGGTGCCACGTCACCAACTACACCTGTACGCCGAAGCAAGGAGTGAGTCCAAGGACTCAGCAAGAAACACTATCCACAACATACACGTATAAGTCATAGGGGTTCTACATGCACATTCAAAGTTACAACACATGGCATGCTAATTATTTAAAGGTTTCAACCTATCATGAAAGTTTTACAATTATACATGGATCATACTTGCAGATTTCTAAGAATAAAACTTTACCTATCACATGCTCTCTATTCCATTTACTCATGAGATTTTGTCTTTAAAGAGCCAAGACATGAGAACTACCAACATAAACACTGTGCATATATGAAAGGAAACACAACTAGCATGAGTTTTACGTGTTCTTAAGCATACACATAGATATTTTCACATACTTTAAGTTTTTGGTTTCACATGGTTTAATGGCTGTAAACCTACACATGAGAGCTACAATATCGCTTAAAACAAATCATGTGAACAACCAATCATGCCACTTGCATACGTGCTCATCAATTATCCCTACAATAGATTCTAGACATTTTGCACATATAACCATGATGATAACGACATGAATTCACTGATTTCACATGGTTTCAGATTTGTCTCACATGGATTTCAACAACATATTTTCACATTTAGAATTTCACATTTTCTTTACACAAGTTTTCTCTTTCACATGGTTACACTTTGCACATACACATTCACATTGTTCACTTACACATTTACACATGAACACATACACATTACACATTTTAGGTGCCGTGACACATAGTCCAAACCACCAAAGAAGGACATATACACATCACATTACACATAAACGCCATCTAGGCATTCCAATGGCGACTCTGGACTGCGCAGACCGGGAGAACAAGTCTCCACCCTAACCAGTGGTACTTGTCCACCTCCAGGATTCCCCCTAATGCCCTTAGGGTCACTTGCACATTGAACTTTCTCAGGGGGACTTTTCCTGATACAGTTCCACTGCCCTCTGTGGAAGCAATGTCACACTTGGCACAATTTACACGTTTACACATTTTACCAATTTTTTACACATGGTTTACACATATCACTTTTCATCTCATTCACTTTCTCACTCACATGCACATTTCTGTTTTTCCTAACATGGCACTACAGATTTTAGGAGCTTAACACACAGTAATTTCACCATTCAAGTTAGGTTTAAGCAATATCTAATCACATTACGATAACATACATGGATTATTGCCTTTCACATGAAAAATACATAACCTCTTATATACTGGTCCAAATGACCTGAAATTTTAACCAGATGCTATTTTCGGGTTCTAGATCATACACTCAAGTTTTCAGATTTTTCTGAGTTAAATGGGATTTACAGTAAATAAAACACTTATTTAGCATGCTATTCACAATTTAAGTTAACATGGGGTTTAACACATCATGAAATTTTGCCACTTACTGTTTAAACAGAGGTTACTGTCACATACATGATTTGAGAATACAGAATTTACTCTAAATCATACAATTGTAGATCGATCACCACAATCATTATTGCATGCCTTTTATTTACCGAACCGAATTATTGGCATTTATATAAGCATGGATAATTCATCAAAAACTGAGTACATGTACACTGATCTACTACTCTTCATGATCAGACAAGACTAAGGCATTCAGACTAATCCTCATCATGAAACATAGATTGGCAAGAATTTCAACATTTCATGCTTACACATTCACGGTATAAAATTTCCTACATTCACCATCATACATCACACTCATCCACACACCACAATTGACAATATACATAGTGTATAGGGTTACCATATATCCTCATCACGGAAACCATACCAAAAATGTCGATAGGAAGGGCAGAACAGGTCACTGTTCTGTCCAGAGGAACTTGGCGGCAGTCTCTGGCCGCTGACTCAGGGTCAGCGACATGGTCGATGGACGCCAAGCATGATATCGGCGTCCATTGACCTTGCCGTCAATGCAGGTATGTGCAGAAACACAGACCCGACCTCTCAAGATTGGGTGAATGTGAGGGTCTAGGACTCGAGGAAAATGTACAAAAATTATAAAACCAACCTAGACTCATACGGGGACATCATGGTTAGGTCACTTGCCTTTAAAAAAAATTGCACCAAGGGATATAGGCTCGGTGAAGCTCTCCTTGGGCTGTCCCAAGAAGCCTCCAAATGAACTCTCCTCCGGGTTCTTGAGCGAGATCCACAGCAAGCCGAGGTCGGGAAGCGTTCCTCGATGATCCTTCTAGCCTCCAGTTGCAGTGGAACGCCGGATCAAGCTTCAGAAGTTCGGATTTTTGGGTGGCAAGGATGGGGTCTCTCACAGTTCAGAACTAGGGTTTCCTTCTCTCTTTTTCTCTTGCAACAGGGTGAAGAGAGGGGTTGGGGAGCAGATCCGGGTTTAGATAAAGGGGAGGAGCTTCTCCTGACCCGAAAGGCTGATGTGATCCCCCTCAGACCGTTGGGAACAACTCCCCAATGGGTGAGCTGCTTGCTTCCGAAATTTCCGGCTCTGCTGCGCATGCAGGCCAGAGAAGTTGGCGTCCACATCGCTAGACGCTAGGATTAGTGTTGGCGTCCATGGGTGGACGCTGACACCTCATCGGCGTCATGTTGTTGACGCCAATCTGGCCTTCGGCCAGAACTCTAAATAATGCAGAGAAACCATGCACATCTTACCCCTATATATGCCACACTTATGTATTACCATGCACATACTATCATCAAGCAATACATACATTATTTATTATATACATACACACACAAGCATTCCATAATACGTACGTAGATACATACATACGTACATATACGACACGAATTATTTACATGCAACAACATAATACAACAAAGTTCGAGGGCCTTACACCCTCTCCCCCTAAAGTAAACTTCGTCCTCGAAGTTAGAACGACACTACTCAAACAAAAGGGGATACTTCTTCTTCATCGCATCCTCAAGCTCCCAAGTAGCCTCCTCTCCTGAGAAGTTCCGCCGTAGAACTTTCACCGACGCAATACTCTTGTTCCAGAGATGCTGAACCTTCCGGTCAAGAATAGCTACCGGTTGCTCGACATATGAAAGATCTGGCTAGATCTCCACTGGCTCATGACTAATCACATGAGACGGATCTCGGACATACTTCCTGAGCATAGATACGTGGAATACAAGGTGAACGCTAGCCAAAGCTGGGGGTAATGCTAGCTCATACGCCACGCTGCCCAAACGTCTGAGAATCTCATATGGGCCAATGACCTAGGGCTTAGCTTGCTATGCCTGCCAAATCTGACAACACCTCGAGTAGGCGATATCTTCAAGAAGACATGATCGCCAACCTCGAACTCCAAATCCTTTCTCCTGTTGTCGGAATAACTCTTCTGCCTATCCTGTGCCGCAACAAGCCTTTTCTTGATAAGCTGTATCTTATCCGAAGTTTCCTGAACTAACTCCGGTCCGATCAATTGCCTATCACCAGTCTCCTCCAACATAAAGGAGATCTGCAGGCCTACCATACAATGCCTCGAATGGAGCCATACCAATACTAGCATGAAAGTTGTTGTTGTATGCGAACTCCACAAGAGGTAAATGACGCTCCCAATCATCCTTCCAATCCAGAACACACGCTCTCAACATATCCTCGAGCGTCTGGATAGTCCTCTCGGACTGTCCATCGGTCTGGGGATGAAACGCCGAACTGAGCTTAAGCTCTGAACCTAACGCATCCTGAAGACCCTTCCACAATCTCGAAGTAAATCTCGGATCTCGATCCGAAATGATCGACTTCGGCACACCATGCAATCTAATGATACCGCTAACATACAATCTAGCCAAACTCTCTACTGACTGCTTCTTCTTCATAGGCAAGAAATGATCAGTCTTCGAGAATCTATCTACAACTACCCAAATCGAGTCATTGCCCCTTCTAGATCGAGGCAAACCCGAAACGAAGTCCATAGTGACAGTTCCCACTTCCACACGGGATATCCATCCTCTGCATAAGGCTGGATGGTCGCTGCCGCTCGGCTTTCACTTGCTGACATACTAGACATCTAGACACATAATCCGCAACATCCTTCTTCATGCAGACCACCAAAATGATCTCTTCAGGTCTTGATACATCTTAGTGTTACCCGGATGAATAGAGAATCGCGATCTATGAGCCTCCGCTAACACATGCTCACGGACATCTACTACATCAGGGACATAAACACGGTGCTGAAATCTAATCACACTTCCTCATCACGAGCAATGCCCGCCTTACCCACTAACTCTAACAATCTAGGGTCGGCTTTCTGCTGCTCAATCACCTCATCCAAGACTGAGGATCTAAGGGATAGCTGAGCTACAAAAGCCTGACACAGCGATGGCTCTAACTCGATCATAGAGCACGCTGCATCCTCCAACATCTTCCAATCCTGCTGGAGCGAAGACCTGTTTCTACTAAGAGCATCTGCTACGACGTTCGCCTTTCCAGGATGATACTGAAGGTCGAAGTCATAGTCCTTCAAGAACTCAATCCATCTCCTCTGCCTCAGGTTTAATTCCTTTTGGGAGAAAAGATACTTCAAGCTCTTGTGGTCGGTAAACACCTTAAATTTGACACCATATAGATAGTGCCTCCAGATCTTTAGTGCATGAACCATGCTGCGAGCTCCAAATCATGAGTCAGATAGTTCCTCTCATGCTCCTTCAACTGACGAGAAGCATAAGCCACTACCCTCTCTCGCTGCATGAGTACACAGCCTAAACAATCTGAGATGCATCCGTATAAATGGCAAAACCTTCTGGACCACTAGGCAATACCAATACCGGAGCAGAAGTAAGCTTAGCCTTCAATAGCTGAAAGCTACGCTCACATGCCTCAGACCATACGAACTTTTCACCTTTCCTGGTCAGCTTTGTCAAAGGGGCGGCGATGGATGAGAAACCCTCAATGAATCGCCGATAATAACCAGCTAACCCAATGAAACTACGAATCTCCGAAGGAGTCTGGGGAATCTCCAAATCCATAACTGCCTGGACCTTTGGTGGATCAACTGCAACACCAGCGCTGGAGATGACATGCCCGAGAAAGTGAACCTCGCGCAACCAGAACTCGCACTTGCTGAACTTCGCATACAGCTTGTGCTCACGGAGAACCTCTAAGACTAACCTCAAATGCTGACGATGTGTGGCCTCATCCGAAGAATAGACCAAAACGTCATCAATAACACAACAACAAAGCTATCTAAATACGGACTAAACACCCGGTTCATGAGATCCATGAACGCTGCAGGGGCGTTGGTCAATCCGAAGGGAAGGACCAAGAACTCATAATGTCCATAACGGGATCTAAATGCCGTCTTGGACACATCCTCACTCCTAATCCGCAGCTGATGATAACCAGATCGCAAGTCAATCTTAGAGAAGATTGATGCATCCTGCAACTGGTCAAACATATCATCAATCCGAGGTAAGGGATACCTGTTCTTCACAGTCACTGGTTTAGCTTTCTATAATCAATGCACAACCGAAGTGACCCGTCTTTCTTCTTGACAAACAATACGTGCGCCCCAAGGGGAAACACTAGGGCGAATAAATCCCTTATCAAGCAATTCTTGCAATTGCTTCCTCAACTCGGCTAATTTGCAGGGGCCATCCGATATGGGGCCTTCGAGATAGGAGAGGTGCCTGGAAGCAACTCTATAGTGAACTCTATCTCCCTATCCGGTGGCAATCCAGACAAGTCATCGGGAAAGACATCTGGAAAATCCTGCACCACATCGATCTCTGCAAGAGTCAGTGACGAACCAGCATCGGGTACTAGCATAACGCTGGCAAGAAATGCGTCACAACCCTTGTTCACCATGCGCATCGCCTTCATGGCAGAGATAACTAACTTTCCCGCTATGTTCTTTGGCAAGGGATGAGAAAACTCGTCCTCACCAGGAATGCGGAAAGCAATCCTCTTCCGATGACAATCCACTAACGCATAGTGCTCCTCTAGCCAATCCAGACCAAGAATAACATCATAGTCCTTCATCTTTAGCAAGAAGAAACACCCATCTAGGAATCTATCCTCAATGCACACAGGTAACGACGGAATGCACTTCCTAGTCGATACCGTACCCGCAGGGGTGTGCACAGACAAAGGGACCTCTAACTCCTTAGACTCTATGCCAGACTCTAGGGCTAACTGCCTAGCGAACCGCTCGGAAATGAACGAGTGAGTAGCACCCGTATCAAACAAAACCCGAGCGTGCACACCGAAAAGCAAAACCGTACCTTCGGTGACATGCTCCGCCTGCTCGGCGTCCTCGCGAGCTAAAGCAAACACCCGAGCTGGGGCTCGAGGCCTTCCTGGTCTTCCTGTAGCTGGTGCGGCTGCCACTACTGCTGGTGCTAGCGCTCCACGCTGAGCTCCTTGCTGAAGTCTTGGGCAATCTTTGATCTTGTGGTCGCTGCTCCCACACTTCAAGCATCTACCCGCTACCAACCAACACTCGGAACCACCGTGTGTCTTCCCACAATGGGGACACTCTTTCTTCACACCAGGGGAACGTACAGAAGGTACCTGAGAGTTGCTGACTGTCACTGGTTTCTGCGGTGTCTGGTACACCATTTTCCTCTTATCCTGCCGTTGGAATGTCGTTGTCGGCCTCTTCTGCGAAGCCTTCTTCTTCTCCAGATATTGCTCCATTTCTCCCTCCTGCCTGCAGGCAGCACTGAGGGCCTCGTCCAGCGTGCGGTGGTCAAACGCCACGAGTCTCGTCCACAGTGATGGCTTGAGTCCCATCACGAACTTCTTGGTCTTCCTGCGCTCATCCTCTACGATATGCGGTGCATATTTAGAAAGTTCAGAAAACCTTGCCTCGTATTCCAGCACGGTCATGGAGCCTTGCGTCAGGGATAGAAATTCCTGCTCCATTTTGTCCTGGATATGCTCTGGGACGAACTTGGCTCGAAAGAGCCTCACGAACGCGTCCCACGTCACGTCTACTACTCCGTCCTCAAAGCGTGTACGAAGTAGGGAGGACCACCATACATCGGCTCTCTCCTGCAATACACCTTCATAAGCACCAACTAACAAATTCTAAATTAAACAGAACATACAAGCATACAAAATTAAAAGTCTACCTGTAGCATGTAGGTGGCTAGTGTCACCTTATCCTCATCAGGGCACCTGATGGCTCGGAAGATTTTCTCTGTCTCCCTTAACCAGCTTTCTGCCATTAATGGGTCACTCTCCCCCTTAAAAGAGGGTGGGGTCATCCTCTTGAATTGCTCCATGATGAATGGTCCACCATGGTCCTGAGCTGGTGCCTGAGCCTGCTACATTAAACAATAACAATACACAATAAACACAATATCATGCAATTTAAATAGCAAACTACTTGGTTGTTTCATTATTCTACCTGGGCCTCCAACTGGGCCTGGAGTGCTGCCTGGGTATGAGCCTGCGTCTGCATGGCTTGTAAAAGACCTTGCATGAATACTCCGTAGTCCACAGGCGGCGGTGGGGGAAGTACAGGGCCTCGCGGTGCTGGGGCCTGTTGCTCCGCCTGCTCATCACGTCGCGGCTCGTCCTCACGGGCCGATGCTCCACCACGCCTACCTCTCGAAGCCATGGCTGTAATAAAATTTCAGCCACCATTAGAGTTAGGTTACTAAGTTTTCTAACCATTTTCTTATCTATCTTTCACTTCTCAATAGTGTTTTCTACACATGTGGACATATTTAGCATGCAATGGGGATGATGACTTAGGTATATTCATGTGCAATCTCAAACGGTTGCTCTGATACCAATCTCTGTGACGGCCCTCATTATACCGGTACGGTTATACCAACCCACGTCGGTATAGCGAGAGTCCTCACAGTGGGACATTTACCCAAACGATACTAACAGCTGAGATACACGCGAATATACAACAGAGTAGCGGAAGTAAAAGACAACTGTCTCCATTCATTCATCATCCACATTTACATACATGAAGTTTGCAATTAACAATAAAGAACTAAAAGTTCACATAATTTAAATTGCTGAAATAAAATACATAATGTCCACACTTATACATCCTTTTCATTATATTTCTAATACAATGTTCAATTACATACTATGGAATACACAATCACAAAGAAGCTCCAAAACTAGCTAATCTCCGCGCTCGGAGTCCGTCTCCACTGTCTCCTGCAAAGGTGCCACGTCACCAACTACACCTGTACGCCGAAGCAAGGAGTGAGTCCAAGGACTCAGCAAGAAACACTATCCATAACATACACGTATAAGTCATAGGGGTTTCTACATGCACATTCAAACTTTACAACACATGGCATGCTAATTATTTAAAGGTTTCAACCTATCATGAAAGTTTTACAATTTATACATGGATCATACTTTCAGATTTCTAAGAATAAAACATTACCTATCAAATGCTCTCTATTCCATTTACTCATGAGATTTTGTCTTTAAAGAGCCAAGACATGAGAACTACCAACATAAACATTGTGCATATATGAAAGGAAACACAACTAGCATAAGTTTTACATGTTCTTAAGCATACACATAGATATTTTCACATACTTTAAGTTGCTGGTTTCACATGGTTTAATGGCTGTAAACCTACACATGAGAGCTACAATATCGCTTAAAACAAATCATGTGAACAACCAATCATGCCACTTGCATACGTGCTCATCAATTATCCCTAACATGGATTCTAGACATTTTTGCACATATAACCATGATGATAACGACATGAATTCACTGATTTCACATGGTTTCAGATTTGTCTCACATGGATTTCAACAACATATTTTCACATTTAGAATTTCACATTTTCTTTACACAAGTTTTCTCTTTCACATGGTTACACTTTGCACATACACATTCACATTGTTCACTTACACATTTACACATGAACACATACACATTACACATTTTAGGTGCCGTGACACATAGTCCAAACCACCAAAGAAGGACATATACACATCACATTACACATAGACGCCATCTAGGCATTCCAATGGCGACTCTTGGACTGCGCAGACCGGGAGAACAAGTCTCCACCCTAACCAGTGGTACTTGTCCACCTCCAGGATTTCCCCCTAATGCCCTTAGGGTCACTTGCACATTGAACTTTCTCAGGGGGACTTTTCCCTGATACAGTTCCACTGCCCTCTGTGGAAGCAATGTCACACTTGGCACAATTTACACATTTACACATTTTACCGATTTTTACACGGTTACACATATCACTTTTCATCTCATTCACTTTCTCACTCACATGCACATCTCTGTTTTCCTAACATGGCACTACAGATTTTAGGAGCTTAACACACAGTAATTTCACCATTCAAGTTAGGTTAAGCAATATCTAATCACATTACGATAACATACATGGATTATTGCCTTTCACATGAAAATTACATAACCTCTTATATACTGGTCCAAATGACCTGAAATTTTAACCACATGCTATTTTCGGGTTCTAGATCATACACTCAAGTTTTCTGATTTTTCTGAGTTAAATGGGATTTACAGTAAATAAAACACTTATTTAGCATGCTATTCACAATTTAAGTTAACATGGGGTTTAACACATCATGAAATTTTGCCACTTACTGTTTAACAGAGGTTACTGTCACATACATGATCTGAGAATACAGAATTACTCTAAATCATACAATTGTAGATCGATCACCACAATTCATTATTGCATGCCGTTTTATTTACCGAACCGAATTTATTGGCAATTTATATAAGCATGGATAATTCATCAAAAACTGAGTACATGTACACTTATCTACTACTCTTCATGATCAGACAAGACTAAGGCATTCAGACTAATCCTCATCATGAAACATAGATTGGCAAGAATTTCAACATTTCATGCTTACACATTCACGGTATAAAATTTCCTACATTCACCATCATACATCACACTCATCCACACACCACAATTGACAATATACATAGTGTATAGGGTTACCATATATCCTCATCACGGAAACCATACCAAAAATAGTCGATAGGAAGGGCAGAACAGGTCACTATTCTGTCCAGAGGAACTTGGCGGCAGTCTCTGGCCGCTGACTCAGAGTCAGCGACATGGTCGATGGACGCCAAGCATGATATCGGCGTCCATTGACCTTGCCGTCAATGCAGGTATGTGCAGAAACACAGACCCGACCTCTCAAGATTGGGTGAATGTGAGGGTCTAGGACTCGAGGGAAAATGTACAAAAATTATAAAACCAACCTAGACTCATACGGGGACATCATGGTTAGGTCACTTGCCTTTAAAAAAATTGCACCAAGGGATCTAGGCTCGGTGAAGCTCTCCTTGGGCTGTCCCAAGAAGCCTCCAAATGAACTCTCCTCCGGGTTCTTGAGCGAGATCCACAGCAAGCCGAGGTCAGGGAAGCCTTCCTCGATGATCCTTCTAGCCTCCAGTTGCAGTGGAACGCCGGATCAAGCTTCAGAAGTTCAGATTTTGGGTGGCAAGGATGGGGTCTCTCACAGTTCAGAACTTGGGTTTCCTTCTCTCTTTTTCTCTTGCAACAGGGTGAAGAGAGGGGTTGGGGAGCAGATCCGGGTTTAGATAAAGGGGAGGAGCTTCTCTTGACCCGAAAGGCTGATGTGATCCCCCTTCAGACCGTTGGAGACAGCTCCCCAATGGGTGAGCTGCCTTGCTTCCGAAATTTCCGGCTCTGCTGCGCATGCAGGCCAGAGAAGTTGGCGTCCACATCGCTAGACGCCAGGATTAGTGTTGGCGTCCATGGGTGGACGCTGACACCTCATCGGCGTCATGCTGTTGACGCCAATCTGGCCTTCGGCCAGAACTCTAAATTATGCAAAAACCATGCACATCTTACCCCTATATATGCCACACTTATGTATTACCATGCACATACTATCATCAAGCAATACATACATTATTTATTATATACATACACACACAAGCATTCCATTAATAAGTACGTAGATACATACATACGTACATATACGACACGAATTATTTACATGCAACACAATAATACAACAAAGTTCGAGGGCCTTACACCCTCTCCCCCTAAAATAAACTTCGTCCTCGAAGTTAGAACGACACTACTCAAACAAAAGGGGATACTTCTTCTTCATCGCATCCTCAAGCTCCCAGTAGCCTCCTCTCGTGAGAAGTTCCGCCATAGAACTTTCACCGACGCAATACTCTTGTTCTGGAGATACTGAACCTTCCGGTCAAGAATAGCTACCGGTTGCTCGACATATGAAAGATCTGGCTGGATCTCCACTAGCTCATGACTAATCACATGAGACGGATCTCGGACATACTTCCTGAGCATAGATACGTGGAATACAGGGTGAACGCTAGCCAAAGCTGGGGGTAATGCTAGCTCATAGGCCACGCTGCCCAAACGTCTGAGAATCCCATATGGGCCAATGAACCTAGGGCTTAGCTTGCTATGGCTGCCAAATCTGACAACACCTCGAGTAGGCGATATCTTCAAGAAGACATGATCTCCAACCTCGAACTCCAAATCCTTTCTCGTGTTGTCGGCATAACTCTTCTGCCTATCCTGTGCCGCAACAAGCCTTTTCTTGATAAGCTGGATCTTATCCGAAGTTTCCTGAACTAACTCCGGTCCGATCAATTGCCTATCACCAGTCTCCTCCCAACATAAAGGATATCTGCAGGGCCTACCATACAACACCTCGAATGGAGCCATACCAATACTAGCATGAAAGCTGTTGTTGTATGCGAACTCCACAAGAGGTAAATGACGCTCCCAATCATCCTTCCAATCCAGAACACACGCTCTCAACATATCCTCGAGCGTCTGGATAGTCCTCTCGAACTGTCCATCGGTCTGGGGATGAAACGCTGAACTGAGCTTAAGCTCCGAACCTAACGCATCCTGAAGACCCTTCCACAATCTCGAAGTAAATCTCAGATCTCGTTCCGAAATGATCGACTTCGGCACACCATGCAATCTAATGATACCGCTAACATACAATCTAGCCAAACTCTCTACTGACTGCATCTTCTTCATAGGCAAGAAATGAGCAGTCTTCGAGAATCTATCTACAACTACCCAAATTGAGTCATTGCCCCTTCTAGATCGAGGCAAACCCGAAACGAAGTCCACAGTGACAGCTTCCCACTTCCATACCGGGATATCCATCCTCTGCATAAGGCCGGATGGTCGCTGCCGCTCGGCTTTCACTAGCTGACATACTAGACATCTAGACACATAATCCGCAACATCCTTCTTCATGCCGGACCACCAAAATGATCTCTTCAGGTCTTGATACATCTTAGTGTTACCCGGATGAATAGAGAATCGCGATCTATGATCCTCCGCTAACACATGCTCACGTACATATACTACATCAGGGACACAAACACGGTGCTGAAATCTAATCACACCGTCCTCATCACGAGCAATGCCCGCCTTACCCACTAACACTAACAATCTAGGGTCGGCTTTCTGCTGCTCAATCACCTCATCCAAGACTGAGGATCTATGGATAGCTGAGCTACAAAAGCCTGACACAGCGATGGCTCTAAGTCGGTCATAGAGCACGCTGCATCCTCCAACATCTTCTAATCCTGCTGAAGCGAAGACCTCTTTCTACTAAGAGCATCTGCTACGACGTTCGCCTTTCCAGGATGATACTGAAGGTCGAAGTCATAGTCCTTCAAGAACTCAATCCATCTCCTCTGCCTCAGGTTTAATTCCTTTTGGGAGAAAAGATACTTCAAGCTCTTCTGGTCGGTAAACACCTCAAATTTGACACCATAAAGATAGTGCCGCCAGATCTTTAGTGCATGAACCACTGCTGCGAGCTCCAAATCATGAGTCGGATAGTTCCTCTCATGCTCCTTCAACTGACGAGAAGCATAAGCCACTACCCTCTCTCGCTGCATGAGTACACAGCCTAAACCAATCTGAGATGCATCCGTATAAATTTCCTACATTCACCATCATACATCACACTCATCCACACACCATAATTGACAATATACATAGTGTATAGGGTTACCATATATCCTCATCACGGAAACCATACCGAAAATAGTCGATAGGAAGGGCAGAACAGGTCATTGTTCTGTCCAGAGGAACTTGGCGACAGTCTCTGGCTGCTGACTCAGGGTCAGCGACATGGTCGATGGACGCCAAACATGATATCGGCATCCATTGACCTTGCCGTCAATGCAGGTATGTGCAGAAACACAGACCCGACCTCTCAAGATTGGGTGAATGTGAGGGTCTAGGACTCGAGGGAAAATGTACAAAAATTATAAAACCAACCTAGACTCATACGGGGACATCATGGTTAGGTCACTTGCCTTTAAAAAAAATTGCACCAAGGGATCTAGGCTCGGTGAAGCTCTCCTTGGGCTGTCCCAAGAAGCCTCCAAATGAACTCTCCTCCGGGTTCTTGAGCGAGATCCACAGCAAGCCGAGGTCGGAGAAGCCTTCCTCGATGATCCTTCTAGCCTCCAGTTGCAGTGGAACGCTAGATCAAGCTTCAGAAGTTTGGATTTTTGGGTGGCAAGGATGGGGTCTCTCACAGTTCAGAACTAGGGTTTCCTTCTCTCTTTTTCTCTTGCAACAGGGTGAAGAGAAGGGTTGGGGAGCAGATCCGGGTTTAGATAAAGGGGAGGAGCTTCTCCTGACCCGAAAGGCTGATGTGATCCCCCTTCAGACCATTGGAGACATCTCCCTAATGGGTGAGCTGCCTTGCTTCCGGAATTTCCGGCTCTGCTGCGCATGCAGGCCAGAGAAGTTGGCGTCCACATCGCTAGATGCCAGGATTAGTGTTGGCGTCCATGGGTGGACGCTGACACCTCATCGGCGTCATGCTGTTGACGCCAATCTGGCCTTCGGCCAGAACTCTAAATTATGCAAAAACCATGCACATCTTACCCCTATATATGCCACACTTATGTATTACCATGCACATACTATCATCAAGCAATACATACATTATTTATTATATACATACACACACAAGCATTCCATTAATACGTACGTAGATACATACATACGTACATATACGACACGAATTATTTACATGCAACACAATAATACAACAAAGTTCGAGGGCCTTACATCAGGCGTGGGGCCGCAGCTCGGTCGGGCTGCGGTTGTTCATATGTGGTGTTCTCTGTGGTGGCTCACTGGCCTCACTCATCCGGGGAGGTGGTAGGCAAGAGCTGGTGGCTGGCGAGCAGAGGAGTGGCCGGTGTGTCCTCCTCTTAGCTGCCAGTCGCGGTGGCTTGGTTTTTGTTGTTGTGATGACGTTTACTTCTGTGTTTCCAAGTGTGTCTCATTGCCCAAGCATGCACGATGGTTGTAACCTGATCGTGTCTAG
Organism: Colocasia esculenta; assembly: GCA_014218235.1. Taxonomy (NCBI): domain Eukaryota; kingdom Viridiplantae; phylum Streptophyta; class Magnoliopsida; order Alismatales; family Araceae; genus Colocasia; species Colocasia esculenta. Next base: position 41,004,095 of record CM024764.1, read on the forward strand.
CTTCCGTGGGCATTGTCGGTCTGGCCTCGTTGGCCATGCTTGGTGGTTTCCGCACTGCGTGTTCTCTCAGGGTGCCTTGTGCAAGCACCCGACTGCTGTTCCATAATCTGTTCGTTGGTGTCGCCCATGGTAGCACCGACGTGTGTGGTTCTCTTACCTCGTGGCGTGTCCGGGGTCCAGGGTGTTTCTGCTTGTGGGCCCTCAGCCTTGTGGAGGTTTGTGGTGGCCGTGTTTGTGGTGAGACGTCCTTCTCACATGGCTGCTCGGTGTCGCTCGTGCTGACACCTATCTATGCCTCACTTACCTCATGGAGGTCTAGGATGGCAGTGCTTGTGTCTTGAGACTCTGGTCTCATGTGGTTACTCCAGTGTTCCATGAGCTCTTTGTCTCGGCGGGTTGTCGAGGGTTGCTTCCACATGGTTTCTGACTCTACTAGTTCTGCGGGAGTCATGTCTGGCCCGACTCTAGTTGTTGGTCATGGCATTACTCTGTTCTGTTGCTTTGTAGTACTCTGCAGTAGGTGCTTCTTGCTTTACTACTTTCTAGAGTAGTTTGCTTCCGCATTCTTTGAAGTTCCTGCTACTCTGGCTGGTAAGGGACTGGTTATCCCTACTGAGCTTTGTTCGCGAGGCTCACCCCCTACTTTCTTCAGGTAGGGACTCACTGTCACAGAAGTTCATTGTCGGACGGTTGTGGTGGCAGTTTGTTACGTCCTACGTTGCCAGAAGTATGAGTTGTGAGCATGAGAGCTCTTATACTGTGTGAGTTGAGAGTTTCCTTTTTGCAAGTGCTCGGGGTATGCCCCTTAAGGATTGCACTTTCTTTCTATGCCTGTACTTTTATTTGGGACATGTTGTACATAACTTCTTTATTAATGTACGAACTTTCTTGTTATAGTTATTTGAATTCATTGCTTATCTCACTGGACTAAATTCTAACCCTTCCGGGTCTTTGGATCTATGGGTGACGGCGCGACCTTCGGGGTCCCTGGCGGGGGTCCAGGTAGTCGGGTCGTTATATTGTGGAGACATTAATTGTACAGAGTGGTGTGCGAGGTGTTCACAGACCATAGGAGTTTACAATATGTCTTCACTCATAGGGATCTGAATCTAAAGCAGTGCTGGTGGGTTGAGTAACTGAAGGACTACAACTTTACTCTTTCCTATCACCCAGAAAAAACTAATGTTGGGTTGACGCTTTGATCAAGAGAGCCCACTTGACTTCTTTGTTGGTTAGACACTGGAGGTTGTTGGAGGACACTGTTCAGGGAGTGTTCCATTCATCGAGGCTCAGAGATAGAGCAGTGCTGACCAGTTCACTGTTTGACCAGCCATGTACTAGCAAGTGATAGAGGCTCAAAGTTTAGATTCTGACTTAGCAGACATCTTGCAGATGCCAGAGGTAGAGTTAGACAGACGTCTGGTAGGAGCTGTTAGTTGAGGCACACCGGTCGAGGTACTCTATTCATCCTGGCTTCAGCAAGCTATACGACTTGAGGGGACTCTTTTGGTGGCCCAGGATGAAGAGAGATGTAGTGAGGTTGTTGCTCGCTGCCTTATCTATCAGAAGGTGAAGGCGGAGCAATAGCATCCTAGTGGTGAGCTTCAGTCATTACCCATTCTTGTGTAGAAGTGGGAACATCACTATGGACTTTGTTGTTGGTTTACCTCATACCTCGCAAGGTCATGACAGTGTGTGGGTGATTGTCAATCGTCTGACGAAGATAGCGCATTTCTTGCCAGTCAGATCAGCTTGGTCAGTGGACAGACTTGCTAGATTGTTCGTGGATAGAGTAGTTCCATTGCACGGGACCCCGGTCTCTATTGTCTCATATAGAGATCCGCAATTTACTTGGCACTTTTGGCACAGCTTTCAGAGAGCACTGTGCACAGAGTTGAGGCTGAGTTCAGCTTACCACCCGCAGATAGATGGTCAGTCAAAGAGGACCATACAGACCCTCGAGGACATGCTGAAAGCGTGCTTTTGGACTGGGTGGCACGTGGGAGTTGCACTTTTTCCATGGTGGAGTTCGCTTATAATAATAGCTTTCACTCCAGCATTGGGATGGCGCCCTATGAGGCTCTATATGGCAGACCATACTGGACACCTTGCATTGGCACGAGGTTGGTGGAGGTAGTTGTTGGGACCAGAGCTTGTACAGTAGTGTGCAGATATAGTGAGACTGATCAGGCAGAGACTGCAGACAACACAAAGCAGACAGAAGAGTTATGCAGATGTTCGTCGGAGGACACTACAGTATGAGGCAGGCGACAACATATTCTTACGGATCTCGCCAACCAAGGTTGTTCTTAGATTCAAGAAGAGGGGCAAGCTTAGCCCGAGGTTCGTTGGTCCCTTTCTCATCGTGGAGCGGATTGGCGAGGTCGCGTATAGATTGGCTCTTTCGCCTTAGTTAGCAGGAGTTCGCGACGTCTTCCACGTCTCGCAGCTGAGGAGGTATATGTCAGATCCATCACACGTGCTTGACTACTCACAGTTAGTGGTTGCTCCAGACCTGTCAGTGCTAGAGTACCGGTCAGTGTGGTGGACCGCAAAGTTCAGTAGTTGCACAGGAGGAAAATCCTGCACATAAAGGTCATCTGAGAGAATCACGTCAGTGGAGAGGCCACATGAGAGTACGAGGATGAGATGCGAGAGCATTTTCCATACTTGTTTGAGTGACTGGTATGCTTGCTTGCCTTCGTCCCATGGTTATCCCTTGATTTTGAAGATGAAATTATTTTTTTTGTTGGTTAGATTTGTAACATCCCTTCTCTTTAGTCAGCCCCTCTATTGAAGGTAGTGACAAGTCGAGTCATCGCCTTCTAAAGACGATGACATGGCTATCGCGTTTTGGTTAAGAATGCGACGGCTTCATCGTCGCATTCACCTTCTAACAGTTCTGACCGCGGCATGCCTATTTTGTCATCTTGTTGTCGGGACAGTTGGGACACCTGTTGGGGCACATGTAACCTGAAGGCAACATGGCAGTCGTCGCGTTCATGGTAGCAGGCCTACGAGGGAGACACGTGGCTGGTCCAATTGTCAGGTCTGACCAAGACTTTGAAGTTACGACATGATGGTCGTCTCATTCATTAGTGAATGTGACCAATTGGCTATCGTGTTCTGAGATTCAAGGCCTATATATGCAAGGTCAGCAGATTTATCTTCCCCTTTCTCCCTTCTTCTTCTCTCCTCTCCCCTTCCTCTCTTCTATCTGAGCCCACTCTTGGGGGTCATTCTTCTCCGACTTTGTGGAGCTTGACGTGGTGGCGGCCCTCCTCGCATGTAGGAGGTCGGACTTTGCTCGTGGACGACGTGAGCAAAGAGCTAGGAGCTAGGAGCGTGGAGGAGGTGGCCATGAACCCAACAGGTTGGCTCTTCATTTTGAGGTAGGGAACCTTAACTTCCCCCTAGTTCTAGCATGCTAAGACCTCCTTCCCCTTTCTTCAGGCCTTGTAGAATCCATGTTAGGTGTGTATGCATGTTTGGTGTTCCTTGAGCTTGAATGGGTTGGGGATTTGAGTGTTCTAATGTATGTGCATGTGAGGTTTCATGAGTGTAGATTCTTCACATTGACATGCATGGTGTGGATGAGGGTTTGTACTCCTACCATGTGTGTTGATCATTCTCCATGCTCCCCTCCCCCTGTGCCACCCGATTTGCCGTTTTGGGGTGTTTTTGAAGGTCTCAAGTAGGCACCCAAACCTCTGTCTATGGTCGGGACAAGGTCCTTGTCGCGACCTAGAATGCGATGTTACCCCTGTTGCCTTATGGCCTAGTAGCAACACCTTCCTTGTCGCATTCTAGTTGCGACAGGGGGTGCATCGCCTTCTGACTTACGTCGCGACAGGTAGGGTGTTGCATTTTGGTTGCGACCACCACTATGTCGCCTCCTCTAAGAGAGAAACAATGACTATGTCGCCTCCTCTAAGAGAGCAACAATGACCATGTCGCCTTCTCAGACAAAAGTGACAAACATCCTGTTCGGAGCCGTTCTGCTGCATCTCTATTCTTGGCACCTGTGTTGTTTTTAGAATGGTCCTACATGAGTCCTTCGCTCGATGCTTGGCACTAGAGGGCTTGTCCCGTTAGAGGTTGTTATCATTACTTGGGACCACCCATCCACGCGTGTGGGTTAAGGGAGTTATCTAGGTGCGGGCGTGCTCGAGTTACGAACTCTAGTAGTTGAGGGGAAAATAGTGAGGACAGTGACTTAGAGTCCTAGAATGCTGAGGTGGTTTGTGTTAAGTTTAGAATAATTATCTAGAGGGGGGGTGAATAAAGAATCTTTAGAATTATATACCAATTTAAAAATTAACGACAGTGAGATTTGGATGGTGATTAGACGAACATCACACGATGCAGGGAAAATGCAAACCATGCACAAGAGAGCAGAATTTTAAGGTGGTTCGACTCTAATGAGGAGACCTAAATCCACCCCGCACCAAACCAGTGAGGTACCACTACAAGAACCACTGTGTGAGACTCTCACACAATTGTTGATTCACAGCTTCTTCACATCCGATGACTCACAGCTTGAGCAATCTACTGATTCACAGCTTCAAATCCTATGATCCAATCACAACACGTGAAGGATCAACTCAATCTACTTCACAAAGAAGCAGACAACCCAATTTTGTAGTATTCAGAAGAAATTGAAAAGAATTAAGTAGACAAATGCCAGGAGGTGTTCAGAAGTAATCAAACTCTCTACTCAGGAGCCCAATCTGGATTGAGAAATTCCTTTGCTCCAATTCTGACTCCTCCTCAGCTGAATTCCTCTTCTAATTGCAGTGCAAGGATCACATGCATCAGAGTTGAAGAAGTGTTCCGATCCTCTGTTCTGAAAGTTCAGCAGCAATTCTTCGAGGTAGCAAATTGGCTTGTTCTAGTAGCACATTCTTCGCATCTGAGCTCCAAGTCGAGGTCACCTTTTCATGCAAAATTCAGAGCTCTATTTTCTTCTTCTTTTCCCGCTCTTCAATCCTTCTTTCAAGCTATGCGTGATTCCTCTAACGAACTGGGACACTTTTCCACTTTTGATTTGATTGCGCGCGATCTGCTGCAGTGGGCCCCTCAACAGATTCCCAATAGTTAGGGAGAATCTTTTTGCCGCCAAGAGATGGTATCTTCTAGAAACGATGACGTGTACCCAAAGTCCCAATGAATAGACCTAGGATCATGTGCCCAATTCTTATGCGCTGGTGGCTGCTCTGTTGAAAGATTCTAAGTATTGCAGTGTCGACACATCCAAGATGTAGTGTTGACACACATATACATTTAAGTACTGCAAGATTCCCAGAACACTAAGCTGTAGTGTTGACCTAACCATTTCATAGTGTCAACCTGCTCTTTCTTCTAAACCATCATGTTAGTTAGATAGAGTCGACCTTACTTAGAAGGAACGTCGACCTCATCCTTACTTCTCTTCATAGAACACCTTGAATCCTGAATAGTGCCGACCTTATTCACGCTTGGTGTCGACCTTATCTGCTTGCTTCTTTCCATTACAGCACAGGAAGGCCACTAGAGTTGACCTGCTCTCTGAGTAGTGTCGACCTGATCTGATCACTTCTTCTTAGTGCAACCCAAAAGAACCACTAGTGTCGACCTATGTTCCAGGTAGTGTCGACCTTATCTGATTATATCGAATTTTTCACTTGATGCAAATGAGTTGTTCCTGTGAAACAAAATGTCATGTGTCAAATATCGAAGGCTTTTTACTTAATTTATGACATCATCAAAACCAGGGACACAACAATCTCCCCCTTTGATGATGGCAACATTTATTCAAAGAGGTTTTGACTTGTAAAAATGTTCATAATCAGAAATTATTAGCCCACTCAACCATTCACATAAGTAAACAAGCCATCTACTCAAATTCATTGCAAGTAAGCATACTTGCTTAAATTCATTCCATGAAACATTGATTCTTACAAAAAAAACATCAACTATTACACATGACCAACTATAGACAATCATTAAGATAGTCATCAACCAAACACCGCAACATCCCAAAAATAAACACAAACATCTATGATATCATATCTTCTCCCCCTTTGACATAATCAAAAGAGAAAAATCATGGAGGAGGTGGAGGAGGCTTCTGAGGGAACAATTGGTGCTCAATCTTGGACAACCGGTAGTGGATATCACTCTAATGATCTCACAAAAAGTGATCAATTACATTAATCTTGAGACCCACAAATTCCTTCAAATTGGCAAATTGATGATCAATCACAACTAGCAAATGATCCACCCCATGAGGCATAGTAGGGGCTACTGCAAATGAAGTGGCTTGATTACTATCTGTAGAGTCATGAGTGTCATGTAATTTCCAAACCTGGTTGAACTCATCTCTCACCAGTTGAAGTTTGTTAGAGATATCCTCATTAAAACCACAAAGTATTCATCCATTGAGAGATTATTGAGCAGTGAATCAGACTAGGAAGTTCATTAACCTTTGTTGGATCGGATATTCGGTATTGGCAAAGCTAGAAGGGGGGGTTGAATAGATTTGCAGGAAACTTAAGCAATATGAAAATTACTTCGGATTAAAAGATCTACTCAATTAAAACCCCTTTGATCTGATGTAATGTGTGTGAATAAATTAACAGTTAGTGTGTAGACGAAATCCTATGCATGCATCTAGCGCAATACAGTGTAAACCACAAGTCAAACCACAGTGCACAAAGGATTTTTTAGGTGGTTCAGAGATCACACCATGTGACTCCTACGTCCACCCCCCACACAGTGAGGACACACTACTCAAGAACTGAGTACAACACACACATGAGCACAACGGCTCAACCACACACACACACGCTAGATCAAGTCCACAAAAGATCAGATCCTCTAGCCTTGATCTGACCAACACACCACACACACGTTGTCTGATGCAAACACGCAATCAGAACAACAATCCACACTTCCACAACATCCACGTACTGATCTCAAATCAGTGCACACACACAGATATATGAAAGTAGTGAAAGGAGAAGAGTTTAGAGATGAGAATCAAATCCCGATGTAGATCTCTTCTCGTTGGTCGTCCAGAAGACTCCAAGCTTCGTCTTGACAAGTATCAGTTGATGGAGAAGCTTGAACCACGGAACCGGCTTCAACTCCACTTGGAAGGTTGTTCTTCTTTGTTCTGGGCAGAGAGATGAAGCAGGGCAGCAGAAGAAAGCCTTGATCTTGACCTTTGCTTAGGGTTTTGGTATGTGGCTCCTTGCTGCGAAAATAGCCTCATATGATCCATATATAGTGGTGTCCAAGCATAGAGAGTCATGCTAAAAGGAAACACCAAAATATAGATCATATCCTGGCCATTAGATCTTCCCAAAACTCCGTCTGTCGACAGCCGACTTGCTGCTGTCGACAGATGCTGACAGGTTTGCAAGAACCGGAAGACTGGGCTTTCTGGAAATAGATTTCTGAGTGTATCTGTCGACAGGCGAAAATCATCTGTCGACAGATGCATCAGATGCACTATTCATCTGTGACAGATGCACTGTCATATGTTGACAGGTGCACTATTTCAGCAACTTGTCTTGTTCTTTTGCACTTGGATTTTGGGCTTTGTCTTGCATGGAATCTCACCTACATTAAAAGACATAATTAGTGAGATATAATGAACATATAAAACATGTGTTTCATTTGCATCCAATTGTCATTCTCATCATGTTTCACACATTCATAACACAATAATTTTGTCTTGTTCATGAAATGTTCATCATCAAAAACAAACATACCATTTGTGAAATTTCACATAACATCAATTAGTATTGCTCATCATCAAAAACATTAAGCACTTGTTGTAACCAACATTCTCCAATATGAGAACCCAACATTCTCCCCCTTTTGATGATGACAAAAATTTCAATTTATGCACAATTGATGTTTCTCCCCCTTTTGGCAACATTCAAAAAGATAATGGTGCACACAAGTAAAAGAATGAAGCAAAGAATTGTGTGACCACATAACTGAATTGTGAAAGAATTGAGTGGGGAATGAGTGTTCAAATGAGATTGCAAGGTTGAGAATAGGTTGATACCCACTACAAAATGTCATAAACACTAGTATTAAGACACATAGAAATTCTACAATGGTTAAGAGATAATACTCCGGGAATCTCAAGTTATAGCATTTAGAATACATCGTTCAAAAACACATGAAAATGAGATAACCCTTTTGAATAAAACCATTGAAGAAAATCATATACCTTAGTGGGTGATGTTCAGTTGGTAAATGAAGGCAATGTCTACATGAACAATTGACAATAGACAAACCTATTGCCCTTGATTTAAATCTTGGAGGCTCCACTCTATTTCTAGCATTTGAACAATTTAAGTGGTAATTAGGATCACTTTTACCTTTTGACATGAAGGTAGACATTTGGGATGCCCGTACCCCCAGTTACTCAGTGTGAGTGACCATCATACCATTATGCAGAGATAATGAAAGGACTTTTTGACGCGAAGACAGACATTTGTGATGCCCGTGTCCCCGGTTACTCAGTGATACTCATCATTGCTCTGCCTTTGTCCCAATTCACATATTTGTTTTTTAAATTTTTGACTTTAGAAATAGGTAGCTTTTCTCTTTTTTTTTTTTTTTTTTTTAAGTTGGAAAATCAAGTTCAAAAGGTTTTATTAAGGTCAAAGGCCAATGCAAAGACATTAAGTTCAAAAACCTTCTTACTTGTCAATCCATATAGGAACATGATCATCCACAAGGGAGTTATTCAAGTGAGTTAGGTTAAAATCATTAGATTCGTTCAATGTTTTCTAGATGATACAACCTAGACTCAATCTCAAAATATTATTTCAAAATCATTGTGATTAACCATATGACTTTGATACTATGTGAGGATGAAAGGTTATAATGAATATTTATACCCAATTCTCCCCTTGCATCAATGATATGAACATACTCATGAAGAAATTATGAAGAAGGATGAAGAATTTACAGAAAATGTGTATCTGTCGACAGCAAGGGAGTGTCTGTCGACAGATGCACTCAGACAGGCAGTTGGGGTTCTGGGAAATCAGGAATTGAGTAAAGCTATCGACAGAAGGATTTTTGTCTGTCGACAGAAGCACACAGAGTCCAATTCTTGGTTCTGTGAGGCCATATCTGTCGACAGGCTGTTTGGGGCTGTCGACAGGGGCTTTGAAACTTCAGCTTTAAGGCTTTGAATTGAGAGTGATTGAACCATAAGATTGAGGATAAGTACACATTGAATATGAAGGGTATCCCTTATGAATTTCACTCACCTAGCCTTAAACTTACTCCCCCATAATGTGTGCATGTGAGAGATAACATTCAAGCAATTCAATCATGATTTAGACATTCATCACAAGCAGGTGCACACAAATTTCATGAGCATTCATGAGCATTTTCAAACTTACTCCCCCATAACATATGCATAGAAAATGTATCAAGCAATTCACACGTTATTAAGCACACAACTAGCCTTATGTATTACATGACTTTTGGTACTTGGGGAGTATTTTACTCACGCATAATGATAGTTCCAAACAAGCATAACTTGTTTTTCCACATGTCATCATTTGATATACCAAGAGGTCATGTGCACAGTTATGTAAGCAAGATGGCATGATTCTAATGCTAAGAGGCATTGTCATGTGGGGTAGCATTAATACACATTTTGCATTGCTCAGATAAAGGTAAGAATCCATTTCAATTTCAGCAGTTCATATTGAAGTGATAGGGAGATTTTACCTGAACAGTCTTCAATCATAGTAAAAACAGTTTACCTTTGTTCTCCATCATTTCTTGCCTTGCACAGCCAATGTCATGAATCCATTTCTAATTTTTTGGGTGCAAGACATCTCAGCTTGTTGATCAAGCTTGTTTTGGGACCCACACTTGCTTGGGTCCTGCAACGACATTAAGATTAGGATATAACAAAGATTTCAAAATCCAAAGTGATTTGATTTTTGGATTTTTGTTGTTTTGTGCAGTTTTCCTGTTCATAGATACATGAAATTTCTGATCTTTATGAACATGTTTATCCTTGTGTGTATGAACACATGGATTATTATGGAGCTTTGAAGCATGCACAACATCATGATTTTTATGAGAGTGTGATTTTTCTTCCAGCAGAATTTAGCAAGATGACCAAGTTTATTGCATTTGTAGCAAACAGGTTGAGCATTTACCTGGAGCTTACCATAGTGTGATTGCATTTGCTGGAATCTCTGAGATCCTTTAGAGTACCTTTGATCACCCTTGGGTTGAGAAGAAGGAGGTGGTACCCTTTGGTATCTCTTGCATGATGTGGAGTTGGAGATTGCCTTGAAGCTTTTTGAGCTGTTGGAGGAGTTGAAACATTGTACAATCCTGCTTTCTTTTTCACTTCCTTTTTCGGATTTTCAGTTGTAACTACATTCCTTTTAATTGCTGCCTTTTTGTTCAAATTTTATTTTGTTTTTGAACATTTTCTTTTTTTCACAGAAGCAAGACTTGTGTTTTTCAATTCATTTTGAATCTTTGTTTTTCAACTTTTAATGCAACAACTTCTTTTTCTGAAGTCTGAAGCTTGTTTAGCATGACATCCAAACCATTTTTCATTTGTGTCTTTTCATTTTCAAATTGAGTATTGTTGTTCCAGATCAACAATTTATTCTTAGAATTGTTCCATTCATCATTTATGGTCTGTCATGATACATGCATTCAATCTTCTTTTTCAGATGATTATTTTCCTCAATCAATTGGTTGCATTTCTCTTTTATTTGATGATCAGAGCCATGTTGGAGATTTGTTTGATCAATTGATCATTATCAAATTTGAGATTTTCATTATGATCAATCAATTTTTCATTTTGATTTTTCAAATCAGAATTTTCAGATTCCACATGATCATGATCTTCTTTCAACTTAGAAACTTGATTTCATAGTTTTTGACTTCATTTTCCAATTTTTCATTCTCCATTTTCAATGTTTCATTTTCTTCATAGAATGCTTGAGCATTACAATTATCATTTCATTCTTTTCCAGATTTCTTTTAGCTTCTTGTTTTGATGTTTAATAGTTTTAATTGTTTGCACATGTGCTCATAGCATTCTATCAATTCATTATAAGTATATCATTCTCTGAATCAGAATTGGTATTGAAGCATCAAATGGGTCTGAATTGGATTTACCTTTCTTGAGAATTTCTTGACATCTTTGACATATGTGATCCTCTAGAGTCGTCTGAACGAGAAGAGCCTCTTGAGATTCCATGAGCCATGTAGCATTTTTCATTGATTTCCCTTCAGACTTGCATGTTTTCATAGAGGAGACCTGCATTTTATGAACCTTGTCATCAAACTCAATAATCATTGGTCTACTTATGATACTTGAGAACTCAGACATATTCTGAGTATGTAGTAGATAAATAAACCAACCAACGAAGTGATCAGATCAGTTCAGAATCAATTATAACCCGATCAGAGTAATTAAGCACACATAAACGGATATGCCAAATCACAAACCGTTGAAAAAAACCTGCTCTGATACCAATTGTTAGGATCGAGCAATTAAGTGCACAAAAATAGATCTGCCAAATCATTACCGATAAACAAAGAACCTGCTCTGATACCAATTGTTAGGATCGGATATCTTCGGTATTGGCAAAGCTAGAAGGGGGGTTGAATAGATTTGCAGCGGAAACTTAAGCAATATGAAAATTACTTCGGATTAAAAGATCTACTCAATTAAAACCCCTTTGATCTGATGTAATGTGTGTGAATAAATTAACAGTTAGTGTGTAGACGAAATCCCTATGCATGCATCTAGCGCAATACAGTGAAACCAAAGTCAAACCACAGTGCACAAGGATTTTTTTAGGTGGTTCGGAGATCACACCATGTGACTCCTACGTCCACCCCCCCACACAGTGAGGACACACTACTCAAGAACTGAGTAAACACACACACGAGCACACCGGCTCAACCACACACACACCGCTAGATCAAGTCCACAAAAGATCAGATCCTCTAGCCTTGATCTGACCAACACACCACACACACGTTGTCTGATGCAAACACGCAATCAGAACAACAATCCACACTTCCACAACATCCACTGATCTCAAATCAGTGCACACACCAGAGATATAAAGTAGTGAAAGGAGAAGAGTTTAGAGATGAAGATCAAATCCCGATGTAGATCTCTTCTCGTTGCTCGTCCAGAAGACTCCAAGCTTCGTCTTGACAAGTATCAGTTGATGGAGAAGCTTGAACCACGGACGAACCGGCTTCAACCCGCTTGGAAGGTTGTTCTTCTTTGTTCTGGGCAGAGAGATGAAGCGGGCAGCAGAAGAAAGCCTTGATCTTGACCTTTGCTTAGGGTTTTTGGTATGGTGGCTCCTTGCTGTGAAAATAGCCTCATATGATCCAATATAGTGGTGTCCAAGCATAGAGAGTCATGCTAAAAGGAAACACCAAAATATAGATCATATCCTGGCCATTAGATCTCCCAAAACTCCGTCTGTCGACAGCCGACTTGCTGCTGTCGACAGATGCTGACAGGTTTGCAAGAACCGGAAGACTGGGCTTTCTGGAAATAGATTTCTGAGTGTATCTGTCGACAGGCGAAAATCATCTGTCGACAGATGCATCAGATGCACTATTCATCTGTTGACAGATGCACGTCATATGTTGACAGGTGCACTATTTCAGCAACTTGTCTTGTTCTTTTGCACTTGGATTTTGGGCTTTGTCTTGCATGAATCTCACCTACATTAAAACACATAATTAGTGAGATATAATGAACATATACAACATGTGTTTCATTTGGCATCCAATTGTCATTCCATCATGTTTCACACATTCATAACACAACAATTTTGTCTTGTTCATGAAATGTTCATCATCAAAACACACATACCATTTGTGAACATTTCACATAACATCAATTAGTATGCTCCATCAAAACTTTAAGCACTTGTTGTAACCCAACATTCTCCAATATGAGAACCCAACAACCTTGTCAAACCTTTTTGCAAAGCTTCTTCATTGTCCTGGATCTTATCATATATTTCCTGCCTGATGTATTTAGCTTTATTGAACACAAACCCATTGGTTTGTACTAACAAATCTGATCGTACAGCTGTGAATCTATGAATTTGTTCCTATCTTTCCACATTTTTAGAAAGTCTCTGCTCAATAGTTTCCATCTGACTTTCAAACCGCAAAGCCTGTTGCTCCATCTTGGTATTCAAGGTATGAAGAGAACTGTGAACTGAAGCAAATTGCTCTTCCAGAAAATTACAAAGACTAGATGGAATTTGAGCTTCTATGGAGGATGAAAAGGAATATCATGTATAGAAGGAAAATCTCCAAAAGGAGGAATGAGGAGGTGAAAAATGAGGAGGATCTGATTCACAACAACCAGCTGTAGGGAAATGAATAGGAGAGGGAATAGGCAAATTCTCTTCCAACTAAGCATCCTCATGAACTATCCCTCTGAATTCTTTGCCCTTCTACATCTTGCTGCCCTTCTTCATCTTGCTTCCCTTCTACATCTTGCTGTGGCTAGTCCATACCCACATTCTCATCAACATTTACACGGGGTGTCCAATCAAGCTTCATGAATTTCTCAATATGAGCCAAGTCATATGTATGAAACTGCTATTTTCGAATTTTAGTAGCACCCAAGGGAAGGTTCAATTTTTGAAAGATTGTGGACAAATGTGCTGCATAAGGCAGACTTCGTCTCAACTTTGGCTCAGTTACTTCATGAAGCAGTTGACAAATGATGGTTGCAAGATTGACTTTTTCTTTCCTTGAGGAGTTAGAATTGTAGTGCACCAATGATGCAACAGTCGATTTGCCGAGGAAATCTGTTTGCATTCAATTGTGACACCTTTTCCTGATTAATATCAAGTACATTGTGTGGCAGACCAGTTAAACCTGAAAATGCCTCATGTGCACAAAACCAAAAATTCTGAGGGTTATGACCCTCATTTGGAATATCCATCAACTGACTCACAATAACATTTGTAAGTAAAATAGAAACTCCCCTTACATTAGACTCTAGAGAGTGCTTTTTACTGACCAAATTTTGAAAACTCTTGGACCAAATAGGATAGTATACCTTATGCTCACTTACAAAATCTGACCAGCCCTAGAATTCTATCATACCAAGAAGTTCTCGCAAAGAGTTGATCATACCTTCATCATGAATTTGATGATCCCGGGATGCAGGATGAGTTTATTTTTGTTTATCATCCTTCTCATTCAAAGAAGGAGATTGAGACTCTTCATCATCAGAGTCATCATCACCAAATTCAGATTCCTCTTCTTCTTGGTCTAAGTTCTATGCGGGCTCTTCAAAACTGGCTTCCTTGATAATTTACTCTTGGTCTTCAGCATTATCTTGTATATCATCCTCATCATCATTGTTTTCTTTCTCTCCATCAGGCGTAGGACTCACATTGACATTTTCAACCACTATCTGCTCATAGTTGTCGCTTTCTAGCTTCTCTATTTCACTAGCACCATCTTTTTGAGATTGAGAAGACTGTTGTGTTGGATCTCTTATTTTGATGATAGTCAAATGTGATTCATTAATACTTTGAAATCATGCTTATCATGCTTACATTTTTCTCTCACAATGTTTCCTTCATTTACAACTCAAGAAATGGTATGTGGTGTCGACACAGCTCAACTGTGTGTCGACACTAGTGAACTATCCCAGAATAAAGTCATCAGTAAGCACCCAATGGTGTCGGCATAGTCTAGTTGTGTGTCAACACTGGTTCCAGATTCCAGGAGATTGTTTTTGTGATATTTAGGACAGGGTGTCGACACATAGGTAAGGTGTGTCGACACAGTCAATCTATTTTTTTCTCTCTCTTTTCTATCTAATCAACAGGGACGCGTGGAAGCTTTTGGAAAGGCTTTTTGGGCCGGAACGTTTATGCCCACAATCCCAAGATATTTTTGTGGACCCATGGGGCATAAATACCCCTTATCCACTTGGCTTTAAAAGAGAGATCGAGTCACACTTCTGTTCTTCCAAAACTTTAGAGAATTCCGACCATTCCTGAGGAAGGCTCCAACCTGGCAAATTGCTCCCAGAACTGAAGGAACAAGAGGTTTGTATACCTTAGATGATCCAATTGAAGGAGAATTTCGATCCATCTGAGTCTTCTTCCTGGAGCTGAAGCAGAAGAACTGATCCCCATTCCTGAAGCAGAAACATGGATCTTTGAACCAGTCCTCTTCAATTTGGAATTCAATTGCTCTGACTGGTTTCTCATTTCAATTTCACTCTATACTGTGTGTTTTTGTGAAAATGGTGCAATCCTTGTGCCCAATTTCACGTGTGTGATTGAATCTGAGATTTCTATATCTCAGGTGAGTGTGTGTTCCTTTGTGACTTTTTTGAACTGGCAAGATAAGCCACACTTGTGTTGTGTGATGGTGGATGTAGGATACACTGTTGTGTAATCTGAACCACCCTAAATCTTTGTGTCATTGTGGTTTGCTTGTCTCTTGCGTTAGATGCTTGATAGGTTCGTCAAAATTTCATCATCTAACTTGTCTAATTTGTTTAGAATTGTCATTAACACTCAGATTTCACACTCAATTAAGTTTCTCTAAGTTTTTGTCGAGTGGTTTTTAAAATTTGGAGAAATCTATTCAACCCCCCCCCCCTTCTTGATTTCTAGTAGCAGTCTTTTCCGCAACATTTCATTTAGTATCAGAGCGGGTTCTCATTACACTTTAAGTGTTGATCTAACGATCAAGTTTTATTGCTATGGAGAATGTTAGGGGATTTATTGCTGAAGGTCATTCAATCTCTAGGCCTCCTTTTTTCGATGGATCTAACTATGCTTATTGGAAAAACTGGATGCAAGTATTCCTTAGAGCACATAATTATGAGCTCTGGAAGATTGTTGACAAGGGACCAGATGAACTTCCTGAGGATGAAAGTCTATGGACTAAGGACTAGATCAACAAGTCCACACTCAGCTGGAGTGCCATGAACATGATGCAATGTGCCATCCATCCCAAGGAGTATTCCAGAGTGTCCTCATGTAAGTCTGCTAAGGAGATGTGGGATAAACTCCAACTCATTTATGAGGGAACTTCTGAGGTAAGAGAGACCAAGGCAAGTATTCTAGTCTCAAATATGAAATGTTCAGAATGAAGAGTGATGAAACTATTTCTGAGATGTTTGCTAGATTCATGCTTTTAGTAAATGGTCTTAGAGGTCTAGGAAAGGACTATTCAAATAGTGACCTTGTTAGGAAATTCCTTAGATCACTTCCATCAGCTTGGCACACAAAGGCTACTGTAATTGAGGATTCCAAAAATCTGTCAACCATGCAATTGGATGAGTTAATAGGTTCACTCATACATATGAAATTAACTTGAAAAGAAATGCTCTTTGAACACATCTAAGAAACCTATTTCTCTAAAAGCTTCATCTAGCTCAAGAATTGTTACTGATCAATCTGATGAAAATGATGATTATTCTGATGAAGAGAATGATGAAGAACTAGCCTTATTGACAAGGCAGATCAAAAAGATCTTAAGAAAGAAAGGAATGGTAAGTTCAAGCCCTTCATCAGAAAGGATATTTCAAGGAAAAATGATTTCAATAAAAAATTGGAAACCACTAAAAAATGACATTATTTGTTATGAATGCAGGAAACCAGACACATGAGAGGAGAGTGTCCTGATCTAAAGAAGAAGCTGAAAAATCAGATATTCAAGAAGACAAGAGCATGTTAGCTACAGAGTGATGAGGATGAAGAAGACCAAGAAGAAAGTAGCTCAGATGAGGAAGAGTGACATGTCTTATGGCTAGGCATGAAGAAAATACTGAGGTAAGTCCTCCTTTGAAGATTTTACAACTGATGACTGGGAGGAAGCCTATGCTGTGTGTATTTGAAAAATTGTGTGAATTAAAATCTGAAAATAAGACATTGAAAAGAAAAATGAATAGCATGGTGCAAAGTGCTCAAGAATCTGAACAATTAAAACTGTTGACTGATGAAATCAATAATCTAAAAAGGGAGAAAGAATATGTGGATGAACAAATTGATGAAATCAAGGAGAGATGTCAATCAATTGAAAAAGAAAAACAGATCTTGATGAATGAAAATGAAAAACT
Source organism: Colocasia esculenta (assembly GCA_014218235.1). NCBI lineage: Eukaryota > Viridiplantae > Streptophyta > Magnoliopsida > Alismatales > Araceae > Colocasia > Colocasia esculenta. The sequence continues at coordinate 41,021,235 of CM024764.1, forward strand.
CATAAATGAAAAAGGGGTGACACAAGAGGAACTAAAAACTATTAAAAGAGAATGGATGACAAGAAAGAGACCTTGTCAAAAACTTGTCAAAGGCAAGCAAAACCTAGATGCTATCTTAGGAATTCTAAAGAACACCATCAAACATGGTTTAGGTTTTCAGCCTGAAAACAAAGAAAAAATTGGACAAACCTGGATAACTTCATTTGTTCAAGGCAGTACCTCTTATAGCAACTTTGAAGAGAACATCAAAGAAAAACCACAAACAAATCTAAAATCCAAAAACAAAACCCAAGTGAGACATGAAAAGTTCAAAGCAAAAATCAACAAAAATGGAAATCAAATGATAGACCAGATTTGTCCTAAAGAACAACAAAAATTTTCTCAGTTGGATATAATTTTCATACCAAAAGGAATAATATTTTTACACCACAAAGAGTCATGATGTGCACATATGCAAGAAATCTGGTCATACTGATGAAAAATGCAAATCAAGAACAAATTCCAAGAAAATAAAACAAATCTAGATTCCAAAACATCTTGCTGTTGAGCTGAAACAACTGATGGGACCCAAAGCAATTTGGTACCAAATTGTTTTTCTAAATTTGTTTTGCAGGAATGTCTTACAGTCCACAAGAAGGATAAGTGGTACCTTGATAGTGGCTGTTCAAGACATATGACTGGAGATAAAGAAAAATTTTCTACATTGATTGAAAAGATGGTGGACATAATTTTTGGAGGTAAGAACAAAGGTCAAATCACTAGAACAGGAAAAATTGGTAAGATTCCTTCAAGCTCCATTGAGAATGTATTACTTGTTGAAGGTCTTGATCATAATCTCTTGAGCAAAAGTCAACTATGTGACAAAGGCCTTAAGGTAATTTTCGATTCTGAATCATGTGAATTGTTGAAAAAGATTCTGGAAAAATAAAATTTCTTGGCCAAAGAATAAATAATGTTTACTTGGCTGATTTGAATGATCATCAACATGAAAATTTGTGTCTTGTTGCCAATCAGCATGATCTATTTCAACTGTGGCATAGAAGGTTAGGTCATGCTAGTGAAAATGTTCTGAATAAGTTGTTAAGAAATTCTCTTGTGAATGGTTTGCCAAAAATGACGAAAAAGAAAATGCAATTATATGTGCTTCATGTGCCCAAGGCAAACAAACCAGGAAATCTTTCAAATCTGTTGCACACCTTAATCACCTCCAACCCTTTGAATTGTTGCATATGGATCTATTTAGTCCAACTAGGACACTCAGTCTTAGTGGACATAGATTTGGATTTGTGATTGTGGATGATTTTTCTAGATTCACATGGGTGTATTTTCTATCTCACAAGAGTGACACATTAGAAAACATCAAGAATTTGTTGATAAAATTGAAAATGCAAAAACAAATAAAATACATTCTATCCTTACTGATCATGGTGGAGAATTTGACAATAATTTATTTTTAATTTTGCAAGGAATAAAGGAATTGAGCATAAGTTTGCTTCTCCCAGGACTCCTGAACAAAATGGAATTGTAGAAAGGAATAATAGGACTCTAGTTGAAATGGCAAGAACCTTGTTGATGAAAGTGAGCTTCCAAGAAAATTCTGGGCAGAAGCTATCAGCACATCATGCTATGTCCTCAACAGGGTAATGGTAAGACCAATCCTTAAGAAAACTTCCTATGAACTTCTGAAAGGTAACAAACCCCACATTGCATATTTTAGAGTCTTTGGATGTAAAGTTTTCATTCACAAATGACAAACATGATCTTGATAAATTTGAAAAGAAAAGTGATGTAGGCATCTTTCTTGGATACTCTGAAAATTCAAGGTCATATAGAGTGTTTAACAATGAATCAAATAGCGTAGAGGAAACTCCTCATGTCATATTTGATGAGAATATTGAAAAATCTACTGACCTTGATTTGTGCAGGAATCAAGAAGAAGATGCTGACATTCTTATCAGAGAAAAGATCAAACTGTGGAAATGAAGAAGCTGCTGAACCTAAAACTGTGTCGACACCACAGGACACTGAGTCGACACCAGAGCAGGTAAGCAGCAACAAGAGGTAATGAAATCAATACTCTAAAGACCATCCACTTGAGAATGTTGTTGGAAATGTTCATGACAGAGTCCATACAAGATCTCATTTTAGAAATGTCATTGAACAAGATCATATGGCTTTTATTTCTCAAATAGAACCCAAAAAACATTGAAGAAGCACTAAAAGATGATTCTTGGATAGAAGCCATGCATGATGAATTGAATCAATTAAAAGAAATAATGTTTGGAGTCTAGTTTCCTAAAAATCCTGAAAACTCAATAATTGGAACTAGATGGGTGTTTAGGAATAAGTTGAATGAAGAAGGAAAAGTTGTCAGAAATAAAGCAAGACTGGTTGCTAAAGGATATAATCAAGAATTTGGAGTTGACTTTGAGGAATCCTTTGCACCAGTAGCTAGATTAGAAACAGTGAGAATTCTCTTGGCATATGCATGTTCCAAAAACTTCAAATTGTTTCAAATGGATATGAAAATTGCCTTTTTAATGGTTATATTAAAGAAGAAGTTTTTGTTGCTCAACCCCTTGGATTTGAAGATCTTGATAAACCTAACCATGTTTACAAATTGCATAAAGCTCTTTATGGTTTGAAACAGGCTCCGAGAGCATGGTATGATAGATTGAGCAATTTTCTGGTTAGTAAGAATTACTCTAGAGGTAAGGTGGATCAAACTCTTTTCACAAGATCAATCCACAATCATATCATTTTAGTTCAAGTGTAAATAGATGATATCATTTTTGAATCCACTAACCCTTCACTGTGTGAAGAATTTTCTAATCTAATGCACAGTGAATTTGAAATGAGCCTAATGGGAGAATTGCAATTCTTTCTTGGTTTGTAGGTCAAACAACATGAGGATGGATTCTTTATTAATCAAGCCAAATATGTTAAAGAGCTACTCAAGAAATTTCACTTTGAACAAGCCAACCAGCAACTACTCCCATGAGTACTAGCATCAAATTGGAAAAAGATGAAAAAGGTAAACTAGTTGATGCAAAGCAATACAGAGGTATGATTGGATCTCTTTGTATCTTACTACAAGTAGACCAGATATTCAATTTAGTGTATGTCTTTGTGCTAGATTTCAGTCTAGTCCAAAAGAGAGTCATTTGCTTGCAGTTAAGAGGATTTTAGATATCTCTGTGGAACTTGTGATTTGGGTTTATGGTTTCCAATTGATGTCCTGCTAATCTAATTTCACATTCTGATGCTGATTATGCTGGGTGTAAACTTGACAGGAAGAGTACTAGTGGATATTGTCAATTCTTAGGAAATTGCATGATAATATGGGCATCCAAAAAGTAACACTCAGTTGCACTATCTACTGCAGAAGCAGAATATGTTGCTGCAGGAAGTTGTACAACTCAAGTGTTGTGGATTAAAAGCCAATTGCTTGACTACAACATTGATATTGGATGTTCATCTATCATGAGTGACAATACTAGTGCAATCAATCTTTCCAAGAACCCAATTCAACACTCTAGAACAAAACACATTGAAATCAGTATTATTTTCTAAGAGATGAAGTTGCAAATAAAAGCATTAAATTATAGTTCATCCCTACTGAAAAACAAATTGCAGATATTTTCACAAAACCTTTAGCTGAAGATAGATTCACTTCCTTAAGAAGAGAATTGGAATATGCAACTTGGAATAAAAAATAAAAAATTGAGAACTTTGTGATTCGTTATGCTAAGATTATGAGGTATATCAAATGGTGATTAGTGGAAGAACAAGTTATGCTTGTTTGAAAGCTATCATTATGTGTTGAGGAAACTCTCCACCTAGTACCCATGATCTAAAATGTGTAAAATCATTCTATTCTTTTTTTTGTGTTGTGATTGTCATTCATGTGCTTGAAACATAATTGATCATGTATGTTTACTTGATGAATTTGACTGCCAAAAACTGAATGTTGAAGATTGACTGTTCCTAGATGATTACTTTCTGACATTGAATGTCAATTGGATGTCATTGAGTTGAATGTTGAATGGCTCATAATGAACATATTGAGGGGGAGCTTGTTTCTTGAGAAACACATGTAAGGTCTAAGAATTGAATTCAGAATCAGAACTGTTATGAAGTCCTTTTAAGAACAAGTCCTGGAGTTGATCAAGATAATGCTGAAGTCTGAATGAGTTGCTGAAAACTTGTGTGTGGTGAACATATCTCACACTGAACTTTGTCCAATTCATGCTCATTCTTGTAATCATTATCTCTTCAATTTCAATTTCATCAAATTCACTTGATCATCTTACTCTTTATTCTTTCACTGAAGAAGGATTTCTTTACTTGTGATGACAAATAGATGAGATCAATAACTCAGGGGAGCTAAAGAATTCATTACCATCTTTCTCTCATTAAACCAAAGTTAATTTAGTGTGTTGATGAATATCTAATACATGAAATGTTCATTCATTCTTCTGACGATCATAAGGGATGATTTCTTAAATGCTATAACATGTTCTTTCTGTTAACACTTTTTTTTTTTACTTTGAATTCCTCAAGTAATTTGATTTCTTTCATGGATTTTTGCTTAATTATGTATTGATTTTAAACACTTCCTTCAAGACTGATGAAAGGTAAAGCTGTGTCAAAAGTCTCAATGTTCATTTTAAAGAAAATGTTTTACAGAGCAATGGCATAACACTGAGAAACTGCACACCTTCACAAAAGTGAAGTGCCATGTATGTCATGAAGTGTTGTGTTATCTCTGTTCTAAGGGGTAAAATAAAGACAAAAATAACTAATGTTAACTGAGTAACTGGAAATATTGGCGTTTGATAAATGTATATTTCCATGTAAAAAGGTTTTCATTCACCCCTTGAGGCAGGATAATTAGTAAATCTTTAGTAACCAGGAATTCTGGTGTGTAAAAAACATGTTTACTTGAGTGAAAATGATTTACTATATTTGACTGCTCATTACTTCAAAGTGAAAGAAAATATAGTCAAAGAAAATGAACAGCTTAAACCTGAATTCACTCTTTTAAAAGTGTTCAATCTCCATATGTATTGTCTTAATCCTAAAGCAATCACATTACTTTTGGTTAAGAAAAGTGGAAAATGTTGAAATTGACTGTATAGAATAGTTTATATCACTTAAGCAATCACTCCAATTCTTCAAAATTTCTTGGTGATCAATTTCATGTCAGATATTTTTCAGCCCACTAAATAATATGGGATAATGTTTAGAAAACAAAAAAAAAATGAAATGATTTCTTTAACATATTAAAATCCCTGAATAATTGATTTCAGATATGGTTCATATATTAATATATCCTTCTTCTTCATCTCTCTCAAACAAAAAAAAATGCAATTTTTGTATCTGTGAGGTCGACACATTCTCCATATGTGTCGACACATTGACCCTGTCAGGTCGACACACTCACCTGTGTGTCGACGCACCTGGGCTTGACAGGCGGATCATGTTTACGGTATTTTGACGACGGTTTATCTTAACTCCCGTCTTGAGAGAGCAAAACTCCTTTTATATACCCTAACCCTCAGGTCGACCCTACCACTTGTTCTTTTCCCCATTTGAACTCCTCCCTCCATCACACTCTCAAACGACCGATCCCCCCTGTCTGGCCGTTTCTTCTCTTCCAAATCTCCATTCTCTCTCTCTTCTCATTCTTCCCTCTTCCATGGCTCCCAAAAACACTCCAAGAGAGGAGCCAAGACCAGGTCAGCGACAAAGGGTATCACCATTGAAGAGCCTCAACCAGAAAGAAGAAGCAAGTTCAGTCATGATCAACCCAAGAGAAAAGGTGAGGACACTCCTTCAGGCACCCCATCTAAAAGGGGAAGAGTATCTGCTCTCAGCAAAGGCAAGTCTCCCATGTCCTCACGTTACCCTAGAAGAAAACTCATATTGGATTCTACTGAATCTTCTTGAGAATCATCTTCTGAATCTTCTGATTCTTCTGAGGACCAAGCAGTCACTCCATCCCAAACTGCATCTGAAGGTCGCTCTATATTGAAACCTAGGGCTGTGAATATTCATGATGAAGCCTTATCGACTGCTTTTCCTGAACTCATTCCCTTCTTTAAATTTCAAGGCTGGTTGAAATTCATTTCAGAATTCAGGACATTCTATCCACGGTTGGTTCAGGAATTTTACTTGAATTTGACAAATGTTGAAGAAGGTTTTAAGTCTGAGGTCAAAACTGTTAGCATTCATTTCACACCTGATTAGCATCAAACTCTTTGGTATTCCTGATGATGGTGATGACTGGAGTGAATATGAATATGATCTTCATGAGGCCTACTCTCTACTTAATGGTCTTCCTCATGATGAAAATGATTCTAGGCAAACACATGTAACAAGATACAACACAAACACTTTTCCTCCAATTCTGATGCTGGTTCATTACATTCTTACCACCATCATCACACCACAGGGTGGTGGCAGAAATCGATTGACAGACATTCAGAGATTTGTGTTGTATAGCATGAAGAAAAATGTGAAGATCAATTTGAACTTGATTATGACTCAGATTTTTTCTGAAACAAACAGAAAAGATTTACACAGATCCTTGCCATATGCTGCTCACCTCACAACAGTTTTTAAACGCTTTGGAGTCTCTTTTCAAAATGAGAAGGTTCAGAAAATTCCTCAAAGCAACATTTACTGCTTACATCATGTACATAAATTCATGAGATTTCGAATTGAGGGAGATCAGGTTCTTAGAGGTCAGGTTGTAGAGCTAGATCCTCCTATTGACCATATTCAAGAACAAGTTCCTCCAGAAGGCAAGACCTCAAGGTGATCTAGTGGACCAGCCACAAATTGAAGTTGAGAATCCTGAAATTCCTTTTGAACCACAAACTGTGCTTCCTCCTCCTGCCTCTCCACTTCCATCAGACATACCTGTCCCTCCAACCATATTCACCCAACATCACACTCAGCCTCCACTTCATCTAGTGGACCTCCCATTCCACCTGAGCTATATACGTTTCTGCAAACTCAGTTTGACTCTCTCAATTCCACCATGACAGAATGTCCAACAGATTTTAACTTCGAATTCAGAGGCTAGAAAATTTAGTGAATGGTCAGTTTGTGAGACAGCATGAAGCAGCTAAGCATGCCACTAGAAGATTCAATAGGTTGATTGGTACTTGGGTGAGTATGTACCCAACTTAAGGATCTCCAGGACAAGATTCAAGGAGTTCTTGAAGGCATTTTACTTAACACTCAACAGGGACTATTCAACAGTCAAGAATCTGTATCTCAAGTCTCTAAAACAAGATTGTCCTTTGCACATTTGGTTGATGATATGGAAGGCATGAAAAACTTAATGACTCACATTGATCAAGAGATGACAGATCTAAAGTCTGACTTTGCAAATTTCATGCACCATGGCACTGTTCCCAGCTCATCTTCCTCATCTCGTCATACAACTAGTGTATTTCAAGAGAATATGTATGAAAATTATCAAAGGATGGAAGATCTTTTGCACACCAGACTTTCAACAATGCATACTCAATTAAGATCAAATCTGGCTGCTGTTGAAGCAAGATTGAAGTCTATGGAAACCATCTTATTGCCTATTCCTCCTCCTCCACTCCCTTCTGCTTGATATCTTCTTGTTCTGATGTCGAAGGGGGAGAAGGATTCATGATTCCTTTTTGGCATCTAGGAAATGAGGAAAACTTTTGAAAATTTTGGTGATAATCTTTAAACTTCTTGGGGGCAATTCATTTCTTTTTGATGTGAATGCTAGCACATTTTTGCATTGTGAATGTTTGTATGACTGATTTGTCACAAGTGAATGACATGTTTGTTTGCAAAGAAATGAAAATGTTTGGATGCTATTGATGAAATTGTGGATTTCATTATTATGCCTATGACTTGCTTAAATTGTGAATAGGTATTTTTAAAGTCATATCTGTGAGAAAGTCAAAGTTACTTAATGAACCATAGTTGCCATCATCAAAAAGGGGGAGATTGTTGGATCTCTTATTTTGATGATAGTCAAATGTGATTCATTAATAATTTGAAATCATGCTTATCATGCTTACATTTTTCTCTCACAATGTTTCCTTCATTTACAGCTCAAGAAATGGTCTGTGGTGTCGACATAGCTCAACTGTGTGTCGACACTAGTGCACTGTCCCAGAACAAAGTCATCAGTAAGACCTAGTGGTGTCGACACAGTCTAGTTGTGTGGACACTAGTTCCAGATTCCAGGAGATTGTTTTGTGATATTAGGACAGAGTGTCGACATAGGTAAGGTGTGTCGACACAATCAATCTATTTTTTCTCTCTCTTTTCTATCTAATTAACAGGGACGCGTGGAAGCTTTTGGGAAAGGCTTTTTGGGCCGAACTTTTATGCCCACAGATCCCAAGATATTTTGTGGACCCATGGGGCTATAAATACCCCTTATCCACTTGGATTTAAAGAGAGATCGAGTCACACTTCTGTTCTTCCAAGACTCTAGAGAATTCTGGCCAATTCCTGAGGAAGGCTCCAACCTAGAGAATTGCTCCTAGATCTGAAGGAACAAGAGGTTTGTATACCTTAGATGATCCAATTGAAGGAGAATTTCGATCCATCTGAGTCTTCTTCCTGGAGCTGAAGCAGAAGAACTGATCCCCATTCCTGAAGCGGAAATAGGGATCTTCGAACCAGTCCTCTTCAATTTGGAATTCAATTGCTCTGACTAGTTTCTCATTTCAATTTCACTCTATACTGTGTATTTTTGTGAAAATGGTGCAATCCTTATGCCCAATTTCACGTGTGTGTGATTGAATCTGAGATTTCTATATCTCGAGAGTGTGTGTGTTCCTTTGTGACTTTTCTGAACTTGCAAGATAAGCCCACTTGTGTGTGTGTGTGTGGATGGTGGATGTAGGATACAATGTTGTGTAATCCGAACCACCCTAAATCTTTGTGTCATTGTGGTTTGCTTGTCTCTTGCGTTAGATGCTTGATAGGTTCTTCAAATTTTCATCATCTAACTTGTCTAATTGTTTAGAATTGTCATTAACACTCAGATTTCACACTCATTAAGTTTCTCTAAGTTTTTGTTCGAGTGGTTTTTAAAATTTGGAGAAATCTATTCAACCCCCCCCCCCTTCTAGATTTCTAGTAGCAGTTTTTTCCGCAACAATTCATGTTCCTGCACAACCTGTCTGCTAGAACCACCATCGAAACCCTGGGGATTAGGGCTTCCGTCAGACGACATTTGAGACCCTTGCTGGCTGGCGACACCCTCATCTGAACTGCTCAACTTCATAAACTCCAACTTCTTCTTGCCCTTGGAGAAGCTATTTTCTTTTGCTGTGCGAGGATGAGTAAATCTTCGGCTTGAAAAAGCTGGGACTGTGGAGTTCCTTTCTAGAATTTCAACTCCCTTGGCATGATCATTTTGCGCCTTTGTGCGCCTTTCTGATATAGAGGGTTCAACCTCCTTCCTTTTCTCTACGGCGAGATTGCAGCTTCGGAGCCATGGACAGATGGTCAGAGTATCGAAGAAGGAAGATGATATGGTTGCAGAGGAAGAGGGTTTTCAGAAAGAGTTTGAGAGGGATGAAGCAGGAAATTCAAAACTATTTTTAAGAAAGGAGAAGTCTGAAGGGACGCGACTCTTGATGCAACACCTTACTCTAGGAATACAGAGATCCTGCGGAGCAACAAAAGCATATCGGGTTCCAACAACACAAGACATAGTAGTGTCGACTCTAATGTGAAGAGTGTTGACACTAAGAGGTTAAGATCAATGCCAAATTTGGTAAAAACTTCTGAGGAGATGACAAATCACCATGATACACTAAACCTCTAGGAAAATTTTGAGAGTGTTAGCAATTGCATTTATGCACTTTTCTCTCCTTTTCTCATTATTTGCGAGATTAATGGTTTGAAAATTATGAATTTAGTTTAACCAAAAAAAATTGAAATATTCAAGAGAATACATAACAGATATGAAAATCACCTTCAGGTAGAAAAATGCAATATTATGAAATATCTTACTTAGGACATGTAACAAGGTATTCTTGGAAGGATAACAATGCAAGCTAAGATATATTGAATTTAAAATATCTAGTTCGAAAATCTTTTCAGAACTTTTGTAATATGTTCATTTTCATTTTGTTTTGTTTATTTTCATTTTCACATATGAACAATCTAATTTTCCCTTCTATTTCATGCAAGAGCCCATGTTTTTTACACACCAGAGCTCCTGATTACTTACGTAGGAGATCATTTTGTTTCAGGAATAGTGTGCATCTTTTCATGTGAAAAAAATATGTTTATCAAGCATCAGAATCCCCAGTTACTCAGAATACACAAGCAAAATTTTGACAGCCCTAAACAGAATTAACTAGCTCATCATGACATACAATACATTCATTGATTTTATCAATGATTTGCAAATTCTCAGAGCATAGTCAGTGTTCTGCCATTTAAAAAAAAAAACTTTTGACTATTGAAAGTTCATGAGAGATTTTCTGAGTCAAGAAGATTTTTTATTTCAAAAATATTTCAGATGCTTTGAAAGCCTGACAAGAGAAACCAAATTACATGAAGATTTTCAGAGTTTAATAAAAATGTAATTCTCACATGATGAATTATTTTCTGCACCGTTATTTAACCTTTTGAATTTTTTAGAAATTTTAAAGGTTAAACTAGAAATTAATAAATCACAAACCACAATCTTCTTATTTTTGAGATAAAGGAGTTTAAAAAGGAGAATAAATGAATTAGTTAAACACAGAAAATGAATGAGGGGGGTGAATAGGTTTTCTGAAATCTGAAATAGAAACTTAAACACAAAAAATTATCACTTGAAAGTTTTGTTAGTTGAGTGTGATAGAGAGTAGCAGTGCGGAAGCAAATGAGCAATCACACAAAGAACACAAGGATTTTATCCTAGTTTGGCCCTTCCCACATGGAAGTCTTACGTCTAGTCCCCAAGCAATCTCTTAGGATTTAACTAACCAAGGGTACAGTCCCCCTCAAGGACAATACAACACCCAGCACCCCAGCTGGTCTTCTTCTCTTTCTCGGGCAAGAAGGCAGCCCACTTCTCTTATAGGTCAAGAACCTCCTAGTACAAACCCCAGTGCGGTTCTGCTAGACTTAAACCCCTAGCTAGGTTCTACACTGAGTACAGTCCCACAGCTGGACAAAAAACACCAGCAACTACACTGGCCAACTCTTCATACATAAAGAGACTCACTGCATATAGTCCTATAGCTGGATAGAAATCTTTCTTAGAAAAGAAAGAACAAAGTTGAGAGTTTTACAAGAATGGACTCTAACCCAGAAACTCTCAGCAAAGAACTCTCCCCAAGAATTACAATGACCACAGAGAGAGATTGAAGAGAGGAAGGCTTGAAAGCTTCAAAAACTTCTGCTATGAAAAGCTTCTCTTGATTGGGCTTGAGCTCTTCTCTCTTTCTTTGAGTGTATGTGGAGTTCAGGTTCCTCACAGAATGTACACTCCTTTAAAGATCTTTAGGAAAGATCTCCCTGTGTTCTTCAGCCTTGCTTCATCTTTTATATGAGCAACTTTGAATAGATCCGTTGAAGAGATCCGTTGGAACTCTTCTAGTCATTGCTGACCTTTCTATTCTTCTTCTTATGTCTGTCAGCCACTTGGTGGTCTTCTAGATCTGCAAGTATAGAAGAAAGTGTTTAGATCAAAGAGTGTTTCTGTCAAAAAGGCTCGTACTTCTGTGTTTCCTACAGTCACTAAGAAGTGTTAGGTAAACCCTTTTTGTCTGACATGAAAGAAGAGATCCTGTGAGATAAGCAAAAAGATCTTCGATCAGAAAGATAGAAGATTATGCAAGTGAAATATATTTGACTTTTCATTAGGTGCCAAAAACATTTTGAAATATCTGAGTATAAAGGAAATCGATGTTTAAGTTGAAATCTATGTTTGAACAGAATCTATGTTCTAATGAAATCCATATTTCAACAAAGTCGATGTTTAAGTTGAAATCGATATTTAAATGAAATCGATGTTTGAACAGAATCGATGTTTAAGTGAAATCGATGTTTTCAACAGAATCGATGTTTAAGTGAAATCGATGTTTAAATGAAATCGATGTTCATGAAATCGATGTTTATGAAATCGATGTTTACAAGAGATGAACCATAATCGATGTATTTGTATGGAAATCGTTGTAGCACTTAGTGAACTGAAATCGATGTGTATTGAATAGACATCGATTTTACTTATCAGTGCAAGTCACACAGCGATCGTGCCATAAATTTATATTTATTAGAAAAACATAATATTAAATATATTTAATAATATTTAATTAATCATAAGTTTTGTTATCACCAAAATATAAGGGTAAAATATAGGAGTGGTTCAACAATCTCCCCCTTTTTGGTGGTGATAAAACTTATGAGACTTTTCTGACAAAAATACATAAAGCATAGACAATACAAAAAAATCATAGATAATGCATACTCTCCCTCTTTTGTCACTAACCAAAAAGGAAGGATCTTACCATTGCATTCTCTCCCCTTTTCTAAAAACTTATTACCATAATGTTGTGTGAGAGGGGTTCAACAATTATTGACATTAATGAGTAGCTCCCCCTTAGCCTGTGCTCCCCCTGAATGAGAGGCTCCACTTGAATGAAACTTGCAAACAGATATTAGTAGTACTATAAATTAAAAAACAATTTGTGACTACTCCCTCTTCAGATATGAGTTGAATGAAGAGCTGGCAGCCATCAATGCCTTGAGCATCCTTTGATCCTGATGCTCCAAGGCCATCATGCAAATAACTTATTCAAAAGTAGGTATCCAAATCGTTTTAGGTCCTCATTGGTTAGAAGCATAAAAATATCCTTTCGGTATCCATACTAGGTGCCTGGTTGTGAAGGTGTTTACTGTGTGTCCTAGTTTATTGCAATGAGAACAACAATGAATATAGTTTATTTTGCAGTTCTTATTGTCTTTGTGATGCCTGTTTAGAACATAATTTTTATAAACCTTGTTCTTTTGATAGAACTTGTTTATTTCAGGTGCCTTTTTCTGTGGCATTTTGGTTTCTTTTACAAATTTTGGCAAAGGATATTTTCCTAGAATTATGGCTTCTTTTCCATTTTCCGGAGGTATGTATCCAAGCCCTTGTTTATTGTTTCTAGATTTTGATCCTTTTAAGCATAAAGCTAGAGATATTTTTTCTTTAGTTAATTTTCTAACTGATTCTTTTAAATAAAATTTTCTTCAGTTAGAGTTTTTAACTTTTCTTCTAACTCTAATTTTTCTTTGTTTTTACTTTTTAAATCTTCATTCAAACGATAATTATTATCTTTACTTTCCTTTAATTGTTTTTCTAATTGTTCAATTTCGGATTTAAGATCAGAATTGGTGTTATCTAAGCAAGTGATGTTATTTTTTAGATTTTTTAATTTTTTTACAACACCTTTATGTTTTTCATAAAGTTTAGTAAAGACTACTTCTAAGTCTTCAGACTCTGACCCTGAATCAGTGCACGAATCAAAAGATGGGTCAGAATGTACCTCATCTAGTCCTACCATGAGGGCTAGATTTACCTGCTATTTTTCGGGATCTGAGCTTGATGATTCTGAAGTTGTGGCCTCTTCATTGTCCCAAGCAGCAAGCATGGCTTTTCGTTTGAATTTCTTATGCTTCTTTTTGACTTTTTTGACTGACCAGTCTTCATGAGTTTTGGACAATCTGGTCTTAGATGTCCAGGTTTTCTGAATTCATAGTAGACTGGTTCTTTCTCCTTTTTCTCTTTCTTTTGGATCCTTCTTGATCCATTCTTCTTCTTCTTTAGAATCTTCTGGAGTTTGGACAGTACGTCATCTACATCACCGTCTTCAGATCCTGCAATTTTTGAGCTGGAAGAAGAAGATGTGGAAGGAGCAGCTACAACTTTAAGAGTGTTAGTAAATTTCTTCTTAGATGACCCTTTAGATAGTCACTCCATATTGATTTCATGTGCCATAAGAGCGCCAATTAATTTATCAACGGACAATTTGGTTAGAACATGGGTTTCTTCAATAGCGGTGACCTTAGGGGTCTATGAAAGAGTTAAAGATCTAAGTATCTTTCTAACAGTCTCCTCGTCAAAAAGATTTTTACCAAGAGAACTTAGACCAACTACTATGCTCGAAAATCTATTATACATCTGAGTGATATTTTCGTTTGGAAGCATTTTAAATTGCTCATATTGCAAAACAAGAATATCTATCCTATTTGTTTTACTTTATATGTTCCTTCATAAGTTACTTACAGTTTATCCCATATTTCTTTAGCTGATTTATATGCAGATATTCTACTGAAATCTCTTTTGGATAAAGCGCAACATAGATAGTTCTTTGCTTTTAAAGTTTAAAGATAATTTACTTTTATCTGCTACTGTAATAGCAGTAGTACATTCAGCAGAAATAATAACATAATCACCTACCTCTATTACCTGCCACAGATCAAAGTCTTATCCTTGAATGAAGCATTCCATTCTCATCTTCCAATATTGGTAATTCTCTCCATCGAAGAATTGAGGTCTGGTGACTGATTGACCTTCAACAAATCCTTGAGCTGCCATGGATCTTCTCTAAGATCGTTGTATCTTCTTGATTGATCAGAGAACCTCGCTCTAATACCACTTGTTGGCCCTTTTGGTAAGGAAGAAAGCTAACATAGAGGGGGGGTGAATAGGTTTTCTGAAATCTGAAACAGAAACTTAAACATAGAAAATTATCACTTGAAAGTTTGGTTAGTTGAGTGTGATAGAGAGTAGCAGTGCGGAAGCAAATGAACAATCATACAAAGAACACAAGGATTTTATCCTGGTTCGGCCCATCCCACATGGAAGTCCTACATTCAGTCCCCAAGCAATCTCTTGGGATTTAACTAACCAAGGGTACAATCCCCCACAAGGACAATACAACACCCAGCACCCCAGCTGGTCTTCTTCTCTTTCACGGGCAATAAGGCAGCCCACTTCTCTTACAGGTTAAGAAGCCAACCTCTTGGTATAAATCTGTAACGGCCCTGAATATTTATACCCAATAAGGGTCCATATCCAGATCCATCTCCCGCGAACGGACCGAAGTCTTGCAAGGGATAGCTCGTACATGTGTCCAGAAAAATATGAAAGACAAACCACAACAGTAAGAGACACAAGAAAGGATGCTCATATCTGTATATACAATTTTCAACTGTCCCATTACATTATTACATGCCCAAATTAAAAAGAGTACAACTACCTTGGGCATACCCAGAGGGAGCACAAGCTCACATAATTGTACTAACACTACTGCTGGTGGTACAAGTCTGTCACGACACCTCCGCAAGCCACACCAACGGTAAACCCTGAAAAGAACTGTAAGGGAGTGAGCCTCAACAAGTCACTGGCTCAGTAGGGAACCACCCAAAACCACACACAACACAGGAGAACCTCAACCCCAACGGGTCTCACTGGCAACACTGGAAGCCAAACCATTTCATGCTCACAGTAAAGTGTAATTATATCATTCACACCAATTCTACAAATAAGATGAGACAACGGAGAACTAGCACCACGCTACTAGTCTGCCCAATAACTGAAAAACCTAGGCCACAAGCCTCATAGGCATACCACCTCAGCAGCTGGTCGCCTAAACTGTAAGCCACACAGGCAAATCATTGCCTAAGCTACTAGCTTCACTGGCAAGCCTCTAAACATATGGGTAATAGAATTGCTAACTAAGAGCTAATCCTATATACCCTTAAATCATGATGTATCGAATATCACAATGAAGAAACATGACTGGCTACCACGATGCCAATCCATCGCACACTAAATCATATTCAGAAACTTACCCAAGCAA